>JAQGDG010000323.1:0-189068 GCA_029844215.1 Przewalskia tangutica
CTCTAACCGTGTTGTGCACAAAGAATCTCACCGCGCCAATTTGAAGTTCGAACTTCTAACGCACGCCCCACGTACATACCTGAAATACGGTATAACATTCTCCCTCCTTAGAAACATTCGTCCCGAATGTTCCTTCTCAAGACGATATCGGAAGTTCCTTCTAACAAGTTTCCAACGCCACACCGCCATTTAAAATAACACACGCTACCCTTCCTTCCTTACTCGTCGTGACGATACCACTTTTGTCACTTTGCAGGAATTCAGTGTCACCCGCGACTAACAATGGTACTTAACTGCATGCTAATTCTCGAGGTTCTAGTGTCACTCAGACGTGCCATACTTCGCCATCGCTTCAGCTTCAAAATCGCGAGTCACTACCTCCAAACTTGGTCATCTTACTAACCCCAACCTTCTTTAAGGCCATTCCCGGCCTTCACGAACCGCTTCTGGTCGAACATATCCACGAACCCATACGATGGTCACTCAAATCGCCTAGCACCCCGCGACCTACCTCCGCGATCCACCTAATCGACCCCACCTAAAACCGGTCTGCGGGTCGCACTCGCGAGCGCCATCAACCCGACTCCACAATCGCTACCAATACTTGCTCTCGAAAGCGAACAATCTTACCTAATCAAGTTACGAAAGCTACCACTTCCATCTCACACTACCCATGGACTTATCACACAAACAATTCCCACGCACTACTTACTCTTGATAAGGGTCAACCATGAAATAAATCTTTTACTCAAGACGACCTTACCTCTAAGGTCTCAATCGTGACATAGTCTAAGGTTCACACTTACTAGTTATGCCTCCGCGTAAGGCAACCCGGGCCCAGAAGGGCAAGGCAGCCGAGGGAGCTGTGAGTAGAGCACGGAGGGTTACTGTGACAGGCCTGGCCAGCATTCCGAGATAGGCTTCTCCGACACATTGGGCTGATGATGCGCCAAATGGCACGGCAGAGTTTAGAGCAGCAGCAGTTGTCGCCGAGACTACAAGACTGAGCCTCCACCCCCACCGGAGCAGATGAGATGGGCAAGGAGATGGTTCGCCATCGCCGTGGTCGTGGCTGACATGAGGAGAGGCTGACGCAGCTAGTCAGCTCGCCCCAAGAAGACCCGTAGCTCACCCCGAAAGCAGACAGCTTGAGACTACTGGACTTTCTGAGTCAGAGCCGTGACTTCGCCAGTTGTTCTATGGATCGAGAGCCGAGATTTACCTCGTGGAGTTTATCCGATGCCTACGATCACGAGAGTGATCGAGTCTCAGAGGCAGTCGGTGGTATTGTTCGCATCACCGCGCGATAACGCAGCTTCATCGTTTGATTCGAGCTGTCCCGAGAGCATGCACTTCCAGCCGCTCGGGACGAAGTTCTCGCGGGCTTTTCTTGCACATTTCTTGCCCCACAGATGAGGAGGGTCGGCCGGCATTTGACGCTGAGGCAGATCGTGATTCGCTCGAGTACAATGTGGAGTCTGACTCATTAGCTCGGTATGTTCCGCCAGAGTAGCCGACATGGAGGACAGAGTACACCGCCACGCCACCGGCTAGACGATTACAGCGCAGGCTTGACGGTGTTTTTTCAGCCTGCATGGACATTGCCCGCACGCAAGCCCATGCACTAGGATGTGAGGCACGGAGAGGTCGACGGAATGTCCAGGATCGCAGTAAGAGGCTGTAACAATGCCAGGTCCTTTGTAACTTTCGAGGCGCCGCCTCAAAGCCACTGATTAGTTATGTACTCCGCCACAGCAGTGGTCCTCCGCGCCTCGTGACGCCGGTATTCGAGCCGGTCGTGGCTCCGTGGCTTCCGTTCACATATATACACGGGTTCTAGCCACGGTTCAAAGTTTTCTCGCTTGCAGCACGATGGCGCACGCCATCCCGGGAATGTCGGTTTTTTATCGTGCTTGTTTTTCCCGCGCCGCCGTGGCCATATGACGAGAAACCGCCCTAATAAGAGCGATGCAGCAGAATGACCTTCACCACCGGTCGGCGTTCATCGCTTTCATAGCCATGCCCGCAGGCGTGCCATGACAGAGCGAGCAGAGATTCTGCATATCCTTAACCCTCTAGAGATTTGTATGCACGATACGCATTTGACCTTATTATCGTGTGCATGTACGGATAACGCATGTTGGTTATGAGTTAGCAAAGCATGGTTAGTTGAAAGGATAGGTACGGGCACGAAGTGCGAACCTTAGAATATTTCACGTCTGAGACCTACGTAAGCGTCATCTCGAATAAAAGATTTTACTGCTAGTCTTTGATGAAATACTTGGTTTGGCGATAAATGTGTCGCAGTGGATAAGTCCATGGTAGTGTGAGATGGAAGTTGGTAGCCAGATGACGTGAATTAGTAAGATTGTTCCGCATCGTGAACAAGAAGTTTGGCGCGATTGGGGTCGGGTCAAGGACTATTCGCGTCAAACCAGAACCCGAATTGAGGCGCGTCAGCTCGGCGGTCCCGCCAGTGGTAGGTCAGCGGTGCTAGGCCCAGTTTGGGTAGCCATCGACGAGTTCGCGGAAGCGTCGACCGGTCGGGCCGATGAGGTCGCCCATCTTGTCCTTCGCCGTGATCGCATTACTCGGCAGGTTACGCAGATGTTACATCGGCGTGGTAAGGCTGCACGAGGTGCCTACTTTCACCTTAAGACGCATGTCGCTTCCGTGTTATGGCTATTTTTCCTCGAGGTTTTACCAGCAGGTTAGGAACTCGGATGAGTCTTAGTATCGCATTCGCCTCGCCCGTGTTTGGATTTCGGTGTAATGTAGCGGAGTATTCGCCTCGTCGAGCGTATTATAATAGCTACCATATCAAGATTCGGATATCACCTTACGACGCCTTGTAGGGCTGAAGTGTAGGCTGCCGGTTGGTTCGAGGTTGGCAAAGTTCGGATAGTTGGTTTGCACTTCTGATCCACAGACGCGGATAAGTCGCTCATCCAGAGGGTTATCGCACCGTAAATGTAAGTCGTGGCGGATAATCGCGCCGACACTGGAGTTCAAAGTTGACGTGGTCTTCAAGGTATCACCCGGCGGCGTGATGAGATTTTGGAAACTAAAGCAATGACGAATGTGGTAAGTTTATTAGAAGAACTCGAGTATACGGCGAGGCACGACGAGCAAGGGAAGGAACAAACATGCTTTATTTTTTGTGGCCATGCGTGGCATCGCAACTTGTTTACGTTACAGGACTTCATCGTTATCCGCTTGAGAAGGAACATTCGACGAATGTTTCTGGCGAGGAGAATGTTATACCCTCGTATTTTCCGCAGTATGTACGTAAGGACGACGAGAAAAGTTTGAGCTTTAAAGCAGGCTAGGGCCGAAATTTTTGTTCACAAGTACCGGAAGGAATCGTTCGACTAAACGCTTTACAAGACCTCCGAAGGGAAAATACTATTATGTCATTTATTATTTTTGGCGGATTTTTCCGAGAGACGAAATATTTTGGACTAACGGGAGGGTGACACTTGTCACCCAAGTGACGGTTTGGTTGGCTTTGCGTGGCAACGCTGTGCCTAAAGTTTGGTCAATGGTTGGTGATATTTTGTGGTAGATGGATAAGGACACATGGGTAAATCCTAGCCCTACACTTGCACCACACTTGTCTTCATCTTGGCCATTGGTTGGCCATTGCTTGACCTATAAATACCCCCCTTAGTTGATGAACTTCTTCATCCAAAAATCATTCTCCAAGTCTAAAAACCCTCTCCCCCTTAAGTGTCGTTGTTCGCCCAAGGTCCCCTCGGGAAGCCTCGCCGAGAATCTACCCCCTAGCCTAGTTGTGCTAGCCGAAATACACCCCTTTGTGGTATAGAAATACTTCTCAAGTATTGTTATAATGCCAAAATACTCTAGCCCAAAACCTTGTAGTATTTCCAAGTAATTCTATACGAAAAGTTCTAAAATACTACTATACTTTCCTTTAGCCACTAAACGAAACCCTAAGGAAAATCTCCATAATTGGTTGAGTACTAAGTAGAGTTGTGTAGAACTTCTAAGGGTTTCTTGGAGCCAATTGGAGCGCACTGAGTAGAGCTAAACCTCGCTCAGATCGACTTTTAACTCGATAATTTTGGGCTTACTGGGTAAATAATCCTATCGCTTTATTGTAATTGGAGATTACATACTGTAGTATTATTGAAAATGAATATAAGATTCATAGAAGAGAATTGAACTGAATGTAGGATATTACGTAAAAGAATCGAATCAAATCACATCGAAGAATATTAGTAAGATTAACTGCATTTACATAGATCAGATTATAGAGATCGATAACCTTATTGGTTTGGACGTTCGCAAGTAGCATGTGCTACTTGGAAGGTGGACAAGGCTAGCCGGTTATAGCCGTGGAGCGCTTTTGCTTATAGTCGATAATCGCCGCAAGATGTGATTCTTCCTATACTTCGAGCACGAAGTATTTCAACTAATATATATATATAGTACGCAGACGACGCGTGGCAATGTCTTTTGACTTAAGCCTCAATAATAAGAATCTTGAAATATTTTAAAGGAATATATATATAGTACTGGTAGACGCACGGTGTTAATCGAATGTAGTGTTAAGGCAATGTCTTTTGACTTAAGCCTCAATAATAAAGCATCTCAAGTATTTCAAAAGATTAAGAAACCGCTTTGAAAGAAGAGTAATACTTGGTTTTGAAAACATAAGAGTTATACTAGCTTTACGGGAAGTTAGGTATAACGCCTTAAGAGTGGTAAAGAGAATGATTTATCGATTTTTAGAAGTTAAGAGACTTGATCTTAAAAGATAAGAGACTTGACTTGAATGAATTAATATGAATTTTGTGAAACCTCATTCATGAGTAATTAGTACTTGGTTTTAAAAGGAGAAATGTTTTATCGATTTCGAAATCGTAACGAAAATTTACAAAACCATCGCAAATACATTAAAGGAAAGTGTATTGAATAATGAAGTATTATTAAAACCAGTAGAAACCTCCATCTGCATAGAAACTAAGATGAGACAAAATGATATTACATTTCCTAGATCATGGCTGCTTAATAAGATTGATCATAAACAAGAATAACCTACTCACATATAAGGCATATGTTTTCGCAAAATTGTTTATGTCACGACCCGAACCCGGGCCCGTGACTGGTGCCTTACCCGGACACCCAAGTAGCCATACATCAGAGTAATCAGCGGAACATAAAACAAGACATGAAAATATTATGAAGTAAGAAACAATAATCTGAGAAAACTTCGCTTTCTGATATATATAAATCAATTTAAAATCGAATGCTTACATCCTTATTACAACTCGCCACAACAAAGATTACATGCACTCTAAGAATGATACGACAATAATGGCGGGATCGGGCCCCGCCATACCCCTGAATGTAAATACCTACAACGACAGGGGACTATACCACTGATAAGCCTCCGGAGAAACGGAGCTTTCCCAAACACTGAACTGTGACCCTAAGAGCGAGGATCAATGATCGTGTACCTTACTCGCATGAACGCACCCCGGCGAGGTCAATAACAGTACCGAGTAAGTGAAACTGAAATAAATAATGTAAATGAAATCATAGTAGTCTATATAAAGCAGAGACACGTATGATAACCAAACTACAACACAATAAATAAGCCATGTCAAGTCGTGACTCACGCCTCAAAGTCATCACTAAATATAATCTATGGTCTCACGCCCACAACATCAATCATGCCCGTGGAATACCTTCCTCACCGCCAGCCTATGATATAAAAGCATCAAGGAATACACATGAACACCTGTGTCCCACTCTGTCCTAATAAAACCGCAGGGTAAGTACGTAAGGCATAGCCGACTACTAAAACCCACGCATCAACAAGTGTCATAAATCAGATTACGAGATCCGCTCTGCACCGCCATATTTATCAAAGCCGCCACTCGCCAAAGATCTAATGCGCGCCTAGCTCGGAACTCTCCGCAACTCCGCATAGGCCAAACTCATAGCCCGCATGAGGTATAACCCCGCATCGAGCGTGGTAGCTACTCCCGCATCCGCCGACTCGCAGTCCGCATGGCCACACTGCATCGCATGACCATAAAGGCCGTGACACTAACTCGAACTCGTAGTTCCGCATAGGCCCCGACCCGCATGAGGTATTCTCAATCATAGGTCACACGCACTACCGAGCCTACCCCGCACGGAGGCGCCTTATCCTCCGAAACAAGTCAAGGCGAGTGGTACAATACCAACATATCTACCGAGCAGTGAAACAATTTAGTTAATCGGCGGAAACCCTTTACACAAACATCACAAGATACTAACACACGTAGCATCCTAGCATGTTTACTTAACAAATCAACAAGAAAGTATTACAAGGCTATCACAAACCAACATAATCAAGTTATACACACAAGGTACTTTCTACTATACGATTAACAAGATCGGCTTTTATCCCCAAAGTACTTCATACATTAACTTTAAAGGATACGCTACTTTCACAAAAGTCACACAATACCCGTAGATATGAAAATAGACATTATCTTTCAAGTAAATCAAAACACTTCTCTTTGTAAACTCAAGTAACAACATTCTTTTCCAAACGTTTCAAGTTTGCCTAATTTCAATTACTCAAGTTTCTTATTTTCGAAAGGTTTCGTAGTTCATAGTTCTAATCCTTTAAGACAATTTGAGAAAAATATGCCTTATACGCGAGTAGGTTATTCTTGTTCATAATCAATCTTATTAAGCAACATGATCTAGTGGAATGTAATATCATTTTGTCTCATCTTAGCTTCTACGCATTTGAGGTTTCTACCGGGTTTTAATAATACTTCATTAATCAAAACATTTCTTTATTAACGCCGCAGTTGGTTTGTCGATACTCATTCTCGATTTCCAAATCAAGAAACATTATTCCTTTTAAAACCAAGTACTCATTACTCACGAATGAGGTTTCACATGTAATTCATATTATTTTAATTAAGTCAAGTCTCTATCTTTTAAGATCAAGTCTCTAACTTTTAAAATCAATAAATCATTCATTTTATCTCTTAAGCCGTTATACCTAACTTCCCATAAAGCTATTATAACTCTTAAGTTTTTAAAACCACAAAGCATTTTTCTTACCTACATAAAGTCGTTATAACCAACTTCCCATAAAGCCGTTATAACACTTTTATGTTTTAAACCAACCAAATACATTTAACACATGTACGCCTACCGCATTACATAGTTATACACATATCATGCTAGAAAAGATAGTAAGAGGTTCACATACCGCGACGATTATCGATTAATAGCAAAACGCCCAAGTACCTCAAACCGCTTCGGCCACTCCTAAGCCAAGTAGATCGCGCCACACACATAGTACTTCAACCTATAAGGCCACAAGGCGCTTTATTAACATCTATATCTTATCGTAGAACTTTCTACGTAAAATTCAAGAAGACTTCCCCGCAAATCACAGAATCTCCTCCTCTATCGAGGCCGGCCATCAAGCCAACCAGGGGTTTATACATCTAACCGACGATACAACCCTACTTCACGTAAAAGTTACACAAGCTCATCAGAATACCCCATGTAATTACAGCTTCTCTTTCTTTATATTCGTGCTTAAGTCCAAAGACATCACAGAAACTATGTTCGCTTCTATATATAGTATACTTCAACTATATATTCTTACAACATGTAATTTCCAATTACAATAGGGACAAAATTATTTACCTCGATAAGCCCAAAATTATCCGAGATAAAAGTCGATCCCGAGCAAGGTTTAGCCCAACTCCGTGCGGCCCAATTCGCCTCCAACAACCCTTAGAAGTTCTAACTAACTTCTACTTAATACTCCAACTAACTATGGAGATTTTCCTAGGGTTTCGCTTTTGTGATCGACGGAAAGTACAATAGTATTTCGGGCTTTTCAGATAGGTATAACCTAATACTACAAGGTATACTTACATGTAATTGGGTATAAGAACAACACTTTGAGAGTATTTCAACCAAGATGGGTATTTATACGAGACAACACCACAAGTAGTGTATACTCGCCAACCCCACTAGGGGTACTCGGCCATGGGGAACTCTACCACAAGGCCTCACAGTGAGGGTGGACGAAACCAACAAGGATGAGTGAGGATTTCAAGACTTGGAAATTTGTAGAATGGATGGGAAGTCTTCAAAGATGGTATTTATAGTTCAGCAAAGGCCAACCAACGGCCAAGATCATGCCAAGCGCAAGGCGCAGAGGCCAAGATCATGCCAAGTGCACCTTATCCATCTACCACCAAAATATCCTACCTACTACTTGACAAAACCAACCCATTTCGCCCACCTTTGACCGCCTAACGTTTATCAATGAGAGGTGACAAGTTGTCGCCTCTCATTGGTCCAAAAGTTTCGCCTTCTAAAAATCCGCAAAAATTAAAAATGACATAGCCGGAATTTTCCTTCGCAAGTTGTGTAAAACGCTTCGCCGAAAACGACTCTAATCGGTGTCAGGTACAAAAATAAATCGCCAAGCCTACTTTAAAGCCCAAACTTTTCTACGCACGCCCCACGCATATACTCGAAATACGGTATAACATTCTCCTCTCGTAAACATTCGCCCCGAATGTTCCTTCTAAGTCTCAAAATAAACGCGGCGCCAAAGATAGTCTCCACTACTATACTTACGAACGATCCCGCCACACCGCCACGTAAACACCCGCAGAATACTTACATCAAAGTCCACGAGGAAACACCTCTAACATCACCACAAAACACTTCTCACCGGTCTAAAATATACTTCCTTCGCACCTTCTCTTTACAAAAGAAATGATCACATCTATGCTCGCCATACATGCTCGCTTCTTTCCTTTACGCAGTCATACCTTCTCGCACACTCAACTCTTTCTCATAACTTACCATGTTTCGCATCGCATCAATTTCAAAAAATCTCCGTTACCGCTTCCAACTTGATCATCATAATCGAAAACTCGACGGATCTCCGATACTTTTCCAACCTAACAACATACGGCGATCGACATACCGCTCTCCCAAGTCGGACAAAAGCTAATATATAGGCAACTCGCCTACCTTCGCATGACCTAAAAGGTCCAAAGTGACTCGCTAAGTTTCTCTCGCTTTTCTCACACCTTCCGGCGGTACTTTCAAGAAGACCCACCGCCAACTCGAACCAAGCGCCGCCGCATTATCCGCACGACTTATGCTGACTCGAGCCGCCAATAACCTCTTCTCGATAAGCTTCACCTCATCCACATCCTCGCCAACACGACAACCCACTATCCGGACCTTGCCAACGCCGAACCAATCGATCGACAACTTACACTTCCGCCCCTACCAGCGCCACATGCGCGATATCCGAACACCAAATGGTAGCTATAAAACATTTCCCAACAGAGAAAAACAATCTCACAACTACCTCAAATCAAAACACCGCCCGAGGATTTAATACGATACGAGACTCACCAGTTCCTAACCCCGCTCGTAAAACTTCCAAAACGTAAAATACCGTAGAATCTGGCTCCATCGCTTCGACATAAGGTGAAAGCAGCACTCGCAGCCATACAACCTTCCTGACACGACATCATCTCGCATAACCTCTCACGAGTAAACGGTCCCGACTAAGACTGATGGCCGACCCATCGCCCGACCATCGTCGATCGTGATCCACGAACTTGTACGGTTAACCAACTGGGCCTAACACCTCGTGACTCCTACCACAAGGCGGACCACCATAAACTGACTCCACCACCATACAGCCGCGGTTGACCCGCAATACGGCCCCAACCCGACCCGGCGACGCGAAACACTAGCTCCCGGGCGAACAATCTCACTAATCACGCTATTTAAAACCCAGCGGTCTTCTTAGCTCAACTACCCTCTTTCATTCCACACTACTCGTGACTTATCCCACAAACATAGCTCACGTGGCACTATGCACTCCGATAAGTGGTTAAACACAAATGTAATCTTTTACTCAAGATTACCCCGCCTATAAGGTCTCCACGCATAAAGCTCTAAGGCTTACACTTTTCCTATCCTCAATCTTACTCTGCTAACTAACCATGATTTCTAATCACAATTTACACATACTAATCCCAGAGGGTTAAGGATATACCAGATTCATCGCTTCACTCCCTTAATCGCTCTAATCAAACTCGCCTGCAGGCTTATAGCCAGTGGAAGGTAACGAACTACCCATCTATCCGATACCACTTTTGTCACTTTGCCGCGAGGTTCAGTGTCACCCGCGACCCAACAAATGGTACCGATCGCATGCGATCCTTCTCGTGACGTGCTATACGGAGAGCCACGCCGTTCTGCTCTCGCGAGAGGCTCGCCTTTATACGCCACTTCGATCCTCGGCGCCGAGTCCTCCTACCGCACTCTCCTACTAGTACACCTTTCGACACTGCCCCGACGACCGCAGTAAACAAGTACTAACTAAAAGACGACATTCCCTGAATGACGCCGTCACACTACGCATACTGGGAAAACTAACCGGCCTGGCCGGAACCTACGCAGGTAGCCGCGAACCGAAACTCGAGCTCACCAACTCCTCGATAGTCCGAACGCCCCAACCCCGCGAGGACCACTCGCACCGGGCGAGGTGCATATCTAATCACGCGAGGCGATTCGCCGAAGTTACCAGCGACCTTGTTGTTCGCCTGCTCGCCTTTCGTTAACCCGCCGATCTCTACGCTGCTTGCCGCGCATAAGCCCGCATCTGTGCCATGCTCAAGCCTAATCAAGAATTACTTGTACAACCTCTCTAGATAGTCATCAAGACTCGCAGACATCGGTATACACTCGCACCAAATCCATAGCTAGTAACAGTGGTCGCTTTGCAATCTATAACTGCTCTGGCCGCGAATCAAGGTTCGAATGTCATGACCACGCAGAAATCGCCACCGCTGCTAAACTCATGGGCCGGCGATGTCGCAGAACTCCCTAAATGAAGCACCGCCTGTGATGATTGGGCTCGTGCTCGCAGAATTCCTCTCAGATTTACTCAGCCTCTACCGCTTGCCTCCCGGCCCGCTGCCTACGCGAGGCATAACGGTAGTGGAAAAATACGTTAGAGGGTCCAACTTACAACACAACTCTAAGGCACGATCTCAGAGTGAGAAGAATAGAAACCAATCCTAAATATCCTATAGCCTCCTGATCATTGGTGTGGTGCACAACACACCGATAATCAAGACTTCATCGATACGGCTCAGACACTTTCCGAGGATTAATCGCTCGATACCACTTTTTGTCACGACCAACCTGCCCGTGATCGTGCCTTACCCGACACCCAAGTAGCCATACATCGTAGTAATCACGAACATAAAACAAGACATGAAAATATTATGAAGTAAGAAACAGACTGAGAAAACTTCGCTTTTCGCATATATATAAATCAATTTAAAACCGAATGGCTACATCCTTATTACAACTCGCCACAACAAGATTACATGCACTTAAGAATGATACGATAACAATGGCGGACAGGTTCCCGCCATACCCCGAATGTAAATACCTACAACGATGCGGACTATACCACCGATAAGCCTCCAGAGAAACGAGCTTTCCCAAACGCCGAATCGTGACCCTAAGAGCGATCAATGATCGTGTACCTTTACTCGCGATTTAACGCAGCTTCGGCGAGGTCAAGATAACAATGTACCGAGTATGTGAAATCAAAATAACATCAGAAATGAAATCATAGTAGTCTATATAAAGCAGAGACATGATGATAACCAAACTACGCTCACAATAAATAAGCAACATGTAAGTCGTGACTCACGCCAAAGTCATCACTCAAATATAACTACGGGTCTCACGCCCACAACATCAATCATGCCCGTGAATACCTTTCATCGCGGCAGCCTATGATATAAAAGCATCAAGGAATACATGAACACCGTGTCCTACCGTGTCCTAATAAAACCGCATGTAAGTACGTAAGGCATAGCCGACTACTAAAACCCACGCACTCAACAAGGTCATAAATCAGACACGAGATCCGCCTGCACCATCACATGATCAAAGCCGCCACTCGCCACGATCTAATGCGCGCCTAGCCCCGAACTCTCCGCAGCCCGCATAGGCCAAACTCATAGGCCCGCATGAGGTATAACCCCGCATCGAGGGTAGCTACTCCCGCATCCGCTCGACTCGCACCGCATGGCCACATGCATCGCATGACCATAAAGCGCCGCACACTAACTCGAACTCTCGTGAGCTCCGCAGATAGGCCCCGGACCCGCATGAGGTATTCTCGAATCATAGGTCACACGCACTACCGAAGTCTACCCCAGACGGAGGCGCCTTAACCTCCTAAACAAGTCAAGGCGAGTGGTACAATACCAACATATCTACCGACAGAAACAATTTAAGCGCAATCGATGGGAAACCCCTTTACACAAACATCACAAGATACTAACACACGTAGCATCCTAGCATGTTTACTTAACAAATCAACAAGAAAGTATTACAAGGCTATCACAAACCAACATAATCAAGTTATACACACAAGGTACTTTCTACTATATGATTAACAAGATCGGGTTTTTATCCCCAAAGTACTTCATACATTAACTCTTTAAAGGATACGCATTTCACAAAAGTCACACAATACCCGTAGTATATGAAAATAGAGTTATTATCTTTTGAAGTAAATCAAAACACTTCTCTTTGTAAACTCAAGTAACAACATTCTTTTTCAAACATTTCAAGTTTGCCTAATTTCAATTACTCAAGTTTCTTATTTTCGAAAGGTTTCGTAGTTCATAGTTCTAATCCTTTAAGACAATTTGAGAAACATATGCCTTATATGTGAGTAGGTTATTCTTGTTCATAATCAATCTTATTAAGCAGCCATGATCTAGGGAATGTAATATCATTTTATCTCATCTTAGCTTCTATGCAGATGGAGGTTTCTACCGTTTTAATAATACTTCATTAATCAAAACATTTCTTTATTAACGCCGCAGTTGGTTTGTCGATACTCATTCGATTTCCAAATCAAGAAACATTATTCCTTTTAAAAACCAAGTACTCATTACTCACGAATGAGGTTTCACACAGAATTCATATTATTTTAATTAAGTCAAGTCTCTTATCTTTTAAGATCAAGTCTCTTAACTTTTAAAATCAATAAATCATTCATTTTATCTCTCTTAAGCCGTTATACCTAACTTCCCATAAAGCTATTATAACTCTTAAGTTTTTAAAACCACAAAGCATTTTCTTACCTACATAAAGCTGTTATAACCAACTTCCCATAAAGCCGTTATAACATTTTTATGTTTTAAACCAACCAAATACATTTAACACATGTACGTCTACCGTACTACATAGTTATACACATATCATGCTAGAAAAGATAGGAAGAGGTTCACATACCTCGCGACGATTATCGACTAATAGCAAAACGCTCCAAGTACCTCAAACCGTCGGCTACTCCTTAAGCCAAGTAGATCGCGCCACACATAGTACTTCAACCTATAAGGCCACAAGGCGCTTATTAACATCTAGATCTTATCGTAGAACTTTCACGTAAAATTCTAAGAAGATTCTCCCCGCAATCACAGAAATCTCCTCTCTATCGAGGCCGCCATCAAGCCAACCAGGGGGTTATACATCTAACCTGACGATACAATTCTACTTCACGTAAAAGTTACACAAGTCTATCGTAATACACCCCATGTAATTACAAATGGGCTTCATCTCTTTATATTCAAAGTTAAGTCCAAAGACATTGCTGCAAAACTATGTTCGCTTCTATATATAGTATACTTCAACTATATATTCCTACAACATGTAATTTCCAATTACAATAGGGGACAAGATTATTTACCTCGATAAGCCCAAAATTATCCGAGATAAAAGTCGATCCCGAGCAAGGTTTAGCTCCAACTCGTGCGCCCACTTCGCCTCCAACAACCCTTAGAAGTTCTAACTAACTTCTACTTAATACTCCAACTAACTATGGAGATTTTCCTTAGGGTTTCGCTTTGTGATCATGGAAAGTACAATAGTATTTCTGGCTTTTCAGATAGGTATAACCTTAGAATACTACAAGGTATACTACTAAGGTAATTTGGGTATAAGAATACTTTTGAGAGTATTTCAACCAAGAGTGGGTATTTATACGAGACAACACCACAAGTGGGTGTATACCCTCGCCAACCCCACTATGGGGTACTCGCCAAGGGGGAACTTCGCCACAAGGCCTCACAGTGAGGGTGGGACGAAACCAACAAGGAGGAGGAGGATTTCAAGACTTGGAAATTTGTAGAACGGACGGGTTAAGTCTTCAAAGTGGTATTTATAGGTCTAGCAAAGGCCAACCAATGGCCAAGATCATGCCAAGTGCAAGGCAAGTGTAGGCCAAGATCATGCCAAGTGTACCTTATCCATCTACCACCAAAATATCCTACCTACTACTTGACAAAACCAACCCATTTCGCCCACCCTCCGCCTAACGTTTATCAATGAGGGTGACATGTTGTCGCCTCTCTCGTGGTCCAAAATGTTTCGCCTCTAATAATCCGCAAAATTAAAATGACATAGCCGGAATTTTCCTTCGCAAGTGGTAAAACGCTTCATTTAAAAAGACTCTAATCGTGTCAGGCATAAAATAAATCGCCAAGCCTACTTTAAAGCCCAAACTTTTCTACGCACGCCCCACGCATACTGAAATACGGTATAACGCTTAAAAGAGAATCATATTCTTAAGTGATTAAGACTATGAACTATGAAACCTTTCTAAAATAAGAGACTTAAGTACTCAAATTAGGCAAACTTGAACTTAGGAAAAGAACGTCATACTTGACGTTGAAAAGGAAAGTGTTTGGGCTTACCTAAAAACGAGTCACCCTATTTTTATACTACGTATCGGGTGACCTTTATAAAAGAAATGGATCTTTTAAAAGAATTTAACGATGTAATACTTTGTCGTAACTCGACTTCGCCTAAAATAAACTCGAGTCAGCAGTAACTTGCCTATGTTTGTGTTTGATAGCCTGTTGTGCAACATCGTATTTCTATACCACCGCCTCTCAATGGAGGGCCGATCGATTTGTTATGAACGATTCTTCACCGAGTCCCACTGACGGGTCGACACGATTCCATCCGATTATTCACCGAGTCCCACGACGGGCCGACACGATTCCATCCGATTATTCACCGAGTCCCACGAGATGGGCCGACACGATTTCATCCGATTCTCACCGAGTCCCATGGACGGGCCGACACGATTCCACATGATTCTTACCGAAGTCACGACGGGCCGACACGATTCCAAACGATGATACCTAGATCACGGCAGTGGCGAAGGAGTTCCACGCAGGGATGACTTCGAGGCGTGAGTCCCCGACTTGACATGATCGCTTATGTTGTGAATCGTAGTTTGCTATCATACATGTCCCGCTTTATATAGACTATTATGATTTCATTTACGCCTTTACGCTTCACATACTGTACCGTTGCATCGACTCTCCTTCGGGGGCTCATGCCGCAGTGAGGTACATCGCTTGTCGATCCCCGCTAGGATCACATTTCAGCAGATTGAAGCTCCGCTCTTCGAGGCTTATCTTGGTATGCTACCCGAGTCCAGAGGTTCTTGTACATCTCAGTATGGCGGCCCCCCCATCATAGTGGTCAGAGCAAATCTTAGAGATATGTAGCAATCGCAAAGTGTGGTTGTAAGGATTAAACTGCTCAACTTTGTAATTATTTATATATATGCCGAAAGGCGATTTTCTCTCGTGTAAATGTGTCTCATTTCACATTTTGTTTCACGATTGTTTTATGTTCAACATTACTCGATGTATGACTACTGTGTCCGGTAGGCACTACCACGGGCCCGGGTTCGGGTCGTGACACTTACTACACTTTCCAGAGATCAATACAAGACTTTCATAAACAAATAAGTAAACCGTTCCTTTTATCTTTCTTAAGTCGTTGTACCTAACTTCCCATAAAGCTAGTATAACTCTTAAGCTTTTAAAACCAAGTATTACTTTTCTTTTAAAAATGATTCATAACTCTTTTGAAATACTTCAAGATTCTTATTATTTAAAACTCAAGTCAAAAGACATCAGAGTAAAACCAATTTTTGTTAACACACGTACGTCTACCGTACTATATATATATATCAAAATATCATGCTCAAGAGGATAGGAAGAATCACATACCTCCGGCGAAATCCACCGCCAAGTCGAATATGTCGCGCAGAGTATCAACCTATAATAGTCAAATACGCCTATCAACGCCTAGACTACTCTAGAATATTCTGCTGTAATGTTCTCTATTCTACGGAAAATTCAGACTTCCTCACCCACAAACTACTCAAGTTCATCAGAATACAAATCCCATGTAAGTACAGCTCAATTCTCTCTCTTTATACCATCCTTCTATACGCCTTATACTCATTTCTATACTACTACAGATGTAATCTCCAATTACAATAAGACAAGATATTTACCCTGTGAAGCCCAAAATTATCCAAGTTATATGTCGATCCCGAGCAAGGTTTAGCTCCTATTCTCGCACGCCCGATAGCTCCAAGAAACCCTTAGAAGTTTCCAAACAACTTCCTAATACTTCAACCAACTATGAAGATTTTCCATAGGGTTTCGCTTTGTCACTATTGATATAAAGTAGTATTTTCTGGCTCAGAGGTAGAGGTAACTTTGGAATACTACAAGGTATTTGGCTAAGGTATTTTGGCATAGTAACAATACTGAGAATATTTTTCTACCATGGGCTTTGACTAAACAACTAGGAAAGGGAGGGGTATTTCGACTAACTAGGAAAAGGGGAGGAGTTGGGACGAGAACTACAACAAGGGAGAGGGAATTTTTGAGACTCAAGTGTTGTGAACGGGAAGTCTTGCATGATGGGTATTTATGAACCTCAATGACCAAGATTAAAATAAATGGAGGGTGAAGATTTGGATCCATGTGAAGAATGAAGTCTTCCAACCAAGTGTCCACTACAATGTTGGGACATATGTCCACCACAACCTTGGGACATATGTCCCCCACAACAATGAGCCATGTGGCCTTCCACTAACTCAAGAAAACCGTCCACCACCTACTCCCACTCACCCAAAGAAAATATCTTGCAAGACTTGACCATTTGACTTGTCCACTTGCCCACAATTTCGTCCAACCCATGCCACCTAAGGGTGCCACATGTCGCCCTCCTATTGGTCCAAATATTTCGTCTCTCGGAAAATCCGTAATCGGTTAAAATATTAAAAACGTAAAATTTCCTTCACAAGGTTCGGAATCTTTTCCGTTGAAAGTTCACAATTTCATCCTAAACCTAATTAGGGTTTGTACAAATGTACGTACGTCCTCACATACATACTCTGGAAATACGGGGTATAACATTCTCCCGTCCTTAGAAACATTCGTCCCGAATGTTCCTTCTAGATTCAGTCAAAACAGAAACGACACAACTCCTTACAACTTAAACAATTTGCAAATGCCACACATGGCCACAATACAACACTTAAGTACATATGAAAATTAAAACCAACAAGTAGGAAAATGAGTTACCTGGAGGTGTGGGGAATAAGTGAGGATACCTCTGCCTCATGTCCTCCTCGGCTTCCCACGTCATCTCCTCCTTGTTCTCGTTCCGCCATAAGACCTTGACGGAAGCCACATCCTTCGTCCGCAACCGCCTAACCTGACAATCGAGTATCGCTATGGAACTCTCTCATACGATAACCCCCCACCAGACATCGCCAATCGGTGCACTCTAGATGGATCCTCGATACATCTCCTTAGCATAGAAACATGAAAACCGGATGCACCGCTTCCGTGACGGATTGCATCCAACTCATAGAAACCTTGCCTACCGCGGACAACTGATAAAGCCCAATGTACTGGTCGAAGTTTCCTTCTCCCAAATCTCATCACACCTTCAGGTGACACCTTCGTAAAACCTAATCATCAACCTCAAACCTGTGATGCCGACGACGATGATCTCGATACGACTTCGCCGACTCAGTCGCCAATAACCGCCTCGGATAAGCTTCACTCATCCATCGCCACAACCAGTCCGGTCCACTAATCGCACTCTCACCCACATCGAACCAGCCTATCGATCCGCACTTCCTCCCATACAAGGCCTCATAAGACGCCATCTCAATATCGAGTGGTAGCTATTATTATACGCAAACTCTACTAGCGCAAATGATCCTCCCACTACCGAATCAATAACACAAAGCTCGCAAAGATATCCTCAAGAGTCCGATAGCCGCGCCTCGTCCGTCTGCTCGAGGATGGAAAAGATCGAGGCTCACCAAGGCCCCTAACTCTTCTCGAAAGACTCCGTTAGCCAGAACCGGGCTCTGTCTCAAATGATCGAATAGTGACCACGCAGCCTCACGATCTGATTTAAAGTCCGCATAATCTCTACCGAAAAGTCGCCCCGACGGAAGAAAGTGGGCTGATTTCACCGCCGACGATAACCCGATAGAATCATGCTCTCCGAGTGCGAGGTAACCTCCCGTGATAAAGTCCATGCTGATCACCTCCCACTCTGTGCCTGGATCTCTATCGTCGCAATAATCCACCAGCCTCGTGCTCTATCTTCACCGCCGACAACACGCACCGAGCCACAAACTCGCAACGCCCCTCTTCGCCATCCTCCAATACATGATCCGAGGTCATGGTACATCTTTGTCGACTCGGATGGATAGTAACACGCACCGTGCTTCCTAACTCCGGCCAAGTCCCGCAATATCGAACACACAACCCTGCCAAACCTTAGCACCCTATTAGGTGCTACTCAAAAGGACCCTTCCTCTCACGAAGAGTCAGATCACGATACCGTGTCAAAACCGATCCCAAACTGGCTCTTCACCTCTCGACGTACGGAAGACTCGCAACCTCGAACCCGAACCCCATCGCTATCGTAACCAATCAATCGACTCGCTCGCTAATCGATGTAACTCGCGACCATGCCCTCCTCTCGGCCGCATAAACCGATAGACTCATCGACTCACTACGACAAGAGCATCTACTACAACATTCGCCTTCCCCGTGGTACAGATATTGACATCATAATCCTTCGCAACTCTAACCACCGCCTCGCTGTGAAGTTCACTCCTCTGCCGAAGATATACCGAGGCTCTGTGGTCTATGTAAATATCCACACGAACCCATACAAATAGTGCTCTCCAGATCTTCAAGGCGCTAATCACCACGCTAACTCCAAATCAATGGGGTAGTTCTTCTACGCTTCGAAATGCCGAGACGTATGCTATAACCTTACCTCACAGATCAACACACATCCCACCGACGCCCGACGCATCACAATACACCATATAACCGTCGACCTCTCCGAAAAGTAAGAATCGGGCGGTCGCCAATCTCTCCTTCGCAGCCGGAAACCCGCCACAAGCATCACCATCGGAATTTAGCCGCTTCTGGTCACTTTGGTCAAAGGTGCCGAATAGAAGCAAACTTCTCCACGAACCTCCGATAGTAACTCGCAAGGCCCGTAAAGTTGCGCACTCACGGAGCAGTCTAGGCCAACTCCCGATCGCTTCGATCTCGTCAGATTCACCAATACCATCGACTCCCAACGATGTGCCCTAAGAACGCCACCGGCCAACCAAAACTCACACTTTGAAAACTTGGCGCATAAATCACAATGGTCTCGAGAACTCAAAGATAAATTCTCAAATACTACGCATGCCTCGCTCGAAGCGAGAATAAACCAAGACGCTATCAATGAACACTATCACAAACGTGATTCAAAATGGCTTGAACACCGTTATACCGTATTTCAGAGTATGTACGTAAGGACGCACGTAGAAAAAATTGAACTTTTACATAGGCTTGGAATTAACTTTGTTCACAATAATTCGATTAGAGTCGCTTGACTAAACGCTTTCATTATGCTTTTCGTAGGAAAATTCCGCTATGTCATTTTTAATTTTTATGGATTTTTCCGAGAGACTAAACATTTTGGATCAACAAGAGGGCTACACTTGTCACCCTCTCACGGAACACCTCAAGTGAATAGCGGCCGAAGTACGCCATTGTGGTCAAGGTTGGTAGGATATTTTGTGTTAGTTGGCTATAGTGACTTGGCAAGATCTGGCCCTACACTTGCTATGCACTTGGCAAGATCTGCCATTGGTTGGCCTCGCTTGTCCTATAAATACCCACCCCTGGAAGACTAATTCATCCATAAATTTGCCTAAGTCTGAAAGCTCTTTCTCCCCTTTGTGTTGAGTTCGGCCGAGAGGCCTCCCTCTCCTAGAGGCTCCGCGGGGTACACCCTCCTAGTGGTGCAAGCACTGGGTACCCCAGCCTAGTTGCTTTCAGATAATACCCCTTGTGGTGTAGAAACACTCTCAAAAGTATTGTTAATGCCCAAATTACCTTAGCCAATATACCTGTAGTATTCTAAGGTTATACCTATAATAAAAGCCTAAAATACTATTATACTTCCCACACCACAAAACCAAACCCTAGTGGAAATCTCCATAGTCAATGAGTATCAGGTGTGTTGGTTAGAACTTCTAAGGGTGGCTTAGAGCGGTCGAGCGCCTGAGTCGAGCTAAACGCTGCCTGTGATCGACATCTCTACTTGGATAATTACGCTTATCGAGGTAATTATCTTGTCCCCTATCAGAATCGAGTTTACATGTTGTTAGAATATATAGTGAAGATACCATATATGTACTGAACTTAGTGTTGTGGCAATGTCCTTGGACTTAAGCCCAATTTAAAGAAGAACTCGAACTATAATTACGCAGGATCAGACATAATAGACTTGTGTAGTTTGGCTGTGGTGGGCCGCCCAATTTCCGTAGGATCTTGCATCTAGATTTATTCTACCGAGTAGTCTAGACTTTGATAGACTTGTGTAACCTCAGATAGGTTAATGTTCCGCAAGAGCATGTGCTACTTGAGAGCGACCGTGCTAGCCGTTATAAATGCGGAGCGATTTGCTAATAGTCGATAATCGCCGCGAGGTACGCGAACCTCTTCCTATCTCTTCTAGCATGACGTGTGTATGACTATGTAGTACCAGACGACGTGTGTTAATCGAACGTAGTTGTACGCAATGTCTTTGACTTAAGCCCAATAATTATAACTGGAAGAGTTCAAGATAATAAGAACTGCTTTTAAAAGCTAAGAGTAATACTTGGTTTTAAAAGCTAAGAGTTATACTAGCTTTGGGAAGTTAGGTATGACTACTTAAGAAAGATAAAACGAATGATTTAATTATTTTTAGAAGTTAAGAGACTTGATCTTGTAAGATAAGAGACTTAACTTGAATGAATTATGTGAATTTTGTGAAACCTCATTCATGCAGTAATGAGTACTTGGTTTTTAAAAGGTTAATGTTTTACCGATTTTGGAAATCGTAATGTATCGACAAACCATCGCAGCATTAATAAAAGGAAATGTTTTGACTAATGAAGTATTATTAAAACCAAGAGAAACCTCCATCCGCATAGAGCTAAGACATTGACAAAATGATATTACATTTCCTAGATCACTACGCTTAATAAGGTTGATTATGAACAAGAATAACCTACTCACATATAAGGCATATGTTTCTCAAAGTTGTTCTAAAAGAGGATTATATTATTACGTGGTTAATAATATGAATCGATTTAAACCTTTTGAAATTAAGCAAACTTGAACGCTTGGAAAATAATGTTGTTACTGATTTTACAAAGGTAAGTGTTTTGGTTTATTGAAAAACATACCACTATTTTTTACTACGTATCAGGTGACTTATGCGGAAAGCAACGGATCTTTTAAAAAGATTTAATGTATGAAGTACTTTAGGATAGATACCCGAACTTGTTAGCATAAAGTACCTTGTGTGAATAACTTGATCAGGTTGCCTCGAGATAGCCTTGTAAATACTTTCTTGTTGATGTGATAAGTAAACATGTTAGATGCTACGCAGGTTAGTATCTTGTATGATCACGTAGCGGGTCATTCTTGTCAGGCTTACGCTTGTTAAACGTTAAGGCTGTACTATTATTATATCACATACCCCTTTGACTTATTATACCGAGGGCTCTCACCCTCGACGCGGTATATACGCCTATGCAGCCTTGTGACTACGCGGAGCGCAGAGTTCCAGGATTGATCATTCCGGTGTTTAGCCTGACGCGGGGATTCCCGCGTCCGCTGAGACTACGCGGTCGCGGAGCCCAGCGGATATCGGGGTTGCCGCCGACGCGGTATACCTCAAAGCGGTCTAGACCATGATTCGAGGAATACCTCACGCTGGTCCGCATGACCTATGCGAGTCAGCGAGTTCCAGGATAGACGCGCACATTGATATTGGGCGCGAAAGGCCACTTCGATGTGGTGCGTCTAGAAAGACTCGATACAGCCAGGGTATTTTTTGGTACTACGGGTCTTAGTAGTCTATGCCTTCGCATTTGCCCCGCACGGTTTTATTGTGATAACTTGGCGCGAGTCCCCGACTGACATGATCGCTATTTATCAGGAATCGTAGTTCGTTATCATACATGTCTCCGCTTTATATGTACTACTATGATTTCATTTACGTGATTTATTTTCGGGCACACACTCGTACCTGCCAGATCGACTCTCCTCGGCCGCTCATGCCGCAGGAAGGTACACCACTGCTGATCCTCGCCTTAGGTCACAAGCCATATTGGGGAAAGCTCCGCTTCTCCGAGGCTTATTCGTATAGTCCCCGTCGTTGTAGGTATTTACATTCGTGGTACAAGGCCCCGTCCCGCCATCGTTGTCATATCATTTCTGTAGGTCCGTAGTATCGCCAGGCGTGGTTTGTAAAGGATTAAATTGTTCTTTTGTAAGAGTTGTTATTTATATATACGCCGAAGACAAGTTTTCCTCAGACATCGCTTTGTACTTCATTTGTTTCATGTACGTGTTTTATGTCCACTGACACTGATGTTGTATCACTAGGTGCCCGGTAAGGCACCAAATACGGCCTGTGTTCGGTCGTGACAAACACTCTGGCCAGAGCGCTTAATCCTCTGAAAGGTTCACTGCATCAGATCCAAGGGAGTTCGATTATCGCACACAGCACCACACCAATAATCGAGGCTATGTGGTATTTAGGATTGGTTTCTATTCTTCTCACTCGAGATCGCCTAGAGCCGTGTTGTAAGTCGACCTCCGACGTAAATTCTTTCCTCATCGCTATGCCTCCGCTAGTAGGCAACCCGGCTCAGAGGCGCGCGCAAACGGCGGAGTCGCGAGTAGAGTTCGTGAGGGTCATGAGGCACAGCCCAATCATTACCTAGGTAGTGCTTCATTCGGGATTTCTCGCGACGCCACTAGCCCCAAAGAGTTTAGCACTACGACGGCGCTCCTACCATGCCATGATATTTGAACCTTCGCCCACGATCGAACAAAGGAATATAGATTGCAAAAGAGGCGACTCACATTAGCTACGGATTTGGCTACCAGAGATTATACCGATGTACCACGAGTCTTGATGACTATCTAAGAAAGGGTTGTGCAAGAGTAATTCTTCGCTTAGGCTCGAGCATGGCCTCGCAGACGCTTGCGCAGCAGCCAAGAAACGAGATCAACGCAACTAACACAGCAGGTAAGAGCGCCGCAAAGAAGGTCCTTTGTATCTTCGAGGCGAGTCACCTCACCAAAGACAGATTAGATTACGACGCCCACCAAGGCAGAGGTCCTCCGCAGGTTCGTGACGCTCGCATGCAGGAGTTGGTCGTAACCTGTGGCTTCCGCTCACGATGACGCACGCCATCCCGTGAATGTCGCCTTCGTCGGGTACTTGTTGCACACGACCGCCGTGGTCCGTGTCAAGAGTGTCCTTGTAGGAGGACTTGGCCTTCGTGGTCTGGGTAGTTCGTCACCTTCCTTAGCTGCGCCACTTACCGGGCGTTTGATTAGAACGACTAAGGAGCGAAGCAAGAGATATAGATATATCTTTAACCCTCTAAAGTTTTGTTTACGTGATAAGCGAGTATACCTAAGTGCTATGTTCTCGATAGCAAGGTGTCGGGCTGTGATTAGAAATTCGTTAGTTAATCGAGTAAGTGTCACGACCAACGGTTCGCGGATCGTGCCTTACCCCGCACCCAAGTAGACATACATCAGAGTAATCACTAACAAACACAACAATATGAGATAATGTATAAAACAATAATCAGAAAACTTGCCTTTCGCATATATATAAATGACAACTTTTAACATGAATGCTTTAATCCTTTTTACAAACCCCGCCTACAACAAGATTACATGCACTTAAGAATGATATGACAACAACGGCGACAGGCCCCGCCAAACCCCGAATGTAAACACTTACTATGACAGTGACTACACCACCGATAAGCCTCCGAGAAACGGAGCTTCCCAAACGCCGAATCGTGACTCCGAGCTAGGATCAACGATCGTGTACTCAACTCGCGCAGATGAACGCAGCCCTCGGCGAGGTCAAGCATAACAAATGTAGTATGCTAAACTAAAAATACCGCAAATGAAATCATAATAGTCTATAAAGGTGAGACATGTATGATAACCAAACTACGCTTACAATAACTAAGCCATATCAAGTCGTGACTCACGCCTCAAGTCATCACCAAAGAATATACAATGGGTCTCACGCCACAACATCAATCGTGCCCGCTGGACACATTCCTCATCACCGCTAGCTTTATGATATAAAGTTCCAAGGAACACACATGAACACCAGTCCCACTGTGCTATAATAACACCGTACGGGTAAGTACGAAGGCATAGCCGACTACTAACACCTACGCATCAACAAAGTCGCGAATCAGATTATAAGATCTGCTCTGCACTGGCCACATGATCGGCCGCCACTTGCCCGCAAAGATCTAATGCGCGCTTTAGTCTCGAACTTCCCGCAGCCCGCATAGGCCAATCTCATCGCCCGCATGGCATCCCCGCAGACGGGGTAGCTACTCCCGCATCGCCCCGACTTCGCAGCCGCATGCCACAAGGACCGCATGCCCATAAAGGACGACACTAACTCGAACTCGTAGTTCCGCATAAAGTTCTCGGACTCGCATTTAGGTATTCTCAATCATAGGTCCATCGACCACCGAAGTCTACCTCGCATCGGAGGCGCAACTCCTAATCATCTCAAGAGATTTAATGCCACAATACTATCATAACGACCGATAGTTAATAAGCACAATCAAGGGAAACCCTTCACACAAACATCACAAGATACTAACACACGTAGCATCCCAACACGCTTACTTATCAACGCAATCAAGAAAGTATTACAAGGCTATCACAAACCAATACAATCAAGTTGTTCACACAAGGTACCTTCTACTATATGATTAACAAAATCGGTTTTATCCCCAAAGTACTTCATACATCAACTCTTTAAAAGATACGCATTTTCACAATGTCACACAATACCCGTGAGTATAAAATAGAGTGACTATCCTTTTAAAGTAAATCAATTACTTCTTTGTAAAATCAAGAGCAACATTCTTTCCAATGATCAAGTTTGCCTAATTTCCAATGTTCAAGTTTCTCATTTTAGAAAGGTTTCGTAGTTCATAGTCTTATTCAATTAAGAATATAATTCTCTTTAAACAATCTGAGAAACATAAGCCTTATATGAGTAGATATTCTTGTTTATAACAATCTTATTACAATCCATGATCTAGAAATATCATTTTGTCTCATCTTAGCTTCTATGCAGATGGAAGTTTCACCGGTTTTAATAACACTTAATTATTCAAAACATTTTTATTAACGCCGCAGTTGGTTTGTCGATACACATCCTCGATTTCCAAAATCAAGAAACGTTTGCCGCTATACCTAACTTCCCATAAAGCTAGTATAACTCTTAAGTTCTCAAAACTAAGTATTACTTCTCTTTCAAAACGATTTCGTAAATCTTTGAAATACTTCAAGTTCTTTATGATCACACATCGCCGCTTATAAACAAATCATTTTTTTTTAAAACCACAAAGTGTTTTCTTATCTACATAAAGTCGTTATAACCAACTTCCCATAAAGCCGCTATAACACTTTATGTTTTAAACCAATCGAATACATTTAGCACACGACGCCTACCGTATCACATAGTTCACACATATCATGCTAGAAGAGATAGGAAGAGGTTCACATACCGACGACATCGACTAATAGCAAAATGCTCCGAGTACTTCAAGCCGCCACTACTCCTGCCAAGTGTAACGCGCCACACGTAGTACTTCAACCTATAAGGCCACAAGCGCGCTTTATTAACATCTAGATCTTATCGCAGAACATTCACCTAAAATTCGACAAGACCTCCCGCAACAGAAACCTCCTCCTCTAACGAGGCCTACCAAGCCAACCAGTGGGTTATACATCTAACCCTAACTGCACAATTCTACCCACTGCACTACTACACAAGTCTACTCAGAATACACCCTATGTAATTACAAGCCAAGACTATATATAGTATACTTCTACTATATAATCTAACAACATGTAATTTCCAATTACAATAGGGGACAAGATAATTACCTCGATAAGCCCATAATTATCCGAGTTTAATGTCGATCCTAGCAAAGTTTTAGCTCCAACTCCGAGCGCCCAACTCCATTTAAACCACCCTTAGAAGTTCTAACCAACTTCTACACAATACTCCAACGGACTATGGAGATTTTCCTAGGGTTTCTTGCCAGGACTGACGGAAGTATAATAGTATTTCGGCTTTTCAGAAGGTATAACCTTAGAATACAACAAGGTATAAGTGCTAAGGTAATTGGGCATAACAACAATACTTTGAGAGTATTTCTACCAAGTGTGGTATTTATACGAAACACTAGGCAGTGGGTACCCCACGCCACACCACAAAGCGGAGAGTGGAGGCTCTCGCCACAAAGGCCTATCTAGGAGGGGGATTTCTCGACGAGAGTCAAACAAGAGGGAGAGGAGGACTTTAACACTTAGGAAATATTTGGAATGGATGGAAGTTCATCAACCTGTAGGGTATTTATAGCACAAGCCAAGGCCAACCAACGCCAAGATCTAGCCAAGTGCCTAGCAAGTGTAGGGCCAAGATTCACCCATGTGTCCTAGCCAACTTGCACACAAAATATCTACCAAAAATATCTCCCACTTGCCTTCCCCAAATCGTCCACGCCGCCACTTTGCCCACCAATGAGAGGTGCCGCGCCGCCTCGTTGGTCCAAAATGTTCCGCCTCTAAAAATCCGCAAAATACTAAATGACATAGCCGAAATTCCCTACGAAAGTCGTGGAAAACGCTTTCGCCGAAACGACTTAACCGTGTCAAGCACAAACATATTTCGGCCCAAAGGTGCCACATGGGGTGACACGCGTCGCCCGATTCGCCCAAAATATTTCGCTTTCCAAAATATCCAAAACGCCAAAATCTCAAAATCAAAGCGGCTCTACAAAATCAGAATTTCTCCCGCCCCACGTGACCATTTCCAAAATAAAATTCCATAATTTCTAATATTCCAGAAGTCCGACACCAAACTGGGAATCCAATTCCCATTAACTAACCTTTTTCCTTCACAAAACCGAAACTTTTCCGGAAGAATCGCCTCTTTCTTCCTTTCCAATCTTCGTCAGATTCTCGCACGCACGCCCTCGCATACATACCTCGGAACTACTGGTATAACATTCTCTCTTAGAAACATTCGTTCCGAATGTTCCTTCTAAGTCTCAAAACGAACACGCAACAAGATAGTCTTCACTACTATACTTACGAAACAATCCCGCCATACCGCCATGGAAACACCGCGCAAAACTTACATCTAAGTCCACGAGGAAACACCTCTACATCACCACAAATAATACTACTTTTGTCACTTTGTCGCGAGCCTTGCCCGACGACTCCAACAAATGGTACCGGCCGCATGCGATCACCGGGTTGTACACTCTGATTCTTATCACATTTCGATATCGCTTTTAGTATCCAAAACTCGGTTACTATCTCTAACGTGGTCATCATTAATCGAACATTCGACGGATCTTCGATACTTTCCAACATAACAATACGAAGATCGACGCCCCGCTTCCTAAGTCTGACGGCAAAGCTAACATATAGGCAACCCGCCTATTCTTCACATGAACTCAAAGTGCCCTGCAAGTAACTCGCTAAGTTCCTTTGTTTCCAAACTCGCTACACCTAACCGGTGGTACTTTCAAGAAGACCGACCACCAACTCAACTCGTAAGCTGCCGCCGATTATCCGCACGATTTCTCCGAGCCGTAACTTCTTCTAGACAAGCTGCGACTATCCACACACGGAACAAGCTCAACTAACTATCAACTCCCCGCCAACATCGAACTAATCGACCAAGAACTTGCATTTCGCTTCTACAAGGCGCTACAAGACGACATCCGAACACCGAAATGGTAGCTTAAACACTTCAACCGAGACAACGATCTCTCACAAATACCCTCAAATCAAAACACCGCCCGAGGGCGACGCGACTGAGACTCACCCGAAGTTCCTAGCCCCGCTCGTACAAACTCCCAGAAGAGAAACAGCTGCACTGGCTCCACTGTCGCCATAAGGAAGGTAGGCACCTGCAACCTCACAACCTTTCGTATAACATCAACACCGCCGAGGAACGACTCGACCGGGTTAACACGATAGTCGCTTCTCATCGGACCATCGTCGAACGCATCCACGAACTTGCACGGCTAACTAAACACGGGCCTAACACCTCACCACCCTCCGAACTCGCAGCTCTCTTCGCCGCTTTCGCCCGGGCCCTGTTCCACGCGAGGCATAACGATAAGTGGAAATAATTTCACGGGAGGTCCAACTTACAACACGCCTCTCAAGGCACGATCTCGAGTGAGAATAGAAACTAATCCTAAATATCCTATAGCCTCCCGACATGGTGTGGCACAACACCGATAATCAAGACTCTACCGATACGCCTCAGACACTTTCCGAGGATTAACCGCTCGATACCACTTTGTCACTTTGTCGCGAGCCTTGTCTGACGACTCCAACAAATGGTACCGGCTGCTGATCCTCGAGGCATGCCCTACGCTCTTCTCGTGATGTGCCATACGGAGAGCCACGGTTCGGTCTGCTCCCGGCAGGCTCGCCTTTATACGCCACTTCAAGCGAGGTCAAGACAACAGTACCGAGTACGTGAAACTAAAAATACTCGCAAATGAAATCATAATAGTCTATAAAGGTGAGACATGTATGATAACCAAACTACGCTTTACAATAACTAAGCAAATATATCAAGTCGTGACTCACGCCTCAAGTCATCACCAAAGAACATAACAGCTGGTCTCACGCCCACAACATCAATCGTGCCCGGACACATTCTCACGCCAGCTTATGATATAAAAGTTCCAAGGAACACACATGATCAACATGTCCCAGCTGTGTTATAATAACACCGTACGGGGTAAGTACGAAGTCATAGCCGACTACTAACACCTACGCACTAACAAAGCCATGAATCAGATTATAAGATCTGCTTGCATCACCACATGATCGCCGCCACTTGCCCGCAGATCTAACGCGCGCCTAGTCCTCGAACTTCCCGCAGCCCGCATAGGCCAATCTCATCGCCCGCATGCAGGCATCCCCGCATCGAGGGTAGCTACTCGCATCGCCCCGACTTCGCATCGCATGGGCCACGCGACCGCATGCCCATAAAGGACGACACTAACCTCGAACTCGTAGTTCCGCGATAGCCCTCGGACTGCATGAGGTATTCTCAATCATAGGTCCATCGACTACGAAGCTCTACTCCCAGACGGAGGGCATTTAACTCTAATCATCTCAAGAGATGAATGCCACAATACTATCATAACGATTGATAGTTAATAAGCACAATCAAGGGAAACCCTTCACACAAACATCACAAGATACTAACACACGAAGATCCCAACACGCTTACTTATCAACGCAATCAAGAAAGTATTACAAGGCTATCACAAACCAATACAACTGTTGTTCACACAAGGTACCTTCTACTATATGATTAACAAAATCGGTTTTTATCCCCAAAGTACTTCATACATCAACTCTTTAAAAGATACGCATTTCTTCACAATGTCACACAATACCCGTAGTATAAAATAGAGTGACTATCCTTTTAAAGTAAATCAATTACTTCTCTTTGTAAAATCAAGTAGCAACATTCTTTCCAATGATCAAGTTTGCCTAATTTCCAATGTTCAAGTTTCTCATTTTAGAAAGGTTTCAGAGTTCATAGTCTTATTCAATTAAGAATATAATTTCTTTAAACAATCTGAGAAACATAAGCCTTATATGCTGAGTAGATATTCTTGCTTATAATAATCTTATTACAACAAATGCATGATCTAGGAAATATCATTTTGTCTCATCTTAGCTTCTATGCAGATGGAAGTTTCTATCGGTTTTAATAACACTTAATTATTCAAAACATTTTTATTAACGCCGCAGCTGGTTTGTCGATACACATCCCGATTTCCAAAATCAAGAAAACGTTTCTAAGCCGCTATACCTAACTTCCCATAAAGCTAGTATAACTCTTAAGTTCTCAAAACCAAGTATTACTTCTTTCAAAACGATTTCGTAAATCTTTGAAATACTTCAAGTTCTTTATGATCACACATCAAGCCGCTTATAAACAAATCATTTTTTTAAAACCACAAAGTGTTTTCTTATCTACATAAAGTCATATAACCAACTTCCCATAAAGCCGTTATAACACTTTACGTTTTAAACCAATCGAATACATTTAGCACATGCACGCTTACCGCATTACATAGTTCACACATATCACGCTAGAAGAGATAGTAAGAGGTTCACATACCGCGACGATTATCGACTAATAGCAAAATGCTCCGAGTACCTCGCCGCTTCGCTACCCTTGCCATGAGAACGCGCCACACGTAGTACTTCAACCTATAAGGCCACAAGGCGCTTTATTAACATCTAGATCTTATCGCAGTAACATTCTACCAAAATTCGACAAAGACTCTCCCCGCAACAACAGAAACCTCCTCCTCTAACGAGGCCGCCACCAAGCCAACCAGAGTTATACATCTAACCCCAACGGCACAATTCTACTCCACTAGATTACTACACAAGTTCATCAGAATACACCCCATGTAATTACAGTCAAGACTATATATAGTATACTTCTACTATATAATCTAACAACATGTAATTTCCAATTACAATAGGACAAGATAATTACCTCGATAAGCCCATAATTATCCGGAAGTTTAATGTCGATCCTTAGCAAAGTTTTAGCTCCAACTCCGAAGGCCCAACTCCGCTCTAAACCACCCTTAGAAGTTCTAACCAACTTCTACACAATACTCCAACTGACTATGGAGATTTTCCTGTGGTTTCAGCTTTCAGGACCGACGGAAGTATAATAGTATTTCTGGCTTTTCAGAAAGCGTATAACCTGTATACAACAAGGTATAAGGCTAAGGTAATTGGGCATAACAACAATACTTTTGAGAGTATTTCTACCAAGAGTGTGGTATTTATATGAAAACACTAGCAGTGGGTACTTCCACTACCACACCCCAGCGGAGAGTGGAGGCTCTCACCACAAAGGCCTATCTATGAGTGGGGGATCTTGACGAGTCAAACAAGAGGGAGAGGAGGACTTTAACACTTAGGAAATATTTGGAATGGATGAAGAAGTTCATCAACCTTAGAGGGTATTTATAGCACAAGCCAAGGCCAACCAACGGCCAAGATCTAGCCAAGTTGCCTAGCAAGTGTAGGGCCAAGATTCACCCATGTGTCCCAGCCAACTTGCACACAAAATATCTACCAAAATATCTCCCACTTGCTTCCCCAAATCGCCCACGCCGCCCACTTTGCCCACCAACGAGAGGTGCTGCGCCGCCTCTCGCTGGTCCAAAAATGTTCGCCTCTAAAAATCCGCAAAAATACTAAATGACATAGCCGGAAATTCCCTACGAAAGTCGTGGAAAACGCTTCATTTAAAAACGACTTAACCGGTGTCAGGCACAAACATATTTCGCCCAAAGGTACCACACGGGGTGACACGTGTCGCCCCGATTCGCCCAAAATATTTCGCCTTCCAAAATATCCAAAACGCCAAAATCTCAAAATCAAAGCTGCCCTACAAAATCAGAATTTCTCCCGTGGCCCCACGTGACCATTTCCAAAATAAAATTCCATAATTTCTAATATTCCGTGAAGTCCGACACAAATGGGAATCCAATTCCCATTAACGAACCTTTTTCCTTCACAAAACCTAAACTTTTCCGTGGAAGTTAATAGCCTCTTTCTTCCTTTCCAATCTTTCACAGATTCTCGCACGCACGCCCCGCATACATACCCTCGAACTACGGGTATAACAAGAAGATTTGGGGATAGAGAAAGTATGAGCCTTGAGCTTTATACGCAGACCTTGTAGGTAAGACCATCTCTCGAGTAAAAGACGATATTATGTTTGACCCTTATAGGAATGCATAGTGCACGCGAGCTATGTTCGTGGATAAGTCCCCGAGTAGTGTGGAATAAAAGAGGGTAGTCGAGCTAAGAAGACCGCTAGGTTTTCGTGAACGTGATTAGTAAGATTGATTCCTGACGGAGCTAGTATCGCGCATTTCCGGGTCCGAGGCTACGTTGCGTCAACCCTGCATGAATGGTGCGGGTCAGTTTGGTGGTCCCGCCAGTGTTAGGTTACGAGGGTGTTAGTCCTAAGTTTAGTTAACCAACAGACGAAGTTCGCTGACGTGTTCGACCAAATGCTCCGCCGACTGGGCAGCCCATCGTGTTCTTCTGGCCGACCGCTCACTCGGCAGGTAGATTTAATGGTAGGTGGTAAGGCTGCACGGTGCCTACCTTCACCTTCCGCAGCAATGAGCCTGTGTTACTACTGTTTTTATTTCGGAAGTTTTACCGGCAGGTTAAGAACTCAGTGAGACTCAAGATCGCATTCGCCCCGCCGCCAGCTGGAGTTCGTGATAGTCGCTGGGATTGTTGTCTCCTCGCGAGGAGTGTTTAAGCTACCATTTCAAGTCGGATGTCGCTGAAGCCTTGTAGGGCGGAAGTGTGTTGCTTGGCTGGTTCTGACGCTGCGCGTTCGATAGTCGTTCAGCTTGTTCCACAGACCGTGGTTAAAGTGACGAGTTTTGCATAACAGAGGAACTTAGCCCGTGTTACTGGGCCTTTTAGTTCATGTGAAGAATAGGCCGTGTTGCCTATATGTTAGCATTGCCGTCCGACTTGGAGGCAAGACGTCCGGCCTTCGTGTTGTTATGTTCGAAAGCATCTAAATCCATCCAAAGTGTTCCCGCTAACGATGACCACGTTAGAGATAGTAACCCCGAAGTTTTGGAATCAAGCAGATCAAGAGTTCGAGTGTATGATGTACCTTGATCGTGACGCACCCAGCATCATTTGTCGGGTCGCTGGTAGGTTAACGCCAGCAAAGTGACAAAAGTGGTATCATTTTGGCGATGTTAGGCGTTTCTCGTGGACTTGGATGTAAGTATTTTGCGCGGTGTTTCGTGGTCGACGTGGGTGTTTGTCCTCGTAAGTATAGTAGTGAAGACTATATCGCGCCGCTTGTTCGAGATTTGTATGAAACATTCGGACGAATGTTTCGGCGAGGAGAATGTTATACCCGTATTTGCAGTATGTACGTAAGCACGTAGAAAAATTTGAACTTTTACATAGGCTTGAATTAACTTTGTTCACAACACCCGATTAGAGTCGCTTGATTTAAACGCTTCCAAGCTTTTCGTAGGAAAATTCCTGCTATGTCATTTTTAATTTTTGCGGATTTTTCCGAGAGATTTAAACATTTTGGATCAACAAGAGGGCGACACTTGTCACCCTCTCATTGGAACACCTCGGTAATAGTGGTGGCCAAAGTATGGCCATTGTGGTCGGGTTGGTAGGATATTTTGTGTTAGTTGGCTAATGGCACTGCAAGATCTCGCCCTACACTTGCTATGCACTGCAAGATCTCGCCATCGTTGGCCTCGCTTGTCCTATAAATACCCACCCCTTTGGAAGACTAATTCATCCATAAATTTGCCTAAGTCTTGAAAGCCTCTTCTCCCCTTTGTGTGTCGAGTTCGCCGAGAGGCCTCCCTCTCCTGTGAGGCCTTCGCCGGCGGTACACCCCCTCCTAGTGGCGCTAGCCGGTACCCCCAGCCTAGTTGCTTCAGATAATACCCCCCTTCAGTGTAGAAATACTCTCAAAAGTATTAATGCCCAAATTACCTTAGTCGATACCTTGTAGTATTCTAAGGTTATACCTATACAAAAGCCTAAAATACTATTATACTTCCCGTCACCACAAAACCAAAACCTAGGGAAATCTCCATAGTCATTGGAGTATTGTGTGTTGGTTAGAACTTCTAAGGGTGGCTTAGAAATGGTCGAGCGCCTGAGTCGAGCTAAACGCTGCCCAGATCGACATCTCTACTGATAATTACGGGCTTATCGAGGTAATTATCTCTGTCCCCTATCAGAATCGAGTTTACATGTTGTTAGAATATATAGTCAAGTATACTATATATAGAATCAACTTAGTGTCGCGGGCAATGTCCTCGACTTAAGCCCAATTTAAAGAAGAGAATCGAATCAGAATTACGTAGGATCAGACATGAGACTTGCGGTAGTTTCATGTGAAGTGGCCGCCCAATTTCCCCCCGTAGGATCTCGCATCTAGATTTATTATACCGGTAGTCTAGACTTTGATAGACTTGTGTAACTCGTGATAGGTTAATGTTCTCGCAAGTAGCACGTGCTACTTCAGAAGGTGGACCGTGCCAAAGTTATAGCCATGAGCGATTTGTTAATAATGATAATCGTCGCGAGGTATGTGAACCTCTTCCTATCTCTTCTAGCATGACGCGTATGACTATGTAGTACGGTAGACGACGTGTGTTAATTGAACGAATTGTACGGCAATGTCTTTGACTTAAGCCCTAATAATTATAATTTGGAAGAGTTCAAGAGAATAAGAATCGCTTTAAAGAAGAGTAATACTTGGTTTTAAAAGCTAAGAGTTATACTAGCTTTATGGGAAGTTAGGTATGATTTACTAAGAAAGATAAAACGAATGATTTAATTATTTTTAGAAGTTAAGAGACTTGATCTTGTAAGATAAGAGACTTAACTTAAAATGAATTATGTGAATTTTGTGTAAACCTCATTCATGAGTAATGAGTACTTGGTTTTTAAAAGTGTTAATGTTTTAATGATTTTGGAAATCGTAACGTGTATCGACAAACCATCGCTGCAAATAAAAGGAAATGTTTTGACTAATGAAGTATTATTAAAACTAGAGAAACCTCCATCCGCATAGAGCTAAGACAGACAAAATGATATTACATTTCCTAGATCACCGCTTTAATAAGTGTTGATTATGAACAAGAATAACCTACTCACATATAAGGCATATGTTTCTCAAAGTTGTTCTAAATGAGGATTATATTATTTTGTGGTTAATAATATGAACGACGTAAACTTTTGAAATTAAGCAAACTTGAAAGTTTGGAAAATAATGTTGTTACTTGATTTTACAAAGGTAAGTGTTTTGGTTTATTGAAAAGATACCACTCTATTTTTTACTACTGTATCAGTGACTTATGCGAAAGCAACTGATCTTTTAAAAGATTTAACGATGAAGTACTTTAGGATAGATACCCGAACTTGTTAGCATAAAGTACCTTGTGTGAATAACTCGATCAGTGGTTCGAGATAGCCTTGTAAATACTTTCTTGACGTGATAAGTAAACACGCGACGCTACGCGTTAGTATCTGTATGATCACGATGCGGGTCATTCTTGTCAGGCTTACGCTGTTAAACGTTAAGCCCGCTACTATTATTATATCACATACCCCTTTGACTTATTATACCGAGGGCTTGCCACCCTCGACGCGTCTATACGCATACGCACTCGTGACTACGCGGAGCGCGAGCTCCGTGGATTGATCATTCCGGTGTTTAGCCCGACGCGGATTCCTACGCGTCCGCTGAGACTATGCGGGTCATGAGCCTAGGCGATACCGGGTTGTCGCCGACGCGTGGTATACCTCAGCGGCCTAGACCATGATTCGAGGAATACCTCACGCGGTCCGCGCGTGACCCATGCGAGTCGCGAGTTCCAGGATAGACGCGACATCGATATCGCGCGAGTGGCCGCCGATTACGTGGTGCGGCCCAGAAAGACCTCGATACGCTTGTGGTATTTTTGGTACTACGGGTCTTAGTAGTCGCCATGCCTTCGCATTTGCCCTGCACGTTTTATCAGGATAACTTCTGGCGCGAGTCCTCGACTTGACACGATCGCTATTTATCGCGAATCGTAGTTTGGCTATCATACATGTCTCCCGCTTATATAGACTACTATGATTTCATTTACGATTTATTTTCGCCACACACTTGGTACTGGCCAGACCGACCTCCTTCGGCCGCGCTCACGCCGCAGTAAAGGTACACCGCCGCCGATCCTCGCCTTAGGTCACAACAAAGATTGGGAAAGCCCGCTTTCTCGAGGCTTATCTCGCATAGTCCTCGTTGTAGGTATTTACATTCGGGGTATGGCGGCCCCGCCCCGCCATCGTTGTCATATCATTTCTGTAGGTCCGTAGCAACTGTGGTGTGGTTTGTAAAAAGGATTAAACTGTTTTTGTAAGAGTTGTTATTTATATATACGCCGAAAGGCAAGTTTTCTCGACATCGCTTGTACTTCATTTGTTTCATGATGTGTTTTATGTTCCACTGACACTCGATGTTGTATCACTGTGGTGCCCGGTAAGGCACCACCACGCCTGTGTTCGGTCGTGACAAACACTTGGTTCATCAAATCCATAAATACCGCCGAGTATCGTCAAACCGAAAGACATAACTCGAACTCATAGTGCGTGACGTCCGAATGCGCAAATTGGGACATCCGCCTCTAACTCGCACTGATGATAGCCCGACAGATCAATCTTGAGAAACATCTCGCACTCGCACCGGGTCGAACAAATCATCAATCCCGGAAGTGGTATCTGTTTAATAGTCACCTTGTTCACCGCAGATCAACACACATGCGCAGCTGCCGCCCTTCTTCTTCACGAACAATACCGCGCCTCGTGGAGAAACACTAGGCGATGAAGCCCTTCTCCAAGAAATCTCTCACCGGTCCTTCAACTCTCTCAACTCTACAGCGCCATTCAGACGGCGAACGGATATAAGCCGAGTATCCGGAAGACATCGATACAAAACTCTATCTCCTCTCAGAGGATTTTATACCCGTAGTTCCGTGGTATATATGTGAGGATGCACGCATTTAGAATACGGCTGTAAATTTTGGAAAGAAATAAGACGTGATTTTTCGACTAAAAGTTTCCGTTTTATGAAGGAAAAGGTTCGTTGATGGGAATTGATTCTGATTTGGTATTTGGGCTTCTTGAATTATATTAGAATTATGGAATTTTATTTCCGAATTGGTCACGCTGGGCCCACTGAGAAATTTACTGCTTTAGGGCCCACTTTGTTTTCTAGATTTTGCCTTTATGGATATTTTCTAAGATGAAATATTTTGGATTTAGCAGAGGGCCGACACGTGTCACTCCTAGGTGGCCTCACGGCCGAAATTTGTTAATGTGGCAAGACAAGTGGCCTTGTCTTGCTAGATATTTTGCGCGACATGTCGCCAAGTCTTGCTAGATATTTTGTGTGGACAAGTTGGCTTGTGGGACCCACACACACTTGTCCCCAATCTCAACCACACACTTGCCTTCATCCTAGCCCTTCGTTGTCCTATATATGCACCCTTAGTTGATGAAAACTTCCACACTTAACCATTTCAAGACAAGAAATTCCTTCCCTTCTCCCTTGACCTTGCTCTCGCTTTGAGCCCATTTCTTGACCTAAATTTGTCCAACAATTTAAACTCTCAAGTGTTCTTCCCAAGGTGTTAGGAAGATTGTGTACCAAGAGTTGGAAAAGATTTCACACCCTAACCTATTGTTCACGCCGCCGAAACTTACTAGTTGGAAACCCTGTGTTCTTCACTTTTTGGAGTCAGTTCTCAAGAGAAGTTGGTTGTGAGCTTCATGGGTTGCTTGCAGCAGATTGGAACGTAAAGATTTCGAGCTAAGACTGCTTGGAGCGACATTAAGTTCTTGGATAATTTTGGGTTATTTGAGGTAGTAAACCTTAACCTCTTTGTGAATCGTCATTATACATATATTATAAGTATATTACGAGTATATAATATATGGAGTAAAGTTTGGAAGAGTTGGATCTTGTTAACTTGTTAAAAGAAAGGATTACCGCTTGCCATTAAAATGGTAAAACGATCTTACTTGTGAAGAAGTAATTAACAAGTAACTATAACTTATATTAAGACGGAATATGTTTCGATGACTAATGGTAATCGATAAGTAAATGGACAAAGTTGGCCAAGGACCCCAACTTAAGGACTATATTTACTTTGGATGATTTACTTTGGATCAGATTTACTTTGGATCAGATTTACTTTGGATCGTATTTACATTTCGTTAAGGGAAGATTGTTCAATCGCTCCGCTTGGGCGCTGATCCCCTTTTTAATTATTGTATTGTTATGGGCGTGATAGTAAACCGCTACCGTCAGCGCGTAATCCCTTCTTTACTTGTTGTTATTATGAGGCGTGATAGTAAACCGCATTACCGCTCGGGCGCAATCCTTCTTTATGTTGTTTAATTATTACGCCTTATATATATATGGTATATATATTACTGCTATTCGCCTGAGAAAGATGGAAAAGTGAGTAAAACGGGGAAGTGTCACGAATTTTCCGTAGAATTAGAGGGCTTTTATTGGTATAAGTCTTCAATGGTGAGAAAGGTTTGATAAAAGTACTATGACCGCTTTAGAGCCGAGTACTACGCGGGCGTGATCTACTTGGCTTGCCGAGTAGCCGACTCAAGTACTGAGCGCTTTTGCTATTCGTCGATAATCGCCGCGAGGTATGTGGACCTCTTCCTATATTTTCTAGCATGATTGTTGTGAACTATGTAGACTTAGACGATACATGTGCTAAGTGATTTGGTTGGTTTAAAACATGTGTTATAATAGCTTTACGGGAAGTTAGTTATAACGACTTTGTGTAGTAAAAGAATGGTTTATTGATCAGAAAGTTAAGAGACTTGATCTTGAAAGATAAGAGACTTGACTTATACACGACTTGATTTTGAAAGTTAAGAGACTTGATCTTGAAAGATAAGAGACTTGACTTATACACGACTTGATTTTGAAAGTTAAGAGACTTGATCTTGAAAGATAAGAGACTGACTTAGTTTGACTTGTTATGAATTTTGTTAAAATGTTGTAAAACCTCATTCATGAGTAATGAGTAGTTGGTTTTAAAAGAATAATGTTTTACCGATTTCGAAATGAGATTAAGTATCGAACAAACCATTGCAATAAGTAATAAAGGAAATGTATTGACTAATTGTTATTAAAACCAGTAGAACCTCCATCCGCATAAGCTAAGACGAGACAAAATGATATTACATTTCCTAGATCATGGCCGCTTATAAGATTGTAATAGACAAGAACAACCTACTCACACATAAGGCATATGTTTCTCAAATTTGTTTTAAAGGAGAATTATATTCTTAAGTGATTAAAACTATGAACTACTTAAACCTTTCAAAACGAAACGCGAGCATTTGAAATTAGGCAAACTTGAACATTTGGAAAATAATGTGTTACTTGATTTTACAAGGGAAGTGTTTTGGTTTACTTAAAAGATAGTCAATCTATTTTATACTACGAACATCAGGTGACTTTTGTGAAAGAAACGATCTTTTAAAAAGAGTTAATGTATGTAATACTTTAGGTCGTAACCGGATTTTGGCATAAAACGATAGTACCTTAAGTTGTGTGTAACTTGCCTATGTTTCTGCGTGTGATAGCCTTGTTGTGCAAATCAGATTTTACTCGACACGGCTCACGGGATGAACCGGGAATGTATTTCACCCGACTACCGCTTCACGGGATGAACCGAATGTATTTCACCGACTACCGCGCTCATGGATTAACCGAATGTATTTCACCCGACTACCGCTCATGGATGAACCGAATGTATTTCACCCGACCACCGTTCATGGATGAACCGAATGTATTTCACCCGACTACCGCTCATGGATGAACCGAATGTATTTCACTGACTACCGCGCTCACGGATGAACCGAATGTATTTCACTCGACTACCGCGCTCATGGATTAACCGAATGTATTTCACTGACTACTAAGTTCATGAGATGAACCGAATGTATTCCACACGCTTATATCGGGTCCATGACGGGCCGAGACATGTTATACGTGATCACATGGTTTGTACCTAGATCGGCCAGCTGGGAAGGAGTTCCACGCACGGCGGATGACTTTGAGGCGCGAGTCCTCGACTTGACATGACCGCTTTATGTTATGAAATGTAGTTTGGTTATCATACATGTCTCCCGCTTTATATAGATCGTTATGATTTCATTTACGATTTTTCGCCACATACTTGGTACTGTAATCGACTCTCCTCGGTCGAGCTTATAAAGAGGCGTAGCCTCTACCACGAAATGCACCGAACCGCGGCTCTCGCATGGCACGCCCCGAGAGTGTATGACACCTCGTGGATCGCCAGCGGCATCATTTGTCTGGTCGCCGAGCGACACTAACCTCGCGCAAAGTGACAAAAGTGGTATCGAGCGCTAGTCCTCTGAAAGTGTCTACGCACCGTGTCTAGTAGTCTTGATTATCGGTGTTTTGCACCACATCTATAATCGTGAGGCCGCAGGACATTTAGGATTGATTTCATTCTTCTCACTCGAGATCGTGCCTTAGAGTCAGGTTAGAAGTTCGACTTCTGACGATTCGCTTGTACCCGCTTATGCCTCGCGCGGCACTTAGCCCCGACGGGCAAGACACAGATGGAGCTACGAGTAGAACACGTAGTGTTACGAGGGCACAGGCCTGGTCATTACCTGAGATAGTACTTCAGACGACGAGTTTTATGACGCCGCTAGCCCCAAAGCAGAGTTTAGAGCGCAACAGCTTACGAGGCCACGATACCGAGCCTCCGCATCCACGCTGTGAGTCGAGGATGATCCTCGGTGTCATGCTAGTTTGGGAGATTGTTATGCTTACGCCAGCAGACCATTTGGTGAGAGTTTGTCCGATTAGAGGTAGCACAGATGTAGAGACTCACCTTCTGGATCGGTGTCGTTCATCGCCTTATATAGCTAGTACACCTGCAGGCGTGATTACGGTTAGAACGATAAGCGAAAGTGAGGCGCAGAGGCAGAGATATCTTTAGCCTTTAAGAGACTTCGTTATGTTGTTATGGTGGGTACGTGTGAAGTGCTATACAGATAGCATTGTGTTAAGTATAACTTAGAGAACATGACTAGTCAAGAGGTAAGTTTGGGGTCATGGAAGGTGCGAACCTTAGAATATTATGTCGAGACCTTAGACGCGAGGCCGCCTCGAGTAAGATTTGTTTACGATTGACCTTTGTCTGAGTGCATAGTATACGCAGGTAAAAATCGTGTGATAAGTCCCCGAGTGGTGTGAATTATATAAGGATAGTTATGATGTTAACACCACCAGGTTTGGCGTAACTCGACAGCGCAGATTGTTCCCGATCGGGAACAAGAGTTTGGCGCGCCAACGGGTCGGCCGAGGCAAGGTTGCGGTCAACCCGCAGCCCGGTTTGGGTGGGGCTCGAGGTGGTCCCGCCAGTGGTAGGGTCACGAGGGTGCTAGGCCCGTGTTTAGGTAACCATCGTGGGTTCGTGGACGCGTCGACCAGAATCGGATCGCGAGGCCGGATGGCCTTTGTGGGAATTGAAACCAGCGAGATGACCAAGTTTCGAGGTAGTGACTCCAAGGTTTTGGAAATTGAAGCGATGAAGCGTGGTGATAATCGAAAGAGTTCGTGTTCGGAAGCGTACGGCAAGTTAGCGAAAGGTTAACGCGTACAAGATACGGAAGTTGATCACGTTTGCGAAGTAAAGGTGCGGGAAGTATCCTTTGGACCGTGCCAGAGTTGGTGTTGTTTTTACATCGCCGAGGTGATTCCTCGCTGGCTTGGATTTGAGTTTTGCGAACATGTTATATTCTCGCCATCGTGGCAGGATCTGGCTTGTAAGTATAAGAGCGAGACTATACCGACGCAAGTACGCTTGGAGATTTAGAAAGAACATTCGGATGAATGTTTCTAAGGGGGAAGAATGTTATACCCTCGTAGTTCCGGTATATATGTGAGGACGTACGCATTTAGAATACGGCGTAAATTTTGGAAAGAAAGGAAGATGTGATTTTTCGACTGAAAAGTTTCCGGGTTTTGTGAAGGAAAAAGGTTCATTGATGGGAATTGGATTTCCAGATTTGGTATTTGGGCTTTTGAATTATATTAGAATTATGGAATTTTATTTCCGGACTTGGTCACTGGGCCCACTAAGAAATTTACTGGCTTTATGGGCCCACTTTGTTTTCGAGATTTTTGCCTTTATGGATATTTTCTAAGATGAAATATTTTGGACGAGTAAGAGGCTTACACATGTCACCCCTAGTGGCCTCACGGCCAAATTTGTTAATAGCTGGCAAGAGTGGCCTTGTCTTGCTAGATATTTCATGGACAAGTGGCCAAGTCTTGCTAGATATTTTGTGTGGACAAGTGGCTTGTGGGACCCAGACACACTTGTCCCCAATCTCAACCACACACTTGCCTTCATCCTAGCCCTTGGTTGTCCTATATATGCACCCTTAGTTGATGAAAACTTCCACACTTAACCATTTTAAGACAAGAAATTCCTTCCCTTCTCCCTTGACCTTGCTCTCGTTTTTGTGCCCATTTCTTGACCTAAATTTGTCCAACAATTCTTAAACTCTCAAGTGTTCTTCCCTAAGGTGTTAGGAAGATTGTGTACCAAGAGTTGGAAAAGATTTCACACCCCTAACCTATTGTTCATGCCTTGGCCGAAACTTACTAGTTGGAAACCCTGGTTCTTCACTTTTGGAGTCGGGTTCTCAAGAGAAGTTGGTTAGAGCTTCTATGGTTGCTTGTAGCGATTGGAACGTAAAGATTTCGAGCCAAGACTACTTGGAGCGACATTAAGTTCTTGGATAATTTTGGGCTATTTGAGGTAGTAAACCTTAACCTCTTTGTGAATTGGTCATTATACATATATTATAAGTATATTACGAGTATATAATATACGGAGTAAAGTTTGGAAGAGTTGGATCTTGTTAACTTGTTAAAAGAAAGGATTGACCGCTTGCCATTAAAATGGTAAAACGATCTTACTTGTTAAGTAATTAACAAAGTAACTATAACTTATATTAAGACGGAATATGTTTGATGACTAATGAAGTAATCGATAAGTAAAATGGACAAAGTTGTCCAAGGACCCCAACTTAAGGACTATATTTACTTTGGACAGTATTTACTTTGGACTGTATTTACTTTGGACAGTATTTACTTTGGACTGTATTTACTTTGGATCAGATTTACATTTCGTTAAGTGGAAGATTGTTCAATCGCTGCTTCGGGGCGTGATCCTTTTAATTATTGTATTATGAAGGCGCGATAGTAAACCGCTGCTACTGTCAGGCGCGTAATCCCCTTCTTTACTTGTTGTTATTACGGAGGCGTGATAGTAAACCGCTACCGCTTTGGGCGTAATCCCCTTCTTTATGTTGTTTAATTATTACGCCTTATATATATATACGGTATATATATTACGTTATTCGCCTTGAGAAAGATGGAAAAGTGAGTAAAACGGAAGTGTCACAATTTTCCGTAGAATTAGAGGGCTTTTTATTGGTATAAGTCTTCAATGGTGAGAAAGGTTTGATAAAAGTACTATGACCGCTTTTAGGAGCGGAGTACTACGTGGCGTGATCTACTTGGCTTAAGGAGTAGCCGACGTCAAGTACTTCGAGCGCTTTTGCTATTCGTCGATAATCGCCATGAGGTACGCGGACCTCTTCCTATCTTTCTAGCATGATTGGTGTGAACTATGTAGTACGTAGACGCATACGTGCTAAGTGATTTGGTTGGTTTAAAACATAAAGTGTTATAATAGCTTTACGGGAAGTTAGTTATAACGACTTTACGTAGGTAAAAGAATGGTTTATTGATTGTAGAAAGTTAAGAGACTTGATCTTGAAAGATAAGAGACTTGACTTATACACGACTTGATTTTGAAAGTTAAGAGACTTGATCTTGAAAGATAAGAGACTTGACTTATACACGACTTGATTTTGAAAGTTAAGAGACTTGATCTTGAAAGATAAGAGACTCGACTTAGTTTGACTTGTTATGAATTTTGTTAAATGTTGTAAAACCTCATTCATGAGTAATGAGTAGTCGGTTTTAAAAGAATAATGTTTTACCGATTTCGAAATGAGATTAAGTATCGAACAAACCATCGCAGCTAATAAAGGAAATGTATTGACTAATTGTTATTAAAACCAAGAGAACCTCCATCCGCATGTGGTTAAGATTTAGACAAAATGATATTACATTTCCTAGATCATGGTCGCTTTATAAGATTGTAATAGACAAGAACAACCTACTCACACATAAGGCATATGTTTCTCAAATTTGTTTTAAAGGAGAATTATATTCTTAAGTGATTAAAACTATGAACTACGAAACCTTTCAAAATGAGAAACGCGAGCATTTGAAATTAGGCAAACTTCAACGCTTGGAAAATAATTTGTTACTTGATTTTACAAGTGGAAGTGTTTTGGTTTACTTAAAAGATAGTCAATCTATTTTATACTACGAACATCAGGTGACTTTTGTGAAAGAAACGATCTTTTAAAAAGAGTTAATGATGTAATACTTTAGGTCGAACCGGATTTTGGCATAAAACGATAGTACCTTAAGTTGTGTAACTTGCCTATGTTTGCGCTGTGATAGCCTTGTTGTGCAAGCATCAGATTTTATTTCGACACGGCTCACGGGACGAACCGAATGTATTTCACCCGACTACCGCTGCTCATGGACGAACCGAATGTATTTCACCCGACTACCAAGGCTCACGGGATGAACCGAATGTATTTCACTCGACTACCGCTGCATGGATGAACCGAATGTATTTCACTGACCGCTGGCCCACGGACGGACCGAATGTATTCCATCCGACTACCGAAGTTCATGAGACGAACCGAATGATTCCACACGCTTTATACCGGGTCCATGACGGGCCGAGACATGTTATACGTGATCACATGGTTTGTACCTAGATCGCCGGCAGCTGGCGGAGTTCCACGTACGGCGGATGACTTTGAGGCGCGAGTCCCCGACTTCGACATGATCGCTTATGTTATGAAATAGTTTGCTATCATACATGTCTCCCTGCTTTATATAGATCGTTATGATTTCATTTACGTGATTTTTCGCCACATACTTGGTACCAGATCGACTCCTTCGAGGCCGCTCATGCCGCAGTGAGGTACATCGGCCAGGATCCTCGCCATAGGATCACGCCAACAGATTGGAAGCCCCGCTTCTCCGAGGCTTATCTTTCGTGATGTTACCCCGAGTCCGAATGTTCTCAGACATTCGTGGTATGGCGGCCCCGCCCCGCCATAGTTGTTGTCACTTCTGCAGGTCCGTAGTATCACAGGCGTAGTTTGTAAAAAGGATAATCGCTCGAGTATTTATGTATATATACCGAGGCAATCGCTTTGTCTGCTCGCTTATTTATCATGTCTCTCGATTCATGTTCATGTTTTTATTTCCGCTGATTTTCTCTCGATGTCAGATTACTAGGTGCGCCGGTAGTGCACTACCACGCCCGGTTCGGTCGTGATAAGGATACCCGGATGTCGCCCGAAACACATCCGGGAACTCTCACTCGAATCGATCAAAATCTGGTACCGCACTCGTGATCAAACACCCGAACGAGATGGTAGATATACCCTTCTCGCACCATCTTCCTAGCCTCGAGGTAAGAAATAAACCTACCCTACGACATACGTTGTTCCTCCCACTCAATAACCGGCCTCAGAAACCGAACTGCATCACTCTCTCCTCGCCTACATTGGCGAAAGGTGAAGCTAGCCAATCCATACCCATGATCACATCGAAATCACCATGTCCAACTCTATCAAGTCGCTAGGTCCGACGATCGCATAAAGTCACTGGGCAAGCCCTATATACCCGCCGAGCTACTATCGAATCACCCACTGGCGTAGCTACCTCGAAAGGGTCTATGGACTTAGGCTTTATCCCTATCCTACTAGCAATATGGGGAGATATATAGGACAGAGTAGAACCCGGATCTATCAAGGCATACACGTCACAACAAGAAACTGATAAAGTACTGCGGATTTACGCCGTGACGCCCCGTCCCGCTACCGACAAGGCATAAATGTGGTTCGAGGATCGCTAGAACTAGACCGCCACGACCGCCGCGACACTGGTCCGTGAGCACCGCTTCTCCGGCGAGTAAATCAGAGCGGTTAAGCACCGCAAAGCACTCGTAGCCGACCTACCATCTACGCCGCTGCCTGACCCTCGATAGTGACCCTGTTGACCGCAAGCATAACAAACTTGTGAAGTAGGACCACAATTCCTGAATGGATCTATCAGACGGCCACACCGGCGGGGTGGTCCCGACGGTTAGCACTTCGCCACCCGAAATCAAGTCCCGGGCCCCGACCGCCTCGAATACCCTAGGCCCCAAGACGGTAGGAGTGCTCGAGCCGCATTGCTTTGCAAATCTAGATCACGCCGAGGCCGCCCACCCCGAGAGCTACCAAAAGATCCGCCTCGCCTTCTTCTCGCCTGATATCCGCCGACCCGCCGCCTCTACGCCTCGCACCTGCGTACGATCGCACGCGGCAATGTCCATGCCCTACCAAGAGCTACGCCCGAGCAAGACTCGCCAAATAATCATCTAACCCGGCGACGAGCGCACTCGGTCCTCCATGTTTGCTACTAGCGCAGGACATATCGAGCCAATGAATCGAACTCAACGCTGTACTCAATCAGGCGCCTTCCGCCTCAACATCAAAATATGTCGCCCGCGTTTCCTCATCCGTGGCGGCAAGAAATGAGTGAGAAATGCCTCGAGAACTCGTCCCATACCGCCGGAGGCGATGCTCTCCCGATAGCTCCCACAAATCAAACCATGATCACAGATCACGCACCGACGCGAACCGAAGATCACGACTCGGTCTCCGGCTCGATCACTCTACGATCCGTCAGAATCGCTTGATGAACTCGCGATCATCCTCGTGCCTCACCCATGTAACTCGCGGTCGCAACTCAGAAATCCCGTAGCCTCAAACTATCCGACTTCGTGAACCACGTACTATCGAATCGAATCGCCGTGATCCAAATTTATCTCACGTTCGCCACGATCCCGCTAGTAATCGGGCTATCTCTCAGAATTCCATCTCCTCTCGCTTCCAGCCGCGGGCCGAGGCGCAGTATCGTGGTCTCATCACCACTATCGCGCTTCTAAACCTCGTTGGGCCGGGCGGCGCGTGGAACTCGCCACCGAGGTATCGCCGCATAGATCGGCTCGCCTCGTGACCCTGCGGTCCTACTAGCGCCTCCTCGATCGCTTTGCCCTTCGGGCCCGGTTGCCTTTACGCGAGGCATAACTGTTAAAGAAAGGAAATACGTTAGAGGGGTCCAACTTATAACATAGCTCTAAGGCACGATCTCAGAGTGAGAAGAATGGAAACAAACCAAATATCCTATAGCCTCCTCGACATTGGTGGTGCACAACACACCGATAATCAAGACTCTACTAGATACGCAGATGTAGACACTTTCCGAGGATTAATCGCTTCGATACCACTTTTGTCACGACCGATCCTGCCCGTGATCGTGCCTTACCCGCACCCAAGTAGACATACATCGTAGTAACCAGGAATATAAAACAAGACATGAAACAATATGAAATGAGACACATCGTCTAATGAAAAGCCGCTTTCTGCATGTATATACATATCAAAAGTGAATAGCTATATCCCAACTTTACAACAGACTACACTTCTAAGGAAGTAACAACTATGGCGGGATGTGGCCCCGCCATACCCGAATGTACAAAAATATCTACATCACCGTGGAGAGTCGATCAAAAGTCGAGCCTCCGAGAAATCGAGCTCGATATCGAGTAAAGATCCTAAGAACGCGGATCTACCACCGCTTCCTTACTCGCAGATGAACACAACAAGGAGGTCAAGATAACAGTACCAAGTATGTGAAATCAGAAAGTACTTAAATGAAATCATATCATTTTAAAACCAATTTACAAATACAACCAATTCAACCGCACATAGTGCCACAGCATAGACAAGAGCAAAAATAGATATAATGTAACTGGTCTTTTCTAGGCCGCTAATGATCAAAGCAAGGCCAATCGCCCATAGTATCATTATGCGTGCCTAATCTCGAACTCCCGCACCGCATAGTCACATGCACTGCATGAGGTATTCCTCGACGGTAGCTAACCCGCGGCATCCTCCTGGACTCCCGCAGTCCGCATAGTCACACAAACCGCATGAGGTATTCCTCGAATCATAGTCACACAGATGGCATGAGGTATACCTCGCATCGGGTAACACACCCGGAGTGATCATCCTTGAACTCCCGCATTCGCACGGTCACACGCATCGCATGAGGTATTCTCGCATCGAGGGTGGCAAGTCCTCGTGATCATAACAAGTCGTGATATGTGATATAATAACAAGATAACGCTTAACGCTTAACAACGTAAGCACAACAAGAATAACCCCTTACACAAACATCACAAGACACTAACACACATAAAGATCATAACATGTTTACTTATCAAGCCATCTTACTACACTTTCCGTAGATCAATACAAGACTTTCATAAAAATAAGTAAACTGCTCCTTTTATCTTTTCTTAAGTCGTTATACCTAACTTCCCATAAAGCTAGTATAACTCTTAAGCTTTTAAAACCAAGTATTACTTTTCTTTTAAAAATGATTCATAACTCTTTTGAAATACTTCAAGATTCTTATTATTTAAAACTCAAGTCAAAAGACATCATAGTAAAACCAATTTTTGTTAACACACGTACGTCTACCGTACTATATATATATATATATATCAAAATATCATGCTCAAGAGGATAGGAACAATCACATACCTCCTCGGCGAAATCCACCTGCCAAGTCGAATATGTCGCGCGCAGAGTATAAACCTATAATAGTCAAATACGTCTATCAACGTCTAGACTACTCTGTAGAATATTCTAAGCAGAAGGTTCTCTATTCTACTAAAATTGCAAAGACTTCCCTACCCACAAACTACTCAAGTTCATCAGAATACAAATTCCATGTAAGTACAGCTCAATTCTCTTCTTTTATACCATCCTTCTATACGTCTTATACTCATTTCTATACTACAGTATGTAATCTCCAATTACAATAGAAGGACAAGATATTTATCTCGGTAAGCCCAAAATTATCCAAGTTATATGTCGATCCTGAGCAAGGTTTAGCTCTTATTCTGCACGCTCCGATAGCTCCAAGAAACCCTTAGAAGTTTCCAAACAACTTCTACCTAATACTTCAACCAACTATGAAGATTTTCCTTAGGGTTTCGTTTTGTGACTAATGGATATAAAGTAGTATTTCTGGGCTTTTAGTGTAGAGGAAACTTTGGAATACTACAAGGTATTTGGCTAAGGTATTTTGGCATAGTAACAATACTTGGAGAATATTTTTCTACCAAGGGGTGGGGCTTTGACTAAACAACTAGGAAAGTGGGAGTGGTATTTCACTAACTAGTGGAAAAGTGGAGGAGTCAGACGAGAACTACAACAAGTGGAGAGGGAGTTTTGGAGACTGAAGTTGTTAAGGAACGAAGAAGTCTCGCACAAGAGGGGTATTTATAACCCTCAATGGCCAAGATTAAAACAAATGGAGGGTGAAGATTTGGTTCCATGTGAAAAATGAAGTCTTCCAACCAAGTGTCCACCATAATGTTGGGACATATGTCCACCACAACCTTGGGACATATGTCCCCCACAACCTTGGGACATATGTCCCCCACAACAATGAGCCATGTGGCATTCCACTAACTCAAGAAAACCGTCCACCACCTACTCCTACTCACCCAAAGAAAATATCTTGCAAGACTTGACCATTTGACTTGTCCACTAGCCCATAATTTCGTCCAACTCATGCCACCTAAGGGTGCCACATGTCGCCCTCCTATGGGTCCAAATATTTCGTCTCTCGGAAATTCCGTAATCGGTTAAAATATTAAAAACGTAAAATTTCCTTCACAAGGTTCGGAATCTTTTCCGTTGAAAGTTCACAATTTCATCCTAAACCTAATTAGGGTTTGTACAAATGTACGTACGTCCTCACATACATACTCTGGAAATACGGGGTATAACATCCATAATATAATATAACACCAATAGGCATACATGAACACCAAGTCCCACCTGTGTCCTAAAAACTGTACGGGCCAAGTAGGAAAACGAGCAGGTGGTATAACGTCTTGGGGTTTACCCCTCATTTATACTCTTACCCTAGAAAAGGTGGTAAAGCAGGGGGTATAACATCTTGGGTTTACCCCTCATTTATACTCTTACCCTGGAGAAGGTGGTAAAGCAGGGGGTATAACGTCTTGGGGTTTACCCCTCATTTATACTCTTACCCTGGAGAAGGTGGTAAAGGTGGTATAACGCCTTGGGGTTTACCCTCATTTATACTCTACCCCGAGTATGGTATAGCCTGGGGTTTACCCTCACTTATACTCTTACCCTATCTCAACCGACCATCAAACAAAACATAAGCACTACCATGTCTTTATAAAAATCCGAATTTAACCTAAGTACTACAAATAACGGAAGATACCCGTGAATCCCACATCACCGCTTGACGCCCAAGTAACTTACAATAAGACAGCCGGCCCTCCAACCGAGAGTCGCGGCAACGTAATAAAACATAATACTTGCACTCAAAGGCTATCACCAGCACACCTAGGCAATTCTCAATTAATCAAGCCAAAGTACTTATCAAGGCACACATAGAATAATTCTCAATTAACCAAGACAAAGTACTTATCAAGGCACACATAGAATAATTCTCAATTAACCAAGCCAAAGTACTTATCAAGGCACACATAGAATAATTCTCAATTAACCAAGCCAAAGTACTTATCAAGGCACACATAGAATAATTCTCAACTAATCAAGCCAAAGTACTACGTACGTACATTCTTTTCAAAAGACTCCTTTTTATGTAAAACCCCAAGATACTAACACCCGTAGTATCAAGGTGTGTCATTTTTTTCAAAGTAAGTTACTACATTTTTTAGAAACTCATTTCAAAGCTTGAAACCAAGTAACTTCAATTTTTCACAATCTAGGCAACTTATGCCCATTAATCAAAATAGACAACTTTCTAAACCTTCCATAAAGTCGTTATAACCAACTTCCCATAAAGCCGTTATGACCTTTTATGGTTTTTACACAATTTCATATTTTTTATAACCAAGAGACTTATACTTAAAACCAAATATCACAAACTTTCAAATCAAGTTTCTTAACTTTCAAAAATACTTCGAGTCTCTTAATATATAGAAAACAAGTTTCTTCTACTTTTAAACCTCAAGTAACTCACACCTTTAAAACAAGTTACTTCTCTTAAATCCTGTCATTTCTCCTCTTTTAAAACAATTAAGTAAATCACTCCTTTAACTCCCCTAAAGTCATTATAATGACCCTTAAGTTTTGGAACTAAGGCACTAGCCAAAAGATTTAGAAACCACTTCCTTTTCAAGACTCCATGTACTTTAAGTAAAATACTTTCACTTTTAAGAATCCAACTTCACTAAGGCAATGGATTATACAACTTACAATTTAAACATCAAAGTACAATCAAGGAAGTACATAGAACAAATTCTATTTTAGGCAATCCAAATACAACCAAGGAATGGATCATTTACGAGTAGACATACTTTCTTTATCTTAAGGAATCATGCTGTAAGAGGAGATAGTTCACATACCTTTCTGGCCAAATCCACAAGCTGCCGAATACTGCACGTAGAAGTGTCAACCTATAATGGTCACAACAAGACTATCAACTTCTAGTCTCTAACGTAGAATAATACTAAGTATACGGTCTCTAATTCTACGGAAAATCGGGCAGCACTTCCTTTGTTTCTACTCACTTTGCCACCTTTTTCAAGGCCGAATACAATAACCAACACGCCACATTTAAGGCTCAAAACAACAACCAAACAAAGGGGATTACACGCATTACAATACGTGTAAAATTCTGCCCCACAATTCATATCAAGTAGTATAAAAATCCAAGCCATTCTCGGCCAACAACATAACCAACAATTCAAAGTCTTTTCCAATCCTTTTCCAATTCCAAGTTCTAAGGTCTAACATGTTATATAGTCATAAACAACTTCAACAACTACAATTTCCTTCTTTCTACAACATGCGACGACTTAAACTAATAATCGACTTGAATTGAAATCTTAAGGCTAAACATGCTAGTTTTCGGATTAGGGTTCCAATAGCCAATATACTTATCCAACTACACAATATATACCTCATGCTTGCTAATATCCATAGCTACAATGATAAGTAAACTCAATTATTAAAACGACAAGAATTATACCTTTACAAGCCTTTAAAATTTCCAAGATTCAAAGTCGCGCCTTAGCAATTCTTAGCTCCTTTCCTTAAGTTCCAATCCGCTCCAAGCACTCCTTAGAAGCCTATGAAGAACCCATCTTCAAGTTCCAACTTCAAAGTCAAGAACTCCTAAGTTTCCGCCATGACTAATACGAAACGCCTGCTTTTTCCGAAATCTTTCTATTGAGATAACCTTATAATACCCTTAGGATATCAAGTTAAAGTCTTGTGAATAAAGGATCAAAACTACAAATTTTTTTCATGATAGTAGTGAACCCGAGAGCTATTTGTCAAGAACAAGGCTTCTCTAATTTTTCTAAGTGTTCAAGACCTTGTCTTGAACTAGTAGTATGCTTATATAACACATTGGAGGGCTAAGACTTAAACAAATGGGTGGCTAAGATGAAGATAACACGGATCAAACATAAGTGGCAAGTCGACTGGTCAACAATCTCAAGCTTAGCAAGACTTATCTTCCACCATGGTCAATGACCATTTTACCCTTACAAATTTTCGACCAAGACCAAGTGTGGGGTTCCACATGTCGCCTCTCATTCGTCCATAAAATTCAGAACCCTCATGGGCCCCACAAAACGTGAAATTCTCTGTGGCCCCACATGACCAAATCCAGAAAATAAATTTCCATAATGTTAATAAGTTCCATATTCTTCAAATAATGCATTTTGAGAATCCAATTCTCAACAACGAACATTTTTCCTTTCCGACGTTTCTAAGATTTTCCACGAAAAACAATTCTTCCTTTCGCACTCAATTTCCAAGTCTTGTTTCACGCATATCTCTCTTATACATGTCCTCGACTTACGGGTGTAACACTAAGTTCTTACCAAGTCTTATGGGGATGTTGGTAAGAGTCGTTAGAGGTATTTCGAGCTGTTGATTGGCTAAGTTACGACACAAACGAGAATAAGATCGAACAAGCCACCGCAATGCTAATAAAGGAAAATGTAATGACAATTAATTAAGTTAAAACAAGTAGAATTCTCCATCTGCATAGAAGCTAAGATAAGACAAAATTGTATTGCATTTTCTAGATCATGGCTACTTGATTAAGATCGTTATAAATAAGTATAACTTATTCACAACGCACTAAGGTATATGTTACTAAATTTATAAGAATTTACGATGAGGTTTTAAGACTATGAACCTCAAATTCTTAAAAGGTTAAGAGACTTTATTTTTCAAGTTATGGACTTGATTCTTAAAGGAAGAAATGAATTGATTTAAAAGCATAGAATACTTGATTTGGAAAGTATTGATTTCTTGCCATTCTAAAGTTAAGAAACTGGTTTTCTTAAAAGTTAAGAGACTTGAAGTATTTTGAAAGCTTTGTAATTCGATTTGAAAGTGTAAGTCTCTTGGTTATAAAAGGAATGAAATTGTCTAAGACATAAAGAGTTATAACGGCTTTATGGGAAGTTGGTTATAACAACTTTATGGAAGATTAAAAGAATGGTTTTCTTCAGTAATGTAAGCAAAGAAATGACTTGAAATAAAGAAGGGCAAATTGCTTTAAAGGTACCAATTGCTTAAGGTTTTAAAGAAAGAAGTCACGTGATTTAGAAGCCTATAATTGTATTTCTAAAAGGTATTGTGACTTGTCTTGAAAAGTATATATGACTTGATACTACTGCTATTAGTATCTTGGAAGTCTTATTTGAAAAAGAGTCATTTTAAAGGAGTAGAGGCGTAGTACTTTGGGTTAAATTCCGGATTTTTATGTGTGAAACGAAGTGCCATGAGTTTATAAAAATGGAAGTCTAAAGGTTTAATGAACTTGCCTATGTTTGCTTGTGATAGCTTTGAGTGCAAGTATTATATGTTTACGCTGTCGTGACTCTCACGAGGGTCTACTGCCTCATTGTAAGTTTACTCGACGCATCGACGCTGACGGGATTCCACTGCATGCTTCCATTATGATTGATCCTCGACACGCTTATACGACGGGATTCCGGCACGTGACCGTGAGGCGTTAGATTCCTGATTTGCTTTATTACCCATGGCCATGCTTATACGATTAGGATTCCGGCACGCGACCATGCTATGTACGACTATTACTCCACGGGCTAGCTCCCACGAAGACATGTACACTACGATGAGGGATTCCGGGCACGTTATATTCTTATTCCACGGGCTAGCTCCCATGAAGACCGCACTCACGATGAGGGACGCCGAGGGCACGTTATGGCCATGCTTATACGATGAGGATTCGGCACGCGTCACATATATATATATATATATATATATATATATATATATATATATATATGTATCAGATACGTATGCGACAATGAGGTAGATGCCACTGCGTGTCACCGTTATATGTTACACCTACTACGGCAAAGTGATGGAGGATTCCACGCAGGAGGTATATATATATGTATTGTATATGTGTACGCCGATAATGAGGTAGGATGCCACGCGCCACACGAGTATGATATATGTCATAGATCACAAGAATGAGGAAGGAATTCCACCGCACGCTTTGATATTTGTGTGATTTGATCGCGCCCCGTATCACGGGTAGATACGCGCCCCTCCATAAAGGGCCGGCTTATGTTATGAAAGATAAGTAAGTTATATGTTAATGAACTTGACGATTTTTCCTAAGAATGGACGAAAGAAAGAGACTATAACTTTTATTGAAAATGGGAAAAGATAATAAGCTACGATAAAGTTCACGGACGGTAATGACACTAAGAGATCTCGTATGTACCTTTTTATACTTGCCCTCGCCATTCTTTTGTACGCTTATGATTTGTTTATCAGACTTTATTTTCCGCTCCATATTCGTACTTGTTGTAATCGACTTCTTCGGCCGCGCTCATGTCCGCAGTTTAGGTATTACGCTGTGGATCCGCGAGCTTAGGATCCTGGTTCAGCATTTTGAGATGGCTCCAATGTTCCGGAGTTGTCATGGCTATGTATATGTCACGACCCGATCCCGAGCCCGTGACTGGTGCCTTATCCGGGCACCCAAGTAGACATACATCAGAGTAATCAGCGGAATAATAAAACAAGACATGAAACAAATGTAAAATGTAACACAGTTTATTTCAGAAAAAGTTGCCTTTCCGCATATATATATATACCAAGTCTGGCAGTTACATCCCAATTTTACAACATGACTACAGACCTCTAGGAATGTAAACAACTATGGCGGGACAGGGCCCCGCCATACCCTGAATGTACAAAATATCTACGACACCAGGGAGAGTCGTACCAAAAGTCGAGCCTCCGGAGAAATAGAGCTCCTGACACCAGAGTAAGGATCCTAAGAATAAGGATCTCACCGCTTCCCTTTACTCGCAGATGAACGCAGCCTCGGGCGAGGTCAGTACAACAAGTACCAAGTATGTGAAACTGTAAGGTACAGATATATATACATATATAAAACCTTAACATTTTATAAAACCAATTCACAAGTATGTATGAAAACAACCGAGTTAATTGCACATAGTGCCACATCACAAACAAGAGCAATAATAGGTAAATCAGAATGTGTCTTTTCTAGGCCGCGAATGATCGGGCAAGGCCAATCGCCCATAAGATCATTATGCATGCCTAACTCGACTCCCACACCGCATAGGCCACCTAGGCCCGCATGAGGTATCCCCGCATCGAGGGTAGCTACTCCTGCATCGCCCCGACTCGTAGTCCGCATGGCCACATAGACCGCATGAGGTATTCTCGCACACTAACTCGAACTCGTAGTTCGCATAGGTCCCCGACCCGCATGAGGCATCCCTCGCATCGGGGGGCAGCTTAACCCCCGGTATAACATGTCAAGAGGTGAGTGGTACAATACTAACATAACGGCTTATCGTTAAACAACATAAGCACAATAAGAATAACCTCTTTATAAAAACGTTACAAGACACTAACACACGTAGCATCATATTATGTCTACTCATCAAACCATCTTACTATACTTTCCAGAAATCAATACAAGTCTTTCATAAACACATAAGTAAACCGTTCCTTTTATCTTTCTTAAGTCGTTATACCTAACTTCCCATAAAGCTAGTATAACTCTTAAGCTTTTTGTTTAAAAACCAAGTATTACTCTTCTTTCAAAAATGATTCATAATTCCTTTGAAATACTTCAAGATTCTTATTATTTAGACTCAAGTCAAAAGACGTCAAGTAAAACCATGTTCAGTTAACACACGTACATCTACCGTACTATATATATATTTTAAAATATCATGCTCAAGAGAATAGGAAGAATCACATACCTCCTCGCAAAATCCACCGCCAAGTCGAATATGTCGCGCAGAGTATCAACCTATAATAGTCAAATACGCCTATCAACGCCTAGATCGCTCGAGAATATTCTGCGTATGTCTCTATTCTACTAAGATCGGGCAGCATTTCCTACCCACAAACTACACAAGTTCATCAGAATACAAATTCCTATGTAAGTACAGTTCAAATCTCTTCTTTAGTATCCTTCAATGTAATTATAGTTCAATTCTCTTCTTTAATATCCTTCTATATCTTATACTCATTTCTATACTACTACAGTATGTAATCTCCAATTACAATAGAAGGACAAGATATTTACCTCGGTAAGCCCAAAATTATCCAAGATTAAATGTCGATCCTGAACAACGTTTAGCTCCTATTCTGTACGCTCCAATTCGCTCCAAGAAACCCCTTAGAAGTTTCTACACAACTTCTACTTACTACTCCAACCAACAATGAAGATTATCCTAGGGTTTCGTTTTGTGACTAAAAGAAATATAGTAGTATTTCCAGGCTCTAAGTATAGAGGTAACTTTGGAATACTACAAGGTATTTGGCTAAGGTATTTGGGAATAGTAACAATACTTTGGAGAGATTTTTCTACCAAGTGTGTTTCAAGCAGAACACAAGGAATGGGAAGAGCTTGACGAAAGCTCACAAGTGAGAAGGAGTTTTGAGACTTGGAAAATGTTTAGTGGATGAAGAATTCTTGCAACTTAGGGGTATTTATAGACCTTCAAAGACCAAGATTAAAGCAAGTGTGTGGTGAGATTTGTACAAGTGCAACCTTATCTATCTACTCCACAAATATCTAGCAAACATCGACCAAATGTTTTAGCCCTTTAAACACAAAAATGTGCCAAACATCGACCCTCCAAACCGTCCACTGAGGGTGACACATGTCGCCTCTGGTCCAAAATATTTCATCTCTAAAAATCCAAAATAAATAAATTCTTGAAAACGAAAATTCCCTTACAAGGTTCGGAAAATTTTTCGTAAAAACAATTCTTTTCGCTGGTGTGCACAATTTTCGCCCTAACATGATTCGGCTTACACATTAGACGCACGTCTTCACATACATACTGGAAATACGGGTATAACAAAGATATTCGTGGTACGGGCGGCCTTGTCCCGCCATAGTATTTATTCAAATCTTAGAGTCAGATTGCTATACCCCGTAGTTCCGAGTATGTATGTAAGACGACGCATTTAATGTATAAACCCTAATTAGGGTAAGAATGAAAGATGTGATTTCTCGACGGAAAATATTTCCGAACCTTGTGAAGGAAATTTTACGTTTTCGATATTTTATCCAATTATGGATTTTTTCCGAGTGATTAATATTTTGGAACAATAGGAGGGCGACATGTGTCACCCCAAGAGCCATGTTGGACATTTTTTTTCAAGTTAGTGGGCAAGACAAGTGGCCAAAAGTCTTGCATGGTATTGCATGGCACTTTGGACGTTTTTCAAGAGTTAGTGGGCTAGTCAAATGATCAAAGTCTTGCATGACATTTGTGGGACAAGTGGAGAAAGGAACCTACACAAACAATTTATACCATACACATGTTTCAATCCTAACCCTTGGTTGTCCTATTTAAACACCTCTAGTTGATGAAAATCTTCCACACTTGGAACATTTCAAGACTTGAAAATATTTCCTCTCCCTCCCTAGTTGCTCTCGTCCAACCCCCCTTTTTCTTGAGCAAATGTTGTCCAAAAAATCTTAAACTTATAAGTGTTCTTCCTTAATGTATTAGGAAGATTATTAACCAAGAGTTAGACAAGATTTCACACCCTAGCCTCAAAAACCACACCTTGGCCGAGAGCATGCCATTATGGAGCCTTAGTGTTCTTCACTTTTTGGAGTTAATTCTTGAATAGAAGTTGGTTAGGAACTTCTAAAGGTGACTTGTGGTGATTTGGAATACAAAGATTTGGAGCTAAAACTTGCTTGGAACGACTTTAAGTTCTTGGATATTTTTGGGCTAAATTGAGGTAATGAACCTTAACCTCTTTGTGAAGTTGATTATTATGTATATTGGATATTATACATATATTGGAAGTATATTATGAAGTATATTATGAAGTATGAGGTATAAGGAAAGATTTGGACCTTGTTAAGATGTTAAAAGGAGAATTGGCATATTAGCCATTAAAATGGTAAAATGCATCCATTACTTACAAAGAAGATAACAACAAATAAACTATAACTTATATAAAGATTGGAATATAAGTTGGAAGACTAATGAAGTAATCGATAAGTAAATTGTAAAAGTCGGCCAATGACCCCAACTTAAGGATCAGATTTACTTTGGACCGTATTTACTTTGGACCGTATTTACTTTGGAATGCATTTACATTGTTGTTAAGGGAAGATTGTTTAATCGCGTTCGCTTCGCGCAGGATCCCCTTCTTTAATTATTGTTGTTATTAAGGAGAGATTGTTAATCGCTCGCTTGTCACGACCGATCCTGCCCGCGGATCGTGCCTTACCCGGGCACCCAAGTAGATATACATCAGAGTAACCAGCGGAATATAAAAACAATGACATGAACAATAAAGATTAAGAATTAATTTCATCTAACTAAGAAAATGTCGCTTTCTGCATGTATATATAAACCAAAACTTGAACAGCTACATCCTTTACTTAACCCCGCCCACAACAAGATTACAGCACTTCAAGAATGTAACCACAACTATGATGGGACAGGGCCCCGCCATACCCCTGAATGTACAAGTACCTACAATGACAGGGGACTATACCAAAGACAAAGCCTCCGGAGAAATGGTGCTTTCCAAGAACTGAACAGTGATCCTAAGAGTACGGATCAAAGTTACGCACTTCAACTCGCAGATGAACGCAGCCTGGCGGGGCCGATAACAAAAATTTGTATGTGAAATCAAAATACTGTAAGTAAAATCATAATAGTCTATATAAAACAGGGACATATATGATAACCAATATACGATATGCACATGTAAGCAAATATGTCAAGTCGTGACTCACGCCTCAAGTCATCACTCACATATAACCACGGGTCTCATGCCCACAATATCAATCACGCCGTGGAATTCCTTCCTCACCGCCAGCATACGATGTAAAACAACACCCATAATGGAAGCATACCCGGCCACCCAACGTGTCAAGATGTCCAAAGCAAATAACAAGATAACACTCCTAGTGGAAGATACCCGCGAGCCACCTATCGTGTCAGATGTCCAAAAGGAAATAACAAGATAACACTCATAGTGGAAGATACCCGGGCCACCCATCGTGTCAAGATGTCCAAAGCAAATAACAAGATAACACTCCTAGTGGAAGCATACCCGGCCACCCATCGTGTCGATGTCCAAAAGGAAATAACAAGATAACACTCATAATGAAGATACCCGCCACCCATCGTGGTCGATGTCCAAAGCAAATAACAAGATAACACTCCTAGTGGAAGCATACCCGTGGGCCACCCATCGTGTCAGTATGTCCAAAAGGAAATAACAAGATAACACTCATAGTGGAAGCATACCCGTGGGCCACCCATCGTGTCAGTATGTCCATCAATCAATCAGATAGCCGGCCCTCCATCGAGAGACTCAGAGTACGTAATCAAAACACTTGCACAACAAAGGCTATCACAACAATCATAAGGAAGTTCAACATACTCATAGACTTTCATTTTATTACAACAAAACTGGGTTTTAACCCCAAGGTAATACGATTTTAATTGCTCAAAAGATCCATTTCTTTTACGAAGGTCACACGATACCCGTAGTATCAACATTGAGTAACTATCATTTTTAAGTAAACCAAAACAATTTCCATACCTTCTTTTTAAACCCATTTAAGACAAAACCATGCCTTTCTTTTAAACCAAAAACACTTCAATTCCTCAAGTCTCTTTTCTTTTAGAAATCAAGTTCCTTACTTTGGAATTTAAGAAAAATCAATACTTGTTATTAATGACCTTATTAAAGCAACCATGATCTAGGAAATGTAATACAATTTTGTCTTATCTTAGCTTCTATGCAGATGGAGGTTTCTACTTGTTTTAATAATATTAATTATTTGTCAATATATTTTCCTTTATTAACGCTACAGTGGTTTGTTTTGATACTTATTCTCATTTCCGAAATCAATATAACATTATTATTCGAAACCAAATCCTCATTACTCACGAATGAGGTTTCACAACTTTCCACACAATTCAAGTTCTTCACATATCAAATCAAGTCAAATATAAGTCAAGTCTCTTATCTTTTTAAAAAAATCAATAAACCATTCCTTTACCTACATAAAGTTGTTATAATTAACTTCCCATAATGCCATTATAACACTTTATGTTTTAAACCAACCAAACTGCTTAGCACGCTGTGACGCCTACCGTACTACATAGTTTAAAATAATCATGCTAGAAAGGATAGGAAGAGGTTCACATACCTCGCGACGATTATCGACTATTAGCAAAACGCTCCCAAGTACTATAACCTTGCTAGCCTTTTCCACCCTTCAAGTAGAATACGCTACTCATAGTACTTCCACCTATAATGGCCACGAAACGTCCATTAACCTTTAGATCTCTTCGTAGGATATTTCTAAGAACAAGTTCCATATCCTACGGAAAATTCGACAGCACCTTCCCCGTTTCTACTCAATTTTCCACCTTTTCCAAGGCCCGACAACCGTGATTAACCTACTATAATTAAGGTGCAATAACACTGAAATCTAAAGAAGGGGATAAAACGTCCAAACGGAACGCGATTAACAATCTCTCATTCATAACAATAATAACTAAAGAAGGGGATAACATGCCCAAACGGAACGCGATTAACAATCTCTCCTTCATAATAATAATAAGTTAAGAAGGGGATAACACGCCCAAACGGAACGCGATTAACAATCTCTCCTTCATAATAATAATAAGTAAAGAAGGGGATAACACGCCCAAACGGTAACGCGGTTTACTATCTCCCTTCATAATAACAATAAGTAAAAGAAGGGGATAACACGCCCAAATGGTAACACGGTTTACTATCTCCCTTCATAATAACAATAAGTAAAGAAGTCCAAAGTAAAAAGTCCAAAGTAGATACGGTCCTTAAGTTGGGGTCCTTGGGCTACTTTTACAATTATACATATCCAATTAATTCCTTAGTCCTTCAATTTATATTCCAATCTTTATATAAGTTATAGTTTCTTTGTTGTTAACTTCTTAGCAAGATCCAAATCTTTCTTTATATCTTATAGTCCATAATATACCTCCAATATATGTATAATATCCATATATACATAATAAATCAACTTCACAAGGAGGTTAAGGTTCATTACCTCAAGATAGCCCAAAAACGTGACTGTCCAGATTTTTAGCTACTGCTTCGTCAGCTGAACTTGCAACGTCGATAACTCTCTACTCCAGTATCCTATCGACGAGTGGTTTGTTGCGTTGGAAACAAGACTCGACGAACTTCATTGTAGGTTTTTTAAACACCCAAAAACTCCTTATATGCTAGGAGATATTCCCTTCCAAACTTGACTAAAAATCTGCCCAAAACAGTTTCAAAATCTGCCTACTCGGCCAAGGGAAGGTTTTTGAGGCTAGGGGTGTGAAATCTTGTCTAACTCTTGGTTAATAATCTTCCTAACACATTAAGGAAGAACACTTATAAGTTTAAGAATTTTTGGACAACATTTGGTTAGGGAGGGGGTTGACTAAATCAAGATAGAGAAGGAGGGAGAGGAAATGTTTTTCAAGTCTTGTAATATGTTAAGTGTGGCTGATTTTCATCCACTAAGGGGGTTTATATAGCACAACCAAGGGTTGAGATTAACACATGTGTAAGGTAGAGATCATATGTGAAGGTTCCTTCCCACACTTGTCTTACTAAAGCCATGCAAGACCTTGACCATGCAAGACTTACCCACTAAACTTAGCCAAATTTGTCCAAGCCAAGACTAGCCATGCAAGACTTTTGGCCACTTGTCTTGCCTACTTGTCCACTAAATTTCGTCCCACATGGCCCAATCTATGGGTGACACTTGTCGCCCTCCTATTGGTCCAAAATATTTTATCTCTCGGAACAATTCCATAATCATAAAAATATTATTGAAAACGTAAAATTTCCTTCACAAAGTTCGGAATAATTTTCGTCGGAAAACAATTCTATCAATCTTACCCTAATTAGGGCGTATATATTGTACGTACGTCCTCACATACATACTCCGGAACTACGGGGCATAACACCATTTGGGCGTGTTATCCCCTTCTTTAATTATTGTTGTTATTAAGGAGAGATTGTTAATCGCGTCTGCTTCGGGCGTATATCCCCTTCTTTAATTATTGTTGTGTTATGAGAGATTGTTAATCGTGTTCCGCTTGGGCGTGTTATCCCCTTCTTTAATTATTGTTGTTATTATGAGAGATTGTTAATCGCGTTCGCTTTTGGCTGATCCCCTTCTTTATATTTCGGAATTATTGCGCCTTATTTATGGCATGTTGGTTACTATTATCGCCTTGAAAAAGGTGGAGAATTGAGAAACGGAGGTGTCGAATTTTTGTAGAATAGGAACCTTGTACTTAGAAATATTCTACGGCGGATCTAGAAGTTAATAGACGCTTCATGGCCATTATTCGTCAAGTACTACGAGTAGCGATTCTACTCGAAGGTGGAAAAGGCTAGCAAGGTTATAGTACTTTGGAGCGCTTGCTAATTGTCGATAATCGTCGCGAGGTATGTGAACCTCTTCCTATCCTTTCTAGCATGATTTTTGTAAACTATGTAGCACGGTAGACGACGCAGTTAAACGAATTTGGTTATTTAAAACATAAAGGTTATAATGGTTTAACGGGAAGTTAATTATAACGACTTTACGAGGTAAAAGAGTGGTTTATTGGTTTTAAAAAGATAAGAGACTTGACTTAAATTGACTTGATATGAAATGTGAAGAACTTTAATTGTGTTAAAAATGGTGAAACCTCATTCGTGAGAAATGAAAATCGTGTCTAAAGAAAAGGAAAAGGAATAAGTTATATTGATTTCGAAAATGGGAATAAGTATCGAACAAGCCATTGCAACTAATAAAGGAAAAGTAACGATAATTAATTATATTAAAACAAGTAGAATCTTCCATCCGCATGAAGCTAAGATAAGACAAAATTGTATTACATTTTATAGATCATGGCTACTTTAATAAGAATCATTATAAACAAGTATTGTTTTCTTAAATTTCCTAAGTAAGGAACTTGATTTATAAAGGAGAGAGACTTGAAGAATCAAGTGTTTTTTATTTAAAAGAAGGCACTAGATTATCTCGTGTATTCAAAAGAAGGTATGGAAATTGTTTCGTTTACTTAAAATGATAGTCACTCTATTTTGATACTACGTATCGTGGTGACCTTTGTAAAAGAAATGGATCTTTTGAAAGATTTTAATGTACGTGAGTACTTTAGGTTAAAACCCGATTGTTGGCATAAAATGGAGTTCTTGAGTTATATAGACGGTGAATCTATTTACATGTTAATGAAAGTCTAAGAATATGTTAAATTTGCCTATGCTAGTCATGGATAGCCTTCAGTGGTATTACTATGTTACCGCGCTTCTGAAGCGGCCGATCGACTTGTTGTGAATTTGTTGGACGATCACAGCAAGAAGGAGGATTCCACCGTATGCTTCCATTGTTATTATCACACGGACATGTCTACACCGATGAGGGATTCCGGGCACGCGCCATGCAATGCGTTAAACTCCTTGATATTATTATTGTCACATGGGCATGTCTACACCGGCGAGGGATTCCGGCACGTGACCATTGCTATTATTCCACGGGCTAGCTCCACACGAAGACTGCCTACACCGATGAGGGATTCCGGGCATGGTATATACGATTATTATTCCACGGACTAGCTCATGAAGACCGCACTCACGATTAGGGACGCCGAGGGCACGCGTTATGGCCATGCTATACCGATGAGGATTCCGGCACGCGCCACGTATATATATATATATATATATATATTGTACGTGTACGCCGACGAGGTAGGATGCCACGCACGCCACACGAGTATGATTGATGCCACGCATCGCCAGCTGAGGAAGGAATTCCACGTACGAGTGATGACTTTGAGGGCGTGAGTCCCTGACTTGACATGACCGCTTATATTTTGTGTACTGTAGTTTGGTTATCATACATGTCTCCTGCTTTATTTAGACTATTATGATTTCATTTACGTGATTTTCGGGCCACATACTGCAATGGTACCGCAGATCGACCTCCTTCGGGGCCGCTCATGCCGCAGTAGAGGTACACCGCTGTTGATCATCGCCATGATCACAGCCAAAGATTTTGGGAAGCCCGCTTCTGAGGCTTATCTGTATAGTCCCCGTCATTGTAGGTACTTGTACATCTGTGGTACGCTGGGCCCGTCTCCGTCATAGTTGTGGTTACATTCTTAGAGGTCTGTAGTACTATTGTGGGTAGGGTTTGTAAAAGGATATAATTGTTCGGGTTTTATGTATATATACAGAAAGGTGACCGTTTTGGTTAGCCTGTTTTATTATCGTATATCTTGTTTCATGTTTAAGTTTTTTTTTTCCGCTGGTTTTTCTCTGATGTATTATCACTAAGGTGCCCTGGGTAAGGCACCAGTCGTGGGCCCGAGGTCGGGTCGTGACATGTATTCATCCGTAATGGACTGCCAGAGTTGTTTTTTTCATTGTTAAATCAGAGCTCTTTCGAAATTTTTATGTTACGGCACTTTATCGGCTTGGCCTTGGTTTAAAAAAATGTTATTTATCTTTCGTAGTTTATTATGTCAGATGATTAGGCGGTGCCTGTAGGCACCACCGCGCCCTGGCCTGGTCGTGACAAAAGTGGTATCGTGAGCGCTTAGTCCTCTGAAAGTGCTCTACGCATCGCGTTCAGTAGTCTTGATTATCGGTGTGTCAGGCACCACATCTATAATCGTGAGGTCGCAGGACATTTAGGATTGGTTTCCATTCTTCTCACTCGAGATCGCGCGATAGAGTGGTTGTTAGTGGTCGCCTCCCAACGAGTTATGTTGACGCGCTACGCAGCAAAGGCATGCACCTGCAGCGACTATGCGGATTGCGTGATCCAGTTGGTAATGATTATAGATAGTTGGTATTGTGACATACATCTACGGAGTTATGTACGAGGTCGACGCTGTCGCCTAGAATGATTTTAGATTACCGGAGTCGGGTAAAGACTAACTAGATACCGGAAGGTATGAAACAGCTTAATGAATTCTCGCCAAGGTCTTATGTTTTATTTTGAGATAATCGGGAAAGGATTTAGTCATTCGACAGTAGTGAACCCTTAAGAAGCCATGTTAAGGAACTTAACTAATGTCATGTTAATAGATTGTCAGAGTAGGCTTTACAGAGAATTGTACTGATGAGGTCCGCATGCAGAGTGTAATGGTTGTCAGATCAAGACGACACGATTATGGTATTATGATAAGTTTTTTGTACCGCATCGGGATCAAAGGTAGGCTTCGAGCATGGAAATCGCGAGCCTAAGAATATTGATTTGATCACGAGACCTTAGATGCAAGGTCTTCTGCAGAAAGATTTATTATAGACCAAGAATAAGAGTTGTCACGACGCTGGACGGGGCGAGACCTATCGAGGGTCACCGATAGTCAAACGGAGTGGGATCACTGGTAGAGTTCCGCCACGCGACAGTGGTCACGAGGTGCGGCCCAAGTCTAGTTAATTGTCTTACTGTTCGTGGACGCTTCCACCGTAACCTGTGTCAGAAAGCTAAATGGCCTTATATTGTTTTATGAGTGACTCAAAGATTGAGGCCGAATCGCATGAAGTTACGATGATGCTAGTACGAGTTGGAAGTACGGAAAGAGTAATGCACCGCAGAAAGATAGCAACCAAGTGTAAAGGTGCAGAGCCCGAATCCATAAGAACCTTTCGAGGTAACTACACCCGCGAGTGTTCGAAGTGGTAGCCGAATGGTATATGAGAATTGCCCTTGATTATACAAATGCCGACCCTAGTAGACCTTGTAGAGATGATTACGACATACTTTGAGGTCATTATAAGTATGTGTTATACCCCGTATTTACAGAGTATGTACGTGAGGGCGTACGTACAAAAGTTTAAGCCTTAAAGTAGACAAAGGGACGAAATTGTGCACAACTAGCGAAAAGAATTATTTTCCGACGAAACGTTTTCCTGACTACAAGGGAAAATTACTGCTATGACATTTATAATTTTTGCGGATTTTTCCGAGAGATGAAATATTTTGGACCAACGAGAGGGCGACACTTGTCCCTCAAGTGGACGGCAATCAAGGGGAGTGGTTGGCACGTTTTTTTCACCCTCCACTTGCTTTGATCTTGGCCATTGAATGTCCTATAAATACCCCTCAAGTGCAAGACTAAATCTTCATCCCTTAAACATTTCCCAAGTCTTGAAATCCCTCTCCCCTCAAGCCTCGCTCAAGACCACCCTCCCCTGAAGCCTTGGCCAAACATCCCCTTTTCCTAGTTGTTCTCGTGAAACACCCCCCCCCCCCTTTGGTAGAAAAGTATTCTCCAAGTATTGTTACTATTCCAAAATACCTTGGCCCAAATACATTGTAGTATTCCAAGGTTACCCCTATACTAAAAACCCAGAAATACTACTTTATATCCATTAGTCACAAAACGAAACCCTAGGGAAAATCTTCATAGTTGGTTGAAGTAATTAGTAGAAGTTGTGTAGAACTTCTAAGGGTTTCTTGGAGCGAATCGAGCGCTCGCATTGTGAGCTAAACCTTGCTCAGATCGACATATATCTTGGATAATTTTGGGCTTATCGAGGTAAATAATCTTGTCCTTCTATCAGAATTGGAGATTACATATTGTAGAAGTGTAGAATTGAGTATAAGTTATATACAAGGAAGGTATATAAGAAGAGAATTGAATCAGATTTACATAGGACCAGATTTACAGAGACTTGTGTAATTTGACTGCAGTGGAAGTCACGCCAATTTTCTCAGAGAATAAGGAATCTTCAGATCTAGAATTATTCTACAACAGAGTTCAGACATTGATAGACTTATATGACCGCTATAGGTCGAAGCATCGCGAGCAGCGATTCTACTCGGGCGGTGAAAAAGACTAGCGTGATTACAAGATTTTGGAGCTATTTGCTAATTATCGATAATCGTCGCGAGGTACGTGATTCTTCCTATCCTCGAGCATGATATTTTAAAAGAATATATATATAGTACTGATAATGACGCAGTGTTGATCGAACGTGGTTTTACTTCACATGTCTTATGACTTGAGTTTTAAATAATAAGAATCTTGAAGATTTCAAAAGAATTAAGAATCGCTTTGAAAGAAGAGTAATACTTGATTTGAAAGCTAAGAGTTATACTAGCTTTATGGGAAGTTAGGTATAGCGACTTAAGTAAGATAAAAGAATGGTTTATTGATTTTAGAAAATAAGAGACTTGACTTAAATGAATTGATATGAATTTGGTTAAAAAGTGTGAAACCTCATTCGTGAGTAATGAGTACTTGGTTTTTAAAGAATAATGTTTTACTGATTTCGGACATGAGAATAAGTATCGAGCTAACCATCGCAAAGATTAATAAAGGAAAATGTATTGACAAATAATTAATTATATTAAAACCAAGAAACCTCCATCCGCATAAGCTAAGATAAGACAAAATTGTATTACATTTCCTAGATCATGGTCGCTTAATAAGATTGTTATAAACAAGAATAACCTACTCACACATAATGCATACGTTACTCAATTGTTTTAAAAGAGAGTACGCTCTTTGATTAAGACTATGAACTATGAAATCTTTCGAAACTAAAAGACTTGAGTATCTGAAATTAGGCAACTTGAACTTTTGTAAAAGAATGTTGTTACTTGACGTTGTTCTAAAAGTGTAAGCCACTTGGTTTAAAATAGTAAAGTACTTGATTTTAAAACATAAACGATTTGGTACTACTTGATAATAGTATCGAAGTTGTTTTTACGAAAAGAGGTCTTTTGAAAGGATTAATGTATGTAGTACTTGGGGTTAAAACCCGGATTTGTTGTAATAAAATAAAAGTCTATGAGTACGCTGAACTCGCCTACGCCAGGTGATAGCCTTTGTTGTGCAAGTGTTGTATTTCGCTACCGCCTCTCGCCGAGGCCGCTTATCCGTCGATCGATGGACATACCGACATCGACGGGTGGCCCACGCATGCTTCCACTATATCGATCCTTTCGACATACCGACACGACCGCCCACGTATGTTTCACCAGGAGTGTTATCTTGTTATTTGCTTGACATACCGACACCACGGGTGGCCCACGAGTACGCTTCCATTTTTATTGTTATCTTGTTATTTGCTTTGGACATATCGACACGACGGGTGGCCCACGAGTACGCCCATTTTTGATCGTTATCTTGTTATTTTTTCGACATACCGACATCGACGGGTGGCCCACGGTACGCCTTTAGACGGTTCCACGCCATGCTTATACCGAGGTAAGACGCCGGCACGCAATGCCGCGGGTTAAATTCCCGTTATATTTGAGTGATGACTTTGAGGCGCGAGTCCCCGACTTGACATGATCGCTTTTGTGTCAGAATCAGAGCCCGTTATCATACATGTCTCTGCTTTATTTAGATCTGTGATTTCATTTACGTGATTTTCGCCACATACTGTACCGCAGATCGACTCCTTCGGGGCCGCTCATGCCGCAGTAGAGGAACATCGCTGTCGATCCTCGCCATGTGATCACGCCAACAGATTGGGAAGCTCCGCTTTCCCGAGGCTTATCTTTTGCATGTTTTTCCCGAGTTGTAGGTTCTTGTACATCTGTGGTATGGCGGCCTGTCCCACATAGTTACCGTAAAAATCTTAGAGGTCCAGAGTAATCGCTGCAAGTGTGGCTGTAAAGGATGTAATCGCTCAAACTTTGTATATATATATATATGCCGAAAGCGATTTTCTCTCGTAAAATGTGTCTCATTTTACATTTGTTTCATGTCTTGTTTTTATGTTCACGACACTGATGTATGACTACTGGGTGCCCGTAAGGCACTACCACGGCCCCGAACGGTCGCGTGACAAAAGTGGTATCGAGCGCAATCCTCTAAAGTGTCTACAGCACTGTTCAGTAGAGTCTGATTATCGATGTGTCAGGCACCATATCTATAATCGTGAGGTCACAGACATTTAGGATTGGTTTCATTCTTCTCATTCCGAGATCGCTCTCAGAGTCAGATTGGAACCCTCCGACGATTTTGTTTTTACCATCTATGCCTCCGCCAAGTGCAACCCGCCCAGATGGGCAAGGCAAATGCCGAGGAGCTGCTAGTAGGCACAGAGGAGTACGGTGGCGCAGTCCGATCATTACCGAGATAGTGCTTCAGACGGCGAGTTTTATGACGCCGCCAAAATTTCAAAGAAGCTTAGAGCCGCAAAGCAGCTGGGCCGAGACCACAAGACTGAGCCTCCACCCCACACCGGAGCAGGAGTGGGTACAAAGAGATGGCTCGCCATCGCCGTGATCGTGGCCGCATACGGCGATAGCCGGATGCAGCAGCCTGGGCCCAAAGAGTACCCATGGTTCACCCGAGATCGGATAGTTCGAGGCTACGACTTTCGAGTCAGAGCCCGCCAGAGTTCTACTGTCGAGGCTCGAGGATGATCCGCAGGAGTTCATCCGACGCTACAGCGATCATGAGAGTGATCAAGGCTTCGGAGACCGAAGTCGTGGTCTTAGGTTCGCATCGGCTACGCGGATACCGCAATGACTAGTTTGATTCGCGAGCTGTCCCGTGAGAGTATGCACTTCCACCGTGACGACGAAGTTCTCGTGGGCATTTCTTGCACATTTCGCCTCCACGTATTATGAGGGCTCGCCGACAGATTTTTGACGCTGAGGCGTAACGCGCATACTCGAGTACAATGTGGAGTTCGACTCATCGCTCTGTAAGTCCCTCAGAGTAGCCGAGCATGGAGGACAGAGTACACCGCCACGCCACCGCCAGACGACTACTTGGCGTAGGTTTTTCGGGTGTAGCTCTTCACCGCACGACATTGCCCGCACGCAGCTTACGACTCGGTGCGAGCTGAGAGGTCGACTAACGACCGAGATCGCAGAAGAGGGCCGCAAAGCAGGTCTTTTGGCGACTTTCGAGGCGGACCGCCTCAGCAGACTAGTTATGCGCCTCCGCCAAGATGCAGTGGTCCTCCACAATCTTCGTGGCATCCAGAGTATTCGTGAGCGTCGTGGCTCCAAGGGTTCAGATTTTGAGCAGGGTGTTAGCCACCAAGCCACCCCTACCTTGTCAGGCTATCAGGATAGACTCCATCGCGGGAGGTCGTGCTAGTTCGGAGTTTGTTTTACATGACAAGCAGGCCATTTTATGAAACCGTCCGACCGAGGTAGACCGCGGATAGCACAGATCACGGATCTATGGCTGGTTCATCACCTTCATACCATGCACGCAGGCGTGCCTATGATTAGAGTGAAACGCAGATACAAGATATCCTTAACCTCTAGAGTTTTGTATGCTTGATATGACGATCTTATTATCAGGTGCTATGTACTGATAACGCTGTGTTATTTGCGAGTTAGAAAACACGGTTAGTTGGAAGGATAAGTACGGGGCATGGAAAGTGTGAACCTTAGAATATTTCACGATCGAGACCTTAGATGTGCGCCGCCTCGGTAAAGGATTTTGCAAATGATCCTCGCTTGAGCGCATTATATGCCTGTGGTGTATTAGTGTGATAAGTCCACGGGTAGTGGAGATGGAAGTGGTAGCTTTCATGATACGATTAGTAAGATTGTTCAGATCGGGAACAAGAGTTTGGCGCATTACGGGTCGGGCCGAGGATCATTCGCGGTCAACCCGCAAACTGAACGGTGCTGGGTCGGGTGGTCCCGCCAGTGGTAGGATCACGAGGGTGCAAGGCCCGTTTAGGAAGCCATCGTGACGAGTTCGCGGACGTGTTCGACTAGAATCAGATCGCGAAGGCCTAAATGGCCTCAAAGAGTCGGAGGATAGGTTACGCCTGTTTTGATTTCGCGGTAGTGCGAGGATTATTTGCCTCTTGTCGAGCGAGTATTATATAGCTACCATTGCAGATTCGATATCGCCTACGGCCTTGTATGGCGGAAGTGTAGGTCGCCAATGATTGTCGACGTTGGCAAGTTCAGATAGTTGGTCCCTACTTGATTCAAGCAGAGGCGGTAAGTGGACGCTTATCCGTAAGAGGGTTTTAGCAATGAGTCAACAGTGAGTCGCGCGTTAATCCTGGCCGACACTTGGAGTTCAGCCGACGGTGGTCTTCATGTACCACCCTGGCGGTGTGACGAGATTTGGAAAGCAGGGGAAACTTAGCCCGAGGTACTTTGGGCATTTTCAGATCGTTGTAGAATAGGCCAGGTTGCCTATAGGTTAGCACTGCCGTCCGACTAAGGAGACAGTACGTCCGGTCTCCCAGATTACTATGTTTCGAAAGAGTATCGGAGATCCACCCAGAGTGTTCCCAATTAATGATGACCAAGTTGTAGGTAGTAACCCAGAGATTTTGGAAACTGAAGCAATAACATAAGGGTGGTAAGTTTATCTAGGAAGTGTTCGAGTGTAATGGCGAGGTACGACGAGTAAGAGAATATAAGTGATCATTACTCTGAAGTAAAGCGTGCGGGAATACCTTGTAGACCAAGCGGAGCTTTGTAATGCTAGAGGTGATTCTCGGACTTGAATTAAGTATTCATGCGCTGTTATTTTCATGCCAGCGTGGCATTGGCAACTTGTTTAAGCTATGAGGAACTTTATCGTTATCTGCCTGGAAGGAACATTCGGGACGAATGTTTCTAAGGAGGGGAGAATGTTATACCCCGTATTTACAGAGTATGTACGTGAGGGCGTACGTACAAAAGTTTAAGCCTTAAAGTAGACAAAGGGACGAAATTGTGCACAACTAGCGAAAAGAATTATTTTCCGACGAAACGTTTTCCGGACCTTATGGAAAATTACTTGCTTACATTTATAATTTTTATGATTTGTCCGAGAGATGAAATATTTTGGACCAACGAGAGGGCGACACTTGTCCCTCAAGTGGACGACAATCAAGGGGAGTGGTTGGCACGTTTTTTTCATTTTTGTGGCCTAAAACATTTGGTCAATGTTTGGCTAGATATTTGTGTTGTTGATGGATGAGGTGGGACCCACACAACACTTGTCCAAATCTTCACCCTCCACTTGCTTTGATCTTGGCCATTAAATGTCCTATAAATACCCCTCAAGTGCAAGACTAAATCTTCATCCCTTAAACATTTCCCAAGTCTTGAAATCCTCTCCCTCAAGCTCTCGGGCCCAAGAGCACCCCCGCCCCCTTTTTGAAGCCTTGGCCGAAACATCCCCCCCCTTTTTCCTAGTTGTTCTCGTGAAACACCCCCCCCCCCCCCCCTTGGTAGAAAAGTATTCTCCAAGTATTGTTACTATTCCAAAATACCTTGGCCCAAATACCTTGTAGTATTCCAAGGTTACCCCTATACTAAAACCCGTAAATACTACTTTATATCCATTAGTCACAAAACTAAACCCTAGGGAAAATCTTCATAGTTGGTTGAAGTAATTAGTGAAGTTGTGTAGAACTTCTAAGGGTTTCTGGAGCGAATCGAGCGCCTGCATAGAGCTAAACCTTGCTCAGATCGACATATATCTTGGATAATTTTGGGCTTATCGAGGTAAATAATCTTGTCCTTCTATTGTAATTGAGATTACATATTGTAGTGTAGAATTGAGTATAAGTTATATACAAGGAAGGTATATAAGAAGAGAATTGAACTGCATTTACATGGACCAGATTTACAGAGACTTGTGTAATTTGACTGCAGTGGAAGTCACCCAATTTTCTCGTAGAATAAGGAATCTCAGATCTAGAATTATTCTACAGAGTTCAGACGCTGATAAACTTATATGACCGCTATAGGTTGAAGCATCGCGAGTAGCGATTCTACTCGGGCGGTGAAAAAGACTAGCAGATTACAAAGATTTGGAGCTATTTGCTAATTATCGATAATCGTCGCGAGGTATGTGATTCTTCCTATCCTCTTGAGCATGATATTTTAAAAGAATATATATATAGTACGGTAGACGTACGTGTGTTGACTGAACGTGGTTTTACTTCGATGTCTTATTACTTGAGTTTTAAATAATAAGAATCTTGAAGTATTTCAAAAGAATTAAGAATCGTTTTCGAAAGAAGAGTAATACTTGATTTGAAAGCTTAAGAGTTTTACTAGCTTTATGGGAAGTTAGGTATAACGACTTAAGTAAGATAAAAAGAATGGTTTATTGATTTTAGAAAATAAGAGACTTGACTTAAATGAATTGATATGAATTTGGTTAAAAAGTGTGAAACCTCATTCGTGAGTAATGAGTACTTGGTTTTTAAAGAATAATGTTTTACTGATTTCGGAAATGAGAATAAGTATCGAGCGAACCACTGCAGCGTTAATAAAGGAAAATGTATTGACAAATAATTAATTATATTAAAACCAGTAGAAACCTCCATCTGCATAGAAGCTAAGATAAGATAAAATTGTATTACAGTTCCTAGATCATGGTTGCTTTAATAAGATTGTAATAAACAAGAATAACCTACTCACACATAAGGCATACGTTACTCAATTGTTTTAAAAGAGAGTACGTCATTTGATTAAGACTATGAACTATGAAATCTTTCGAAACTAAAAGACTTGAGTATTTGAAATTAGGCAACTTGAACTTTTGGAAAAGAATGTCACACTTGACGTTGTTCTAAAAGTTGTAAGCCACTTGGTTTAAAATAGTGTAAAGTACTTGATTTTAAAACATAAACGATTTGGTACTACTGATAATAGTATCGAGTTGTTTTTACGAAAAGAGGTCTTTTTGAAAGGATTAATGATGTAGTACTTGGGGTTAAAACCCGGATTTGTTGTAATAAAATAAAAGTTCATGAGTACGCTGAACTTGCCTATGCTTGTGGTGATAGCCTTGTTGCGGTGTTGTATTTCGCTACCGCCTCTCGCCGAGGGCCATCCGTTGATCACGGACATACCGACACGACGGGTGGCCCACGGTATGCTTCCACTATATCGATCCTTTTCGACATACCGACACGACGGGTGGCCCACCGCATGTTTCCATTGTGAGTGTTATCTTGTTATTTGCTTTGACATACCGACACGATGGGCGCCCACGAGTATGCTTCCATTTTTTATTGTTATCTTGTTATTTGCTTTGACATACCGATATCGATGGGTGGCCCACTTGTATGCTTCCATTTTTGATTGTTATCTTGTTATTTCCTTCGACATACCGACACGACGGGCGCCCACTGCATGCTTCCATTAGACGGTTCCACGGCCACGCTTATACCGAGGTAAGATGCCGGCACGCGTCAAGCAGCGTTAAATTCCCGGGTTATATTTGAGTGATGACTTGAGGGCGTGAGTCCCTGACTTGACATGACTGCTTGTGTTGTTAATCAGAGCAGCCCGTTATCATACATGTCTCCTGCTTTATTTAGACTGCTGTGATTTCATTTACGATTTTCGCCACAAACTTCGTACTGGCCAGACCGACCTTTCGGGCCGCGTTCATGCCGCGGTAGAGGAACATCGCTGTTGATCCTCGCCATGTGATCACAGCTCAACAGATCGAAAGCTCCGCTTTCTCCGAGGCTTATCTTTTGCATGCTTTCCCGAGTCAGAGGTTCTGTACATCTGTGGTATGGCGGGCCCCGCCCGCCATAGTTACCGTAAAATCTTAGAGGTCTGTGAGCAATCACAGTGTGGCTGTAAAGGATGTAACTGCTCAAACTTTGTATATATATATATGCCGAAAGCTTACTTTTCTCGTATAAAATGTGTCTCATTTTACATTTGTTCATGTCTTGTTTTTATGTTCCTGACACTGATGATGACTACTGGGTGCCCTGTAGGCATCTGCCACGGCCCCGAACGGGTCGCGACAAGATGGACTAGTTGGCTTCGTGAGGACAAGGTTGACATCTTAGTATAAGTATTGTTATGTGGCGCTACGGTGGCATATGAAAATGGCGGTGCAAAAGGAGACTATGTCGCTATCTAATTAGATTGGACTCCGAAAGAACATTAGAGGACGAATGTTTCTAAGGGGGGAAGAATGTTACACCCCGTAAGTCCAGGACATGTTTATTAAGAATGTACGTAAGGAACACAAGACTGGAAATTAGTACGAAAGGAAGAATTGTTTTTCCGACGGAAAATCTTCCGAACGCTTAAAGGAAAATGTTTGTTGAGCGTAATCGATTCTCAAAATGTATTATTTGAAGAGTATGGAACTTATTATCATTATGGAAATTTATTTTTACGATTTGGTCACGGGCCAACCCGAGGAATTTTACGCTTTGTTGGGCCCACGAGGGTTACTTAATTTTATCGACGAACGGGATGCTTACACGCGGCACCTCCCCACATGGCTCGGACTTAAATATTCAAGGGCAAAGTGGTCATCACTATCAAGATGAACAAAGTCTTGCTAGCTTGAGATTGTTGACTAGTCAACTTTTCCACTTGGCTTATTAATTAATGTTCTCCATCCAAACCACACATGTGTTGATATCTAAGCCATCCATTGTATTATATATACACAACTAGTGCAAGACTAGCTCTTTTAACACTTAGAAAAAATTACACATTCTTGTTCTTCATGAGTGCTCTCGTTAGCCATAGTTCCCACAAGAAAATTTTGTAGTTTTGATCCATTAGACACAAGACTTTAACCCAAGGTCCCTAGGGGTATTGTAAGGATATCTCAATAGAAAGATCCCGGAAAAACCACATTTTTACGTTAGTCGCAAGGCGGAAACCTGTGTTCTTCAACTTCGTTGGAAATGTAAGATGAGTTTTTCACAAGCTTCTAAGGGTCGTGATATAGCTGGATTGGAACGCCAAGAAAAGGAGTTCGAGTTGTTAAGTTGTTACACCCCGTAGTTCCAGTATGTATACGAGGACGCGCATTTGAGAATACGACACAAAATTGGAAAGTAAGAAAGACGGATTTTTCGACTTTAAAAGTTTCCTGATTTTTGAAGGAAAAAGGTTCGTTAATGGGAATTGATTCCAGATTTGGTATTTGGACTTTAGAATATTTGAGTATTATGAAATTTTATTTCAATTGGTCACGCGGCCCACTGAAAATTTACGCTTTGTGGGGCCCACTTTATTTTCGATTTTTGGCATTACGATATTTTCGAAGATGAAATATTTTGACGAGTAGGGGCGACAGTGTCATCACACGATTGCTCGGTTCGTGATCGTGCCTCACCCGGCACCCAAGTAGTCATACATCGAGAAAATCAATGAATATAAACAAGATATTTAATCAAATGAAAATTTAGACACGCTTATATGAGAGAGTCGCTTTCTGCATAATATATATAAACTCGCTTTGCGCTACATCCCAAATGTACAACAGACTACAGATCTCTAAAAGTAAACCACTATGGCGGACAGGCCCGCCATACTCGAATGTACAAAACCATCTACAACACAGGAGATCATACCCAAAGCAGAGCCTCCGAGAAGACGGAGCTCCCGACACCAAAGCAAAGATCCTAAGGATGGATCTAGCACCTGCTGCCTCTTACCTCGCGATGAACGCACTTCAAGCGAGGTCAAGACAACAGTACTAAGTATGTGAAATCAGAAAGTACTTAAACGAAATCATATCACTTTAAAACCAATTTTACAAATAAGCACGTAAATAACAAATGTAACCGCACATAGTGCCACATCATAACAAGAGCAACAATAGGTAAATCAGAATGTGTCTTTTCTAGGTCGCGAATGATCGCCAGGCCACTCGCCATATTATCATTCCCGCAAGCCTAACTCGACTCCGTAGTCCGCATAGGCCACTCACATAGGCCCGCATGAGGTATAACCTCGCATCGAGGGTAGCTACTCCTCATCGCCCCGACTCGCTGTCCGCACGCCACATGTACCGCATGATGCATAACCCCACACTAACCTCGAACTCGTAGTTCGCATAGGCCCCCGACCCGCATGCAGGTATTCTCGAATCGCTATACCCTCCGCATTTCCGCAGGACGACGCGATGACGCCATGGCACTATTTGCGAGAACAACACGCAAAAGATCGAGCGAAGAAAGAGGATTTTTCCACTAAAAGTTTCCGCTTACAAGGAAAAGGTTCGTAACGGAATTCGATTCCCATTTGGTATTCTGACTTCGAATATTAGAGAATTATGGAATTTTATTTTCTGAATGGTCACGGGCCCACGAGAAATTTACGCTTTGTGGGCCCACTTTGTTTTCAGATTTTGGCCATCAGGATTTTTTCTAAGATGTTTTATTTTGGCCAATAGGAGGACACGTGTCACCCCCGCCAGTGGTCGCCGAATTCATGAAATGACCACAAAAGACACACCCAGAGTCGTTGACTAAACGCTTACAGCTTGCGAAGGAAAATTCGCCATGTCATTTAGTATTTTTTTGGATTTTTCCGAGAGACGAAATGTTTGACCAACGAGGGCAACACTCGCACCCTCTCATCAAAGTGACTCGGCGCGAATTAGCCGAATGGACGGGCAAGTCATGGCAGATATTTGCAGATATTTCGAGACGAGGATAGGTTGCGTGCACTTGGCTTGATTCGCCTTACACTTGCCTTGCACATGGCTTGATTCGCCATTGGTTGGCTTTGGTCATGCGCATAAATACCTCGCTTCAAGACTTCATTCATCCAAAATGTTCCAAGTCTCGCTATCCTTCCCTCTCTTGTTTGACTCTCGCCCAAGAGCCCCTCCCTAGTAAAGGCCCTTGGCCGAGAAACCCTCCCCTTGAGCGGCTCAGGGGGTGAGGTTCCTCCCCTCCGGTGTAGCGAGCCTACCCCCTTGCAGAAAGTTGTCTTCCAAGTATTGTCAGTATTGTTGTAATGCCCAAAAATACCTTAGACCTTGTAGTATTCCAAAGATACCTCTATACGTAGAGCCCTGGAATACTACCTTTGTCCTTTAGTCTCAAACCGAAACCCTAAGGAAATCTTCATACTGTCAAGTATTTGAGATCTAGTTGGTTAGAACTTCGGTTGTTCGAGCGGATCGAGCGCACTGAGCGAGCTAAACCTGCTCATGATCGACATTATAACTTGATAATTTTGGGCTTGTCGAGGTAAATATTCTTGTTCCTTATTGTAATTCGAGATTACATATTGTAGAATATATAGTTGAGGTATACTATATATAGAATCAACATTATTACGCGCAATGTCTTTTGACTTAAGCCCAATTTAAAGAAAAGAATCGAATCAGAATTACATAGATCGTATTACAGACTTGTGTAGCATTGGAAGAGAATTGTACACGCCCGTTAGACGTAAACCCTCTCGTGGCTTGATAGCCGCTGATGGGGAGAGAGAGATTTACACTGGGAGGTGTCGAATTTTCAGAGAGAAATGGAACTTTGTGTTTTGAAGTTAATAGACGCCAGACCTTTTAGGTGAAAGATTTAAGAGTAGCGATTCTACTTGAGGAGTGGAAAGTGCGTTGTAGTTACTGGAGCATTTTGCTTATCACGATACTGTCGCGAGGTATGTGAACCTCTTCCTATCCTTCGAGCATGATGTTTTGTAAACTATGTAGTACTCAGAGACGCATACGTGCTAAATGAGTTGTTGGTTTAAAACATGTATTATAATAGCTTTACGGGAAGTTAGTTATAACGACCTTTAGTGAAAATGGTTTATCGATATTGTAGTTAAGAGACTTGATCTTATAAGATAAGAGACTTAACTTATTTGTTTTAACGTGACGTTGTTTATGAAACCTCATTCGTGAGTAATGAGTACTTGGTTTTTAAAGCGGATAATGTTTACCGATTTCGAATCGAACGTATCGGCTGCACCGAATAAAGGAAAATGTATTGAATAATGATGTGTTGTATTAAAACCTATAAACCTCCATCCGCATGTAAGATAAGACAAAATGATATTACATTTTCTAGATCACGGTAATAAGATCGTTATAAACAAGAATAACCTACTTACATATACGGCATATGTTACTCAATTGTTTTTAAAAGAGATTAAGACTATGAGTTATGAAACCTTTCTAAAATAAGTAACTCGAGCATTTGAAATTAGCAAACTTCAACGCTTGGAAAATAATGTTGTTACTTGGCAAAAAGGGAAGTGTTTTGTTTATTTAGAAAGATAGTCACTATTTTTATACTACGTATCATGTGACTTATGGGAAAGAAACGGATCTTTTAATAAGGGTTTGACGACGTAGTAATTTAGGTTAAAACCCGCATTTTTGTCATAAAATGAAAGTACTTGAGTCAGGTATAACTTGCTTATGCTTGTTGTTGTGAAACTTGCCTATGCTTGTTGCTTGATAGCCTTCACAGCAAGAATTGTGTTTCTATACTACCGCTGCTCTCACGGAGGTCCTGACTTGTTGAGAACTTACTCGACACGCCAGCTGACGAGAAATTCCACGTACGCTCCTCGCTGATGTTACTTTAATCACTTTGGATATACCGACACGACGCGTAGCGCACGCATGCTTCCATTTTGGTCGATGTCTGTGGTTAATCGCTTGATATATCGACACGACGCGTAGCGCATCGTATGTTTCCATTTTGATTATCGCTTGTTGCTTCCGACATACCGACACGATGCGAAGCGCATCGCATGCGCCCATTTGGAATGCCGCCCTATTGCTTTCGACATACCGACATCGACGCGTAGCGCACGTATGCTTCCATTTGATTGCCTTGTTGTTATCATATCATAGATCGCCAAGCTGGCGAAGGTATTCCACGCATGATTGATGTCGGCGCGAGACTCGACTCGTATAATCGTTATATGTCAGGTAATCGTAGTTTGGCTATCATACACGCCTCCCGCTTTGTATAGATCGTTATGATTTCATTTACGATTGCATGGGCCACATACTTGGTACCGTCAGACCGACTTCTTCGGGCCGCGCATGCCGCAGTAGAGGTACATCGGCCGTGGATCCTCGCCATGATCACCAACAGACGCTAAGCTCCGCTTTCCCGAGGCTTATCTTTTGCATGTGTTCCCGAGTCAGTGTTCTTGTACATCTGTGGTATGGCGGCCCCGTCCCGCCATAGTCATCAGATATCTTGAGGTCCGTAGTAATCGCCAGGGTGGTTGTAAAAGGATTAAACTGCTCGTGTTTTACGATATACTAAGGCAATCGCTTTGGTTGGCCTATTCATTTATTATATCTCTGTTAAATGACTCATGTTTTATGTTCCGCTGATTTTCTCTCGATGATGTATCACTGTGGTGCCCGGTAAGGCACCACCACGCCCGATTTTCGGCGTGACATAGTGGTATCGTGAGCGCTTAGTCCTCTGGAAGTGTCTGCGCACTGTCTAGTAGAGTCTTGATTATCGCGGGTTGTGCACCACATCTATAATCGTGAGGTCACAGGACATTTAGATTGGTTTCATTCTTCTCATTCCGAGATCGTGCCTCAGAGTCAGGTTGTAAGTCGGACCCTCCGACGATCTCGCTTTACCGCTATGCCTCCGCAAGGCAACCAGAGCCCGGCGGCAAGGCAGCCGAGGTGCTGCGAGTGAGATACAGAGGAGTACGAGGGCGCAGGCCCAGACAGTACCTGAGGTTGTGCTTCAGACGGCGGGTTTTGTGACGCCGCCACAAAGAGAAGCTAGAGTCACAGCAGCTGGCCGAGACCACATACCGAGCCTCCACCCCACACCGGGGCGCAGGAGATGGGTTACGAGATGGGCTTGCCGTGGTCGTGGCCGACATGAGGATAGGCCGATGCAGCAGCCCAGCCTAGCCCAAAGAGCACCAGCCGTTCACCCCGAGCGTATAGTTTGAGGCTACGGACTTTCTCGAGTTGTAGCCCGCCGCAGTTTTACTGGTCGAGGCTCGAGGATGATCCGCAGGAGTTCATCCGACGCATGGGCCGATCACGCGTGATCAAGGCTTCGAGACCGAGTCCTGGACTTGTTCGTGACGGCCGCGTGATACCGCCGCCGATTGGTTTGATTCGTGGGAGCTTTCCGGGAGAGTACGCACCTCCAGCAGATGGGATGAGTTTTCGGGCTTTCTCACGCACTTCGCCTCCGCAGATGCGAGGGCACGGGCCGACGATTCTTGTTATCGAGACAGAAGGCGACCGCCGTGAGTACAATGTCGAGTTCGATTCTTCGCTCGACATGCCCTCGCGCTTAGCAGAGCATGGAGGATAGGTGCATCGCCACGCCACCGCCAGATGATTATATGGTCGAGTCTTGCGCGTGTTTCTCTTCACCGCACGACATTGCCCGCACGCAGCTCACGCACCAGACGCGAGGCACGGAGGGTCGACTAACGACCGATCGCCAGGAAGAGGCCGTGACTGCAGGTCCTTTGGTGACTTTCGAGGCGGACCGCCTCAAAGAAGAAGAAGTTATATACCCCCACCAAGACAGAGTGGTCCTCCACCGCCTTCGTGAGCAGGTCGTGGCTCCAAGGGTTCGGGATTTTCGCAGAAAGGCGGTGTTAACCACCAAGCCACCTCTACCTCGCTGGACTGCTGGTAGACTCCATTCCGAGAGTGTCGTACTAAATTGGGAGTTTGTTTTGCACGCGACAGCAGGCCATTTTTCGAGGAACCGTCCACCAAGGGAAGCGCTGATGTTACGACTCACCTTCAGATCTCAGGCCGTTCATCACCTTCATACCATGCACACCGCAGTATGTGCCTATGATTAGAGCCGAGTCAGAGCTTGTGCATATCCTTACCCTCTAGAGTTTTGGTATGTCATATGATGATCTCATTATTACGTGCTATGTACGAATAGCTGTGTTAATTTTGAGTTAGAAACACGGTTAGTTGTGAGGATAAGTATGGGGCACGGTAAGTGTGAACCCTAGACTATGTCACGATTAAGACCTTAGAGGTAAGGTCGCCTCAGGTAAAAGATTCGCTTATATTTGACCTTTATCGAGTGCGAGTATACGTGGGATTTTATTTGTGTGATAAGTCCACGGGTAGTGAGACGGAAGTGGTAGCTTCATGATTTGAAATGGGTAAGATTGTTCCTGCGGGAACAAGTGTCGCGATCGCGGTCGGGCCGACGGTCGCCGCGCCCACCCAGAGTCTTGCCTGGGTGGGCCCGGTGGTCCCGCCAGTGGTAGGGTCACGAGGGTGCTAGGCCCGAGTTTAGACGCACCATCGATGAGTTTGTGGACGTGTTCGACCTGCATCGTCGCGGCGCCAGAATGGCCTTTGTGATATTACGCTTAGTAAGACGACCAAGTTCGAGGTGGTGACTCAAAGTTTTGGAAACGGAAGCGATGACTAAAGTGTGGTAATGATACTAGAAGAGTTCATGTGTTCGGAAGGCACGACGAGTAAGGAAGAGAGAACGCTGTTATTTCGCGCTGCCGCGGCTGCAATTTGTTAGAAGAGCTTCATCGATATCCGCTCAGGAAGGAACATTCGACGAATGTTTCCGAGGGAGAGAATGTTATACCCCGTGATTTCCAGAGTATGATGCGAGGACGACGCAGAATACTACAGAAGATCGGAAAGCGAAGAAAGAGGATTTTTCCACTAAAAGTTTCCGCTTTTGAAGGAAAAGGTTCGTTAACGGAATTGATTCCCGATTTGGTATTCGACTTCCCGAATATTAGAGAATTATGGAATTTTATTTTCTGAATGGTCACGCTGGGCCCACGAGAAATTTACTGCTTAAGGCCCACTTTGTTTTCTAGATTTTGGCCATCAGGATTTTTTCTAAGATGTTTTATTTTAATAATAGGAGGTGACACGTGTCACCCCGCCTGCGTGGCTCGCCGAATGACATTCAGGCACAACACCCTGCTAGAGTCGTTGACTAAACGCTTACAGAGCTTCATGGCGGAAAATTCCGCCATGTCATTTAGTATTTTTATGGATTTTTCCGAGAGACGAAATGTTTTGGACCAACGAGGGCACACTTGGCACCCTCTCATCAAGGACTCGAGGCTAATTAAATGAATGGACGGGCAAGTCAGTAGATATTTGCGTAGATATTTGCAGGATTCGCGAGTAGGGTTAGGTGCACTTGGCTTGATTCGCCTTACACTTGCCTTGCACATGGCTTGATCTTCGCCATTGGTTGGCTTTTGGTTTTGCTATAAATACCCTCGCTCAAGACTTCATTCATCCAAAATGTTCCAAGTCTCGCTATCCTTCCCTCTCCTCTTGTTTGACTCTCGCCCAAGAGCCCTCCCTAGTAAAGGCCCTTGGCCGAGAAACCCTCCCCTTCGAGTGGCCTCAGGCCGAGAGGTTCCTCCCCTCCTAAAGGTGTAGCCGAGCCTACCCCCTTGGTAGAAAGTCGTCTTCCAAGTATTGCTGTAATGCCCAAAAATACCTTAGCCTTGTACCTTGTAGTATTCCAAAGATACTCTATACGTAGAGCCCTGAATACTACCTTTGTCCTTTTAGTCTCAAATCGAAACCCTAAGGAAATCTTCAGTTGGTCAAGTATTTGAGCGAAGTTGGTTAGAACTTCTAAGGGTTGCTCGAGCGGATCGAGCGCACTGAGCGAGCTAAACCTCGCTCAGATCGACATTATAACTTGGATAATTTTGGGCTTGTCGAGGTAAATATTCTTGTTCCCTTATCAGAATTCGAGATTACATATTGTAGGAATATATAGTCGAGGTATACTATATATAGAATCAACATTATCATGCGCAATGTCTTTGACTTAAGCCCAATTTAAAGAAAGAATCGAATCAGAATTACATAGACCAGACAGAGACTTGGTAGCATTGTTGCGAAGTGAATTGTACACGCCCTGCTAGACGTAAACCCCTCGTTGGCTTTGCAGCCTACCTGACAGAGAGGAGATTTACGCTGCCATGTGGGGTAGGCCGAATTTTCTGTAGAGAAATGGAACTTTGTGTTTTGAAGTTAATAGACGCTTGTGACCTTTTTAGGTGAAAGTACTAAGAGTAGCGATTCTACTCGGAGGAGGAAAGGGCCAGCAAGCGTTGTAGTTACTGAGCATTTTGCTTATCGTCGATACTCGCCGCGAGGTATGTGAACCTCTTCCTATCCTTCGAGCATGATGTTTTGTAAACTATGTAGTACGGTAGACGCATACGTGCTAAACGAGTTGGTTGGTTTAAAACATGGTGTTATAATAGCTTTACGGGAAGTTAGTTATAACGACCTTACGTAGGAAAATGGTTTATCGATATTAAGTTAAGAGACTTGATCTTATAAGATAAGAGACTTAACTTATTTGTTTTAACGTGGACGTTTGTGTGAAACCTCATTCGTGAGTAATGAGTACTTGGTTTTTAAAGTGGATAATGTTTTACCGATTTCGAATCGTAACGCTGTATCGGCTGCATCACCGCAGCTGCTAATAAAGGAAAATGTATTGAATAATGACGTGTTGTATTAAACCTAGAAACCTCCATCCGCATGTAAGCTAAGATAAGACAAAATGATATTACATTTTCTAGATCACGGTCATTGTAATAAGATCGTTATAAACAAGAATAACCTACTTACATATATGGCATATGTTACTCAATTGTTTTTAAAAGAGATTAAGACTACGAGTTATGAAACCTTTCTAAAATAAGTAACTCGAGCATTTGAAATTAGGCAAACTCAACGCTTGGAAAATAATGTGTTACTTGGCAAAAAGGAAGTGTTTTGTTTACTTAGAAAGATAGTCACTATTTTTATACTACGTATCATGTGACTTATGGGAAAGAAACGGATCTTTTAATATGGTTTGACGACGTAGTACTTTAGGTTAAAACCCGATTTTTGTCATAAAATGAAAGTACTTTGAGTCAGGTATAACTCGCCTATGCTTGTTGTCATGAAACTTGCCTACGCTTGTTACGATAGCCTTTGTTGTGCAAGAATTGTGTTTCTATACTACCGCTCTCACCGAGGGTCGCTGACTTGTTGAGAACTTACTTCGACACGCCTACAGCGACGAGAAATTCCACGCACGCCTCGCTGATGTTACTTTAATCACTTTCGATATATCGACATCGATGCGCGAGCGCACGCATGCTTCATTTTGCTGATGTCTGTGGTTAATCGCTTTGATATATCGACACGACGCGTAGCGCACGCATGTTTCCATTTTGATTATCGCCTTGTTGCTTCTTTCGACATATCGACACGATGCGTAGCGCATCGCATGCGCCCATTTGGAATGCCGTCTATTGCTTCTTCGACATACCGACACGATGCGTAGCGCACGTATGCTTCCATTTGGATTGTCCTTGTTGTTATCATATCATAGATCGCCAGCTGGCGGGTATTCCACGCATGATTGATGTCATGGCGAGACCTTCGACTCGTATAATCGTTATATGTCAGGTATCGTAGTTTCGCTATCATACATGTCTCCCGCTTGTATAGATCGTTATGATTTCATTTACAGATTGCATGCGCCACATACTTGGTACTGTTGATCGACTTCTTCGGGGCCGCGTCATGCCGCAGAGGTACATCGGCCGTGATCCTCGCCATAGATCACAAGCAACAGACGTTAAGCTCCGCTTTCTCCGAGGCTTATCTTTTGCATGGTTCTCGAGTCAGGTTCTGTACATTCGTGGTACGGCGGGCCCCGTCCCGCCATAGTCATCAGATATCTTAGAGGTCTCAGAGTAATCGCAAGGTGGTTGTAAAAGGATTAAACTGCTCGTGTTTTATGTATATACTAAGGCAATCGCTTTGGTTGGTTTATTCATTTATTATATCTCTGTTAAATGACTCATGTTTTATGTTCACGATTTTCTCTCGATGATGTATCACTAGGGTGCCGGGGTAAGGCACTACCACGGCCCGATTTTCGGGTGTGACACGAATCACGGTCCTGCATCACCGAAGTCTACCCCGCAGACGGAGGCGCTTAACCCCTGATCATCTCAAGAGGTGAGTGATATAGTATTAACACAAATAAATTATAGTTTAAACAACATAAGCATAAGTAAGATCGACCTTTTACACAAACGCTACAAGATACTAACACATAGCATCACAATATGTCTACTCATCAAAACCATCTTATTATACCTTTCTAAATCAATACAAGTCTTTATAAACACATAAGTAAATCGTCTTTTTATAAAACTTAAGCCGTTATACTTAACTTCCCAAAAAGCTAGTATAACCCTTAAGCTTCTTGTTTTAAAAACAACTATTCTTTTTCTTTCAATCGTGTTATAATTCTTTGAAAGACTTTTTAAGATCTTTATCATTCAGCTTAAGTCGCAAGACATTGCCGTAAGTATTATTCAAAGCTTAAGTCAAAAGACATTGCCGTAGTTATTATTCAGCTAACACATGTACGCTCACCTTACTATATATATATTTTAAAATATCATGCTTTAGGAAGAATCACATACCTTATCTACGAAACCTCCCGCCAAGTGAATATGTCGCTAGCAGAGAATCAAGCCTATAATAGTCACTGCACATCTATCAAAGTCTAGACTACTCAAGGTCATTCTAAACAGAGGGTTCACAATTCTACTGAAAGTCTGGCAGCACTTCCCTACCCATGAGCTATATAAGTTCATCAGAAAACAAATTCTATATAAGTATAGTTCAATTATTCTTCTTTATACCCTTCATCGTGATAATACCAATTCTATACTGTAATATTCTTCTAAGTATTTATACTTATTCTTATACTTCTACAGTATGTATTCTCTAATTACAAAGGAAGGATAAGTTTATTTACCTCGGTAAGCCCAAAATTATCCAAGTATAAACGTCGCTCCTGAGCAAGGTTTAGCTCCTAATTTGTACGCTCTGAAAGCTCCAAGAACCCTTAGAAGTTCTTCACAACTTCTACTAAGTACAAAGGGATTTGGGCTAGGGTATTTTGGGCATTATAACAATACTAGAAGGCAACTTTTCTACCAAGGAGTGGGGTAGATTTTGGCTAGGTTGTGGGGCCCTACCAAACTTCACCAAAGGTGGGGAGAGGTGTTGACTAAATGCTCACAAAGGGAGAGGAGGATTTTTCAAGACTTGAAGTAATTTGTGACGAAGAACTCTTCATCTTAAGGGGTATTTATATGTCAAGGGATGGCCAACCAATGGCCAAGATTTAGCCAAGTGCTAGGCAAGTGTAAGGCCAAGATTAGGCAAGTGTACCTAGCCAACTTGCACACAAAATATCCTACCAACTACTTGACAAAATTGGTCATCCAATTGGCCCCATTTCCGCCTCAAGTTCACCAATCGAGGGTGACAAGTGTCGCCTCCCGCTGGTCCAAAATGTTTCGCCTCTGAAAAATCCGCAAAATTAGAAATGGCATAGCCGGAATTTATCCTACGCGAGTCGTAAAACGCTTCATTTAAAACGATTCTTTAATGAGTCAGGCCCAAAAATGTCCCAATGCCTACTTTATTAAACTGACGCACGCCTCACGCATACATACTCAAAAATACTGGTATAACATTCTCCCCTCCTTAGAAACATTCGTTCCGAATGTTCCTTCCCAAGACAGTTAGCGATAAGATACCTCACAACTTAACAGTTTGCAAGTGCCACACACGCCACAAACAACACTTAGGCATAAACGAGTAATTAAAAACCAAGAATAGAAAGTAAGTTACCCGAGGTGCGGGAATAAGTGAGGATACCGCCTCATGTCCTCCTCGCCTTCCCACGCCATCTCCTCCTCGAGCTCGCTCCGCCACGTAACTTTGACTGGCCACGCCCTCGTCCGCAGACGCCTAACTCCGACGATCGACATCGCTACGGGAATCTCCTCATATGATAACCCCTGGCCACCGACATCGCCAATCGGATGCACTCTAGATGGATCCCCGATACATCTCTCAAAGATAGAAACATGAAACACCGGATGTATCGCTTCCGTGACGGACGGCAGATCCAACTCATAGGCAACCTTGCCTACCCTCATGCGACAACTGATACGCCCAATGTACTGGCCGAAGCTTCCTTTCTTCCGAATCTCATCACACCCTTCATGGGTGACACCTTCAGAAAACCCAATCATCAACCTCAACCTGATGCCGACGACGGATCTCGTATATGACTTCGCCGACTCGAGCCGCCAAGAATCGCCCCGATAAGCTTCACCTTATCCATCGCCGCCGCACCAACCGTCCCACTAATCGCACTCGCCCACATCGAACCAGCCTTATCGCGATCCGCACTTCCTCCCATACAAGGCCTCATAAGGCGCCATCCGAATACCGAGTGGTAGCTATTATTATACGCGAACTCAACTAGAGGCAAATGATCCTCCCAACTACCCTCAAGTCGATAACACAAAGCTCGCAAGATATCCTCAAGAGTCCGATAGTGCGCCACCGTCCGTCTGCTCGTGGATGGAATGCAGACTGTGCTCACCGCCCCTAAACTCCTTCTCGAAGCGACTTCCGTAAGCTTAGCCGAAATCGGGCTCCCGCCGATATGATCAAATAGGACTCCACGCACCGACGATTTCTGATGTAAAGTCCGCATAATCCTCACCAAAAGTCGCCCTAACGGAAGAAAGTGGGCTGATTTCACCGCCGACGATAACCCATATAGAATCATGCTCTCCGAAAGCAGGCAATCCCGCGATTAAGTCCATGCTGATCACCTCCCACTTCCGTGTCGATCTCTATCGTCAGAATAAAACCACCGTGCCTCCGTGCTCTACCTTCACCGCCGACAACACGCACCGAGCTACTTAACTCGCAACGCCCCTCTTCGCCATCCCACCAATACACGATCTAAGGTCGTCGGGTACATCATGGTCGCACTCGACGGATAGAGTAACGCGCGCGGTGCTTCCCAAGAACTCGCCAAGTCCTCAAACATCCGAACGCACAACTCGCCAAACCTTAGCACCCCATCAGTGCTACTCAAAAGGAACCTTCCTCACGAAGAGCCGTGATCACGATAACGTGTCAAACCGATCCTCGAATCGCCGCTCTTCACCTCCTCGACGATGGAAGACTCGCAACCTCACGAACTCGAACCCCACCGCTATCGTAATCAATCAAACGGACACCAAGGCTCGCTAATCGATACAAATCACTAACCATGCCCTCCTCTCTAGTCGCACATCCGATAGGCTCCCATCGACCTACGACTCAAGAGCATCCGCCACAACATCGCCTTCCCGTGGTACAGATATCAACATCGTAATCTTTAAGCAACTCTAACCACCGCCTCGCTGTAAGTTCAGCTCCTCTCGTCAAGATATACCGAGGCTCTTGTGGTCTGTATAAATATCCACGTGAACCCCATACAAATAGTGCTCCGCATCTTCAAAGCGAATCACTACCGCTAACTCCAAATCACGCGGGTAGTTCCTCTCGTGTTTCTTAAGTCGCCTGACGCTGCACGCTATAACTCTACCTCGCGCATCAACACACATCCCAGCCCGATGCCCGACGATCACAATACACGATATAACCATCCGACCTCCGAAGAGTAAGAACGGGCGCCGCCTCTTTTCAAGAATCGAAACCCCGCCACACGCATCACCATCAAACTTAGCCGCTTCCGAGTCACCCTAGTCAATGGTGCAGAGATAAGCAAACTTCTACGAACCGCCGATAATAACTCGCAAGGCCCGTAAAATCGCGAACCTCTTTGAGTAAGAGTCAGGCCAAGTCCTCGATCGCCGATCTTGGTCAGATCCACTGAATGCCATCACCCACGATATGCCCAAGAAAAGCCACCGGTCAACCAAAACTCACATTTGGAAAACTTGGCGATAATCGCTGGTCCCGAGAACTCACAAGATACCTCAAATGCCAAGATGCCTCGCTCCGAGCGAATAAACCAAGATATCATCAATGAACACTATCACAAACGTGTTCAAAAATGGTTTGAACACTCGCTCATCAAGTCCATGAATACCACGAGCATCGTCAACCCAAAAGACATGACCAACTCATAATGCCCGCATCGTCCGAATGCAATCCTGTGGACATCCACCTCTCTCGACTAACTCGATGATAGCCCGATCGCAGATCAATCTTGAGAAACATCTCGCGCTCGCAATCGGGTCGAACAAATCATCAATCCCGGGAAGCGGTATTCGTTTAATGGTCACCTTGTTCACCGCTCAGAATCAACACACGCGCAGCTGGCCCCGCCCTTCTTCTTCACGAACAATACCGCGCTTCCTGTGGAGAAACACTAGGCCCGATGGCCATTCTCCAAAGAAATCTCTCACCGTACTTCAACTCTCTCAACTCAAGAAAGCATTCGCATGGCGGAATGGAAATAGGCCGAGTGTCCGCAACACGCCTATACAAAACTCAATCTCCTCTCGTGAGGATACCCGGAGGTCGCCCGAAACACGCCCTGGGAACTCTCGACTATCGAATCGATCAAAACTGCATCGCAATTTCAAGATCAAACACCCGAACGAGATGGTAGATATACCCTTCTCGCACCATCTTCCTAGCCTCGAGGTAGGAAATAAACCTACCTCTACGATACCGCGTTCTCCCACTCAACAACCGGCCTCAGAAATCGAACCGCATTACTTTCTCCTCGCAGCCTACATTGGCGTAGCAAGAAGCCAGCCAATCCATGCCCATGATCACGCCGAAATCAGCCATGTCCAAATTTATCAAGTCGCCAGTCCGACGATCAGATATGGTCACCGACAAGCCCTATATACCCGCCGAGCTACCACCGAATCACCCATCGCGTAGCTACCTGAAAGTGGTCCATGGACTCGTGCTCTATCCCTATCCTACTAGCAATAAGGGGAGATATATAGGACAGAGTAGAACCCGATCTATCAAGGCATACACATCATAATCGGAGACTGATAAGGTACCGTGATTTACATCAGCGAGGCCTCCGATCTCGCCGGCCGATAAGGCATAAACGCGGCTCGAGGACCGCTAGAATCGACCCGCACTACGACCTCTCGCCACGACCGCCGACCCATGAGTACCCCGCCCGGCGAGTAATCAGAGAGATGGCCGCAATGCACTCGGCGCCGAGTTTACCACTGGGCCACGCTTGGCCGCAACCTCGCAGTGACCTCGCCGCCACAATCAGAATAAGCTCCCGTAGCGCACCACACTTCCCATAATGGGATCTACCGACGGCCACACCGGTGGTGGTCCCGATCGCCGCACTCCGCCGCTCGACGCTCAAGCCCTCGCCCCGTTCGCCTCGAATACTCGCCGGCCGGCTGAGGACGGTGCAGAGTGCTCGAGCCGCCGTGGTGCAAATCTAGATCGGCCGAGGCCGCCACCACGAGTAGCCACCAAAAGACCTCCCGCCCCGCCTTCTTCTCGCCGCTGTCACAACTCGCTGCCCACGCCTCGCATCCAAGCGCGCGAGCTCGCATACGGTAATATCCATGCTCGTCAAGATCCACACCGCACAAGACTCGCCATATAATCATCAAGCCAGGACGTAACGATGCACCCCGCCCTCCATATCGCTACCAATGCAGGACATATCGAGCCAACGAATCAAACTCAACGCTGTACTTCCTAATCTGCGCCATCTCTCGCCCAAAGAACAAGAATCTATCGCCCGCGCCTCCTCATCCGCGAGGCAAGAAGGAGTGAGAAAGGCCTCCTAAAACTCATCCCAAATCACTGGAGGCGCATGCTCTCCCGAAAGCTCCCACGATCAAAACCAATCGATCATGCAGATCACGCACCGACGCGAACCGGCGTCACAGACTCGGCCCGAGGCCTGATCACCCGTGACGATCCTTCAGAGCGACGGATGAACTCCCGCGATCATCCTCCGCCCGACCAGAAACTCGCGGCTACAACTCGTGAAATCCCAGAGCCTCAAACATCGCCTCCGTGAATCCACGGTACTACGGGCCGAATCGAATCGCCGATCCATTTATCTCGTGTCCGCCACAATCCTAGCCAATAGCCGGGCCATCTCTCAGTACTATCTCTCCGCCTCAGCCGCGGGACAAGAGGCGCGGCATCGTAGTCTCGCTGGGATCGGCGGCGCTGTGGAACTCGCTGCCTCTGCATAGATCGGCTCGAGCCCTCGTGGAATCTTTGCCATACTAGCAGCCTCCCCGCTTGCCCTTCTCGGGCCTGGTTTTACGCGAGGCATAATCACATGTAAAAAGAATACATTAGGGTCCAACCTATAACACACTCTAAAGCACGATCTCAGAGTGAGAAGAATGGAAACCAATCCTAAATATCCTATAGCCTCCTCGGACATTGCGTGGTGCACAACACACCGATAATCAAGACTTACTAGATACGGTCTAGACACTTTCGAGGATTAATCGCCTGATACCACTTTTGTCACGACTGCCCGGCCCGTGGATCGTGCCTTACCCGCACCCAAGTAGTCATACATCGAGAAAATCAGGAATATAAAACAAGACATGAATCAAATGAAAATTTAGACACGCTTTATATGAGAGAGTCGCTTTCTAGATAATATATATAAACTCGCTTTGCGCTACATCCCAAATGTACAACAGACTACGCACTTCAAAGATAAACCACTACATGGACAGGCCCCGCCATACCCCGAATGTACAAAACTATCTACAATACAGTGAGATCATACCCAAAAGTAGAGCCTCCTAGAAGATGGAGCTCCCGACACCAAAGCAAAGATCCTAAGGACGTGGATCTAGCACTGCTGCTCTTACCATGCAGATGAACGCACTTCAAGGAGGCCGCATAACAGTACTAAGTATGTGAAATCGTAAAGTACTTAAACGAAATCATATCACTTTAAAACCAATTTTACAAATAAGCACGAAACAACAAATGTAATCGCACATAGTGCCACATCATAACAAGAGCAACAATAGGTAAATCAGAATGTCTTTTCTAGGCCGCGAATGATCGCAGGCCACTCGCCCATATTATCGTTCTGCAAGCCTAATCCTGGACTCCCGTAGTCCGCATAGGCCACTCACATAGGCCCGCATCGAGGGTAGCTACTCCTCGGCATCGTCCTGGACTCGTTGTCCGCATGGCCACATAGACCGCATGAGGCATAACCCCGCACACTAACTCGAACTCGTAGCCCGCATAGGCCCTCGACCCGCATGAGGTATTCTCGAATTATGGTCCTGCATCACCGAAGCCTACCTCATCTGAGGCGCCTTAACCCCTGTGATCATCTCAAGAGGTGAGTGATATAGTACTAACACAACAACTTATAGTTTAAACAACATAAGCATAAGTAAGATCGACTTCTTTACACAAACGTTACAAGATACTAACACATAGCATCACAATATGTCTACTCATCAAAACCATCTTATTATACCTTTCGTAAATCAATACAAGTCTTTATAAACACATAAGTAAACTGCTCTTTTATAAAACTTAAGCCGTTATACTTAACTTCCCAAAAAGCTAGTATAACCCTTTAAGCTTCTTGTTTTTAAAACAACTACTCTTCTTCTTTCGAATCAGGTTATAATTCTTTTGAAAGACTTTTTAAGATCTTTATCATTCAGCTTAAGTCGCAAGACATTGTCGTAAGTATTATTCAGCTTAAGTCAAAAGACATTGTCGTAGTTATTATTCGCTTAACACATGTACGCCTACCGCACTATATATATATTTTAAAATATCATGCTTTAGGAAGAATCACATACCTTCTACGTAAAACCTCCGCCAAGTCAATATGTCACGCAGAGAATCACCATAATAGTCACGCACATCTATCAAAGTCTAGACTACTCAAGGTCATTCTAAACAGAGGGTTCACAATTCTACTAAAGTCTGCAACACTTCCCTACCCTGAGCTATATAAGTCATCAGGAAAACAAATTCTATATAAGTATAGTTCAATTATTCTTCTTTATACCCTTCTCATCGTGATAATAATTCAATTCTATACTCAGAATATTCTTCTAAGTATTTATACTTATTCTTATACTTCTACAGTATGTATTCTCTAATTACAAAGGAAGGATAAGTTTATTTACCTCAGTAAGACCAAAATTATCCAAGTATAAACGTCGCTCCTGAGCAAGGTTTAGCTCCTAATTTGTACGCTCCGAAAGCTCCAAGAACCCTTAGAAGTTCTTCACAACTTCTACTAAGTACAAAGGGATTTGGGCTAGGGTATTTTGGGCATTATAACAATACTAGAAGGCAACTTTTCTACCAAGGGAGGGGGGGTAGATTTTGGCTAGGCTAGGGGCCTCGCCAAACTTCACCAAAGTGGGGGAGAGGTGTTGACGAAATGCTCACAGCGGAGAGGAGGATTTTTCAAGACTTGAAGTAATTTGTGGACGAAGAACTCTTCATCTTAAGGGGGGTATTTATAGGTCAAGGGATGGCCAACCAATGGCTAAGATTTAGCCAAGTGCTAGGCAAGTGTAAGGCCAAGATTAGGGCAGTGTACCTAGCCAACTTGCACACAAAATATCCTACCAACTACTTGACAAAAATTGGTCATCCAATTCGCCCCATTTCCGCCTCAAGTCCACCAATCGAGGGTGACAAGTGTCGCCTCCCGCTGGTCCAAAATGTTTCGCCTCTCTAAAAATCCGCAAAATTAGAAATGGCATAGCCGAATTTATCCTACGCGAGTCGTAAAACGCTTCGCCTGAAACGATTCTTTAATGAGTCAGGCCCAAAAAGAACGCCCCAATGCCTACTTTAAGGCTAAACTGTGACGCACGCCTCACGCATACTCAAAAATACGGTATAACAGCCACCCTGCGCCATGTCGAATTAGAGAATGACAAGCCGACGTTTAGGTGGACAAGTGGCCCATTTTTGTGGCGCCACTTGTCCCATTTTTGTGGTGAACAAATGGTTGGCCAACTACCCATACACATGTACCCCATCCTCACCTTACATTTGCCTTAATCCTCGCCATTGATTTATCTATAAATACCCCTTTGTGCAAGACATAATTTCATCCACACTTAGAGATTTCAAAGTCTTGAAAACTCCCTCCCTTTCCTCTTGTGTGCTCTCGCCATGGGCTGATTTTGTGAGCAAAACTTGTCCAAAAATTCTTAAAGTTTTAAGTGTTCTTCCTTAGGGTGTTAGGAAGATCAGGTACCAAGAGTTGAAAAGATTTCACACCCTAGCCTAAATACACACATCATTGGCCGAAAGTTGGTAGCTTGTAGCCTGTTCTTCACTTTTGAGTCGATCTCAAGAGGATTTGTTAGAAACTTCTAAGGGTTGCTTGGAGCGGTTGGAACGTAAGGAATCGAGCTAAACGCTGCTCGTGATCGACTTATAAACTTGGATAATTTTGGGCTTATCGAGGTAATGATCTTTGTTCTCTATCAGAATCGGATATTACATGTCAGAGTAGTTTAGAATCGAGAATAAGATTTATCGAAGGATGATTATAAAGAATTGGATCAGATAACATTGACCGTATTTACAGAGACTTGTAGTATTATCGTGGGCAAGGTTGTACACGTCCGACAGATACGTAACTCCCTCGAGTTGTGGGCTCGCAGCGTGCCTCGATAGAGGATGAGATTTTTGTGGTCATGTGGGGGGAGGTGCCGCCAATTTTCCGTAGAATAAGGAATCTTGTATTTAGAATATTCTACGAAGAGATCTGAAGTTGATAGACGCTTTATGGCCATTATAGTGGAAGTATCACGAGTAGCGATTCTACTGGTGTGGAAAAGGCCAGTGCGATTTAGTACTTGGAGCATTTTGCTAATTGTCGATAATCGCCGCGAGGTATGTGAACCTCTTCCTATCTCTTCTAGCATGATTGTTGTGAACTATGTAGTACGGTAGACGCATACGTGCTAAAATGAATTTGTTGGTTTAAAACATAAAGTTGTTATAACGCTTTATGGAAGTTTGTCAGAACAACTTTACGAGGTAAAGAAATGGTTTGTGGTTTTAAAAGATAAGAGACTTGACTTATAAATGACTTGATGTGAAATAATAAGGAACTTGATTTCTAAAAAGAAAAAGACTCGAGGAATCAAGAGTTTTTGGTTTAAAAGAAAGACATGGTTTTATCATTGGTTTTAAAACGGTAACTTGACTTTAAAAGGAGAAGTGTCTGCTTAAAAAGAAGGCATGGTATTGTCTTAATTTGGTTTAAAAGGAAAGTATGGAAGTTGTTTTGGTTTACTTAAAAATGTTAGTCACTCTATTTTTATAATACGCATCGGTGACCTTTGTAAAAGAAATGGATCTTTTAAAAGAATTTAACGTGACGAGTACTTGGGGTTAAAACCGACTTTGGCATAAAATGAAAGTACTCGAGTTGTGTGTAACTTGCCTATGTTTATGCGCGATGGCCTTGTCGCGCTAGTATTGTATTTCTATACCACCGCGTTCTCACGGAGGGTCGATCGATTTGTTATGATCTTACTCGACGCACTACAGCGACTTGAGCCTTCCACGCACGCTTCGATTATTATTCCATGGACTAGCTCTCCGAGGTTTTACCGATTCGCTTGGTATCCGTAGTTGGCTCGCACTTGCCCCGGTCGTGGCTGATTCGGCCGTATCCGTAGTTTGCCTTCAGATTTGCCCCGCTTCAGTTTTGGACGGTCTCGTGATTCCGCCAGATCCGTAGTTAGTTCAGATTACCCCGCCAGCCACGTGGCGCAGTGGTATTTGGTAGTTTGCTTTGATTTGCCCGGGTCACCTTCGTGGTACGGTTATGTAGATTTGTTGGTACGGCCTTTATATCCGTAGTTGGCTTTCATTTGCCCGCCACTGAGGACGCGCTGTATCCGGTAGTTAGCCTTCAGACTTGCCCCAGACGGTTTTTTGACACAGGGACTCGTGTTCATGTACTCGGTGTTGCATATCATAGATCACGGCAGTGAGGAAGGTATTCCACGCACGAATGACGTGGGCGGGCGAGACCCATATTTATATTCGAGTGATGACTTTGAGGGCGCGAGTCCCCGACTTGACGCGATCGCCATATTATGTACCGTGGTTTGGTTATCATATATGTCTCCGCTTTATATAGACTACTATGATTTCATGCATAATATTTTCGGGCCACATACTTGGTACCGTTGATCGACTCTCCGGGCCGCGCTCATGCCGCAGTAGAGGTACATCGGTTTTTGATCCTCGCCATGTGATCATAGTTCAACAGATTGGAAGCTCCGCTTCTCCGAGGCTTATCTTTTGGTATATTTCCCGAGTCAGAGGTTCTGTACATTCTGTGGTATGGTGAGGACATGAGGCGTATATCCTCACCTATTCCCCACACCTCCGTAGTTCACTTTCCTACTTGTAAATTTTCATTATCGCCAGGCTCAAGTGTTGTTTTCAGGCTATGTGTGGCTTTTGCAAACTGCTTAAGTTATGAAGAACCTTATCGTTATCCTGCTTGGGAAGGAACATTCGACGAATGTTTCTAAAGAGGAGAATGTTATACCTCAGATTTGCAGTATGTACGAAGGAATACGCATAAAAAGTTTGGCCTTAAAGTTTAGGCCTCGACGCTTTTTGGGCACAACTCACAAAGCTAATAGTTTTCCGACAAACGCTTTCCACTTTCGTAGGGTAAATTCCGACTATGCCATTTCTAATTTTTATGATTTTTCCGAGAGACGAACACTTGATCAACGAGAGGCGACACTTGTCACCCTCTCATCGCGGACTTGTCACGCAATAGGCCAATGGACGGCCATCCTTGTCACGTAGTTGGTAGGATATTTTAGTGCAAGTCGCCAAGGACACTTGCCCTAATCTTGGCCTTACACTTGCCTAGCACTTACAAATCTTCGCCCTCGTGGCCATGTCTCGACCTATAACACCCTTAAGATTAAGAGTTCTTCATCCACAAATTCCTTTCCAAGTCTTGGAAAATCCTTCCTCTCCCTTGTAGCCTTTTTCGTCCAACACCCCTTTGAGTGAGCTTGGCGAGGCAACCCTCCCTAGCCTAGCCGAAATCTACCCCCTCCGTAGAAAAGTTGCCTCTAGTATTGTTATAATGCCCAAAATACCCTAGCCCAAATCCCTTAGTCCTTAGTAGAAGTTGTAAGAACTTCTAAGGTTTTCGAGCTACCGAGCGCATAACTTAGAGCTAAACCTTGCTCAGCGCGACTTTTATCTAGGATATTATTGGGCTTACCGAGGTAAATAATCCTAACCTCTTTGTATTGTAGAATGTATAATCGTAGAAGTATAAGAATAAGTATTAAATACTTAGAAGAATATTACGTATAGAATTGAACTGCTATCACAAAGTAGAAGGGTTTAAAAGAAGAATAATTGAACTATGCTTATATAGACTGCTTTCACAAGAGACTTATATAGCTCACCGTAGGGAAGTGCTGCCCACTTTCCGTAGAATCGTGAACCCTCCGCTTAGAATGACCTTGCAGTAGTCTAGACTTTGATCGATGTCCGTGACTATTATAGGTCGATTCTCTCACACATATCCAACTTGGCAGAGGTTTTCACGGTATGTATGTGATTCTTCCTAAAGCATGATATTTTAAATATATATAGTACTTCCAGACGATACGTGTTAATCGAATAATAACTACGGCAATGTCTTTCGACTTAAGCTCGACATTAACTTACGGCAATGTCTTGCGACTTAAGCCTAATAATAAAGATCTTAAAAGTCTTTCAAAAGAATTATAAATACGCTTTGAAAGAAGAAGAATAGTTGTTTTTAAAACAAGAAGCTTAAGGGTTATACTAGCTTTACGGGAAGCGTAAGTATAACGCTTAAGTTTTATAAAAGGAACAGCTTATTTATGTGTTTTATAAAAGACTTGTATTGATTTCTCAAAGGTATAATAAGATGGTTTTGGTAGTAGACATATTATGATGCTATGTGTTAGTATCTTGTAACGCTTGTGTAAAGAGGTCATTTTACTTACGCTTATGTTGTTTCAACTATAAGATGTTGTGTTAGTACTATATCACTCACCTCGAGACGATACCGGTTGTCGCCTCCGACGCGGGTAGACTCAGCGGTCCGGGGACCATGATTCGAGAATACCTCACGCGGGTCGGGGCCTATGCGCGAGCTACGAGAGTTCCGTGTTAGTACGCTGGTTATGCCTCACGCGTCTACGCGCTACGCGACAACGAGTCCAGACGCTGCCGAGGAGTAGCTACCTCGACGCGTGGTTATACCTACGCGCCTACGTGAGTGGTCACGCGACCGAGTCCGTGATTAGGCTTGCACGATAATACGGGCGAGCGGCCCCGCTCGATCATTCGCAGCCTCAGAAAAGACCTATTACGCTACCTATTGTTGCTCTTGTTTATGATACGCACTACGCGTTACATTTGTTGCTTCGCATATTTGTAAAATTGGTTTTTAAAGTGTTATGATTTCATTTAAGTACTTTTCGCCACATACTTAGTAATGTTGATCGACCTCCTTCGAGGTCGCTCATGCCGCAAGTAAGGGCAAAGGTGCTAGATCCACATCCTTAGATCTCTACATTGGCTTCGAGCTCCATCTTTTCCTGAGGCTCTACTTCTTGGTACGATCTCGTTGTAGATAGTTTTGTATAAGCCAGGTATGGCGGCCCATTCCGCCATAGTTGTATATTTCAGAGGTCTGTAGTCATGTTGTACAAGATCGGATGTAATCGCTAAACCATGTTTATATATATATGCCGAAGGCGACGCTTGCTCACATAAATCGTGGTCTTATTTTATAAATCGTTTATGTCTTGTTTTATATTCCGATTACTCGATGTATGACTACTGGTGCCCCTAAGGCACTACCACGCCCTGCATCGGGTCGTGACAGCCTTTTTAGTCGACTATTTAGTCGGGCGAGGGTTATGCGAGACGTTGTATATCGCAGGTTGTAAGGCCGCACGGTTCCTACTTTTATTTTACGGCAGCAAGAGAGCCCGCTTTACGGCTATTTTTCGGATGTTTTACCAAAGTGGTTAGAACTCAGTGAGTCTCGTGATTGCATTCACCATCTGCCGACTGACTAACGACGCCGCTTTATCCGCATTCGAGGATAGGTTACAGTCGCGCTTTGATTTCGTGGTAGCCGCGAGGATTATTTGCCTCGCGCGAGTATTATACTAGCTACCATTTCGCTTTCGGACGGTGCCTTATAAGCCTTGTATGGACGGTGTAGGTTGCCGGCCGATTGGTCTGATGTTGGCAAGGTTCGATAGTTGGTCCCTACTTATTTCACAGGACGTGGATAAGGTGAAGTTATCCGTAAGGTTATTAGCAGCCGTAGTCAACAGAGTCGCGGATAATCGCGCCGACACTGAGTTCAGCCGACGCTGGTCTTCAAGGAACCACCGAAAGTGCGACGAGATATGGAAAGCAGGGAAACTTAACCGAGGTACTTTGGGAATTTTCGATCTTTTGTAGAATAGGCCAGTTGCTTATAAGTTAGCACCGCCGTCCGACTTGTGAGGCAAGACGTCCGTATTCCATGCTGCTATGTTTCGTAAGAGTATCGAGATCCTCCGCAGTGTTCCCGCTAATGATGACCAAGTTAGAGATAGTAACCCCTAGATTTTGGAAATCAAGCAATGACAAAAATGTGGTAAGTATATTATAAGAGTTCGAGTGTACGGTGCGGTACGACGAGGCGGAAGAAGCGTTTAGCATGTGTTATGAGAATGTGTTGATCATTTCGTGCGTAAGAAAGTATCCTTTGGACCATAGTGGAGCTAATGGTATTGTTATACGATTGAGGTGATTCTTCGCTGGCTCGATGCGAGTTTCATACAGATGTGGTATTATGACCACGCGTGGCATAATTGGTTCCGTAAATATAAGAAGGAGACTATACCGCCGCACGTGTGTTTGGAGATTTAGAAGGAACATTCGAGACGAATGTTTCTGGGGGAAGAATGTTACACCGTAGTTCCGCAGTATGTATACGAGGACGCGCATGACGAGAATACGGCACAAAAATTGGAAAGCGAAGAAGACGTGATTTTTCGACTAAAAGTTTCCTGATTTTATAAGGAAAAGGTTCGTTAACGGGAATTGGATTCCCGATTTGGTATTTGACTTTTTAGAATATTTGAGTATTATGAAATTTTATTTCCGAATTGGTCACGGGCCCACTGAAAATTTACGGCTTTGTGGGGCCCACTTTATTTTCGGATTTTTGGCATTACGGATATTTTCTAAGATGAAATATTTTGATTTAGGCAGGGGCTTACAAGTGTCACCCGCGTGGCCATGTTGGCCGAATTCGAGAAGGATGTGGACGCTTTTTAGCGGACAAGTTGGCCCATTTTCATGGTGAACAAATGGTTGGCCAACTACCCATACACATGTACCCCATCCTCACCTTACATTGGCCTTAATCCTAGCCATTGATTTATCTATACATACCCCTTTGTGCAAGACATAATTTCATCCACACTTAGAGATTTCAAAGTCTTCAAAACTCCTCCCTTTCCTCTTGTGTGCTCTCGCCACGGGCTGATTTTGTGAGCAAAACTTGTCCAAAAATTCTTAAAGTTTTAAGTGTTCTTCCTTAGGGTGTTAGGAAGATCAGGTACCAAGAGTTGGAAAAGATTTCACACCCCTAGCCTAAATACACCTCCTGGCCGAAAGTCAGGTGTCAGAGCCTGTGTTCTTCACTTTTGGAGTCGATCTCAAGAGGAGCTGGTTAGAAACTTCGGGTTTCTGGAGCGGTTGGAACGTAAGGAATCGAGCCAAACGCTCAGATCGACTTATAAACTAGATAATTTTGGGCTTATCGAGGTAATGATCTTTGTCCCTATCAGAATTCGATATTACATGTCAGAGTATTTTAGAATCGAGAATAAGATTTATCAAGGATGATTATAAAGAATTGAATTGTATTTACATCGACCGCATTTACGAGACTTGTAGTATTATCGCTGGCAATTGTACACGCCCGTTAGACGTAACTCCTCGAGTTGTTGGCTCGCAGCGTGCCTCGATATGAGGAGATTTTTGGTCATGGGGAGGTGCCGAATTTTCCGTGAGAATAAGGAATCTTGTATTTAGAATATTCTATGAAGAGATCTAGAAGTCGATAGACGCTTTATGGCCATTATAGCGGGAAGATACGAGTAGCGATTCTACTGGGCGGTGGAAAAGGCTAGCAAGCGATTTAGTACTTGGAGCATTTTGCTAATTGTCGATAATCGTCGCGAGGTATGTGAACCTCTTCCTATCTCTTCTAGCATGATTGTGGAACTATGTAAGACGGATTTGAGACGTACGTAAAATGAATTTGGTTATTTAAAACATAAAGTTGTTATAACTACTTTACGGGAAGTTTGTCAGAACAACTTTACGTAGGTAAAGAAATGGTTTGTGGTTTTTAAAAGATAAGAGACTTGACTTATAAATGACTCACGTGAAATAATAAGGAACTTGATTTCTAAAAGAAAAAGACTTGATAATCAAGAGTTTTTGGTTTAAAAGAAAGACATGGTTTTATCATCGTTTTAAAACGGTAACTTGACTTTAAAAGGAGAAGTGTCTGCTTAAAAAAGGCATGGTATTGTCTTAATTTGGTTTAAAAAGGAAAGTATGGAAGTTGTTTTGGTTTACTTAAAAATGTTAGTCACTCTATTTTTATAATACGCATCGTGACCTTTGTAAAAGAAACGGATCTTTTAAAAGAATTTAACGCACGTAGTACTTCGAGGTTAAAACCGACATCGCATAAAATGAAAGTACTCGAGTTGGTGTAACTTGCCTATGTTTGCTGCGATAGCCCTTGTCGTGCTAGTATTGTATTTCTATACCACCGCTTCTCGACGAGGGCCATTGATTTGTTATGATCTTACTCGACGCATCGCAGCGACGAGCATTCCACGCACGCTTCGCGATTATTATTCCACGGACTAGCTCCACGCAGGTTTTACCGATTCGCTTGGTATCCGTAGTCGGCTCGACTTGCTCAAGTCGTGGCCGATTCGCTTGGTATCCGTAGTTTGCCTTCAGATTTGCCCGCTCGCCAGTTTTGTGACGGTCTCGTGATTCCGCCAGATCCGTAGTTAGTTCAGATTGCCCGCCACTACGTGGCGCAGTGGTATCCGTTGGCTTTCGACGCCCCGGGTCAGCCGTGGTACGGTTATGTAGATTTGTTGGTACGGATTTGGTATCCGTAGTTGGCTTTCATTGCCCGCCGGGCTGAGGACGCGCTTTGTATCTCGTAGTTAGCCTTCAGATTGCCTCAGACGGTTGTTTTGACACAGCGGACTCGTGTTCATGGTACTCGTGTTGCTATATCATAGATCACGCAGCTGAGGAAGGTATTCCACGCACGAATGACGCGCGCGCGAGACCCATATTTATATTCGAGTGATGACTTGAGGCGAGTCCCGACTTGACGTGACTTACATATTATGTAATCGTGGTTTGCTATCATATATGTCTCCGCTTTATATAGACTACTATGATTTCGCTTACGATTTTCGCTTACATACTGATACCGCAGATCGACTTCCTTCGGGCCGCTCACGCCGCAGTAGAGGTACATCGCTTGTCGATCCTCGCCATGTGATCACAAGCCAACAGATTGGGAAGCTCCGCTTCCGAGGCTTATCTTTTCGCATGCTTTCGAGTTGTAGGTTCTTGTACATTCGTGGTACGGCGGGCCTTGTCCCGCCATAGTTGTTATAAAATTTGTAGAGGTCCAGAGTATCACAAGTGTGGTTTGTAAGGTATTTAACTGCTCAATTTTTGAGTTATATATATACGAAGGTAACCGCTTGTTAGCCTATTGCTTATGTTATGTCTTGTTTCATGTTTAAGTTTTTATTTCCGCGATTTTCTGATGTTGTATCACTAGGGTGCCCGGGGTAAGGCACCAGTCGCGGGCCCGAGGTCGGGTCGTGACACTAAGGATCTACTTAGGGTTTTGGATCATTTTGAGCTTAAGGAGGTAATAATCTCCGTCTTGCTTTTATAATTCAAGATTTCATGTCAGAGTAGTTAGAAATGATCATGTGGATTATATTACAAGAATGATACGTGTTATGGAATATTTGGATGGAATCCGAAGTCGCATGATTTATCCTTTAAGTTTGTAATTCAATTTAGTTACTAGTTTAGTCGCCGATGTTATCTAAAAGAGTTGATTAAGGTGGTTTTAATTGCTAAGTTGTTTATGACTATATAACATGTTAGACCTAAGAAGTTGTATTGAAAAAGAATTGGAAAGGACTTTGTGTTATTGAATAAGTTATCCGAGAACGGCCTCGACAAGGACTTAGTCGTATTAATCGCGGGCGAATTTTACACGATTGTAGGCGTGTAATCCCTTTGATCGTTGTTGTATCGAGCCTTAAATGTGGCGCTTTTGGTTATTGAATTCGCCTGAAAAAGGTGGCAAAGTATGTGTTATACCCAGATTTCTGAGTATGTACGCGATGCATATACAAAGTTCGCCTTAAAAGTTTAAGCCTCGACGCTTTATTTGTGCACAACTCACTAAAAGAATCATTTTCCGACTAAACGCTTTCCACAGCCTTTGTAGGAAAATTCGCCATGTCATTTAGTATTTTTGAGGATTTTTCCGAGAGATTTAAACATTTTGGACCAACGGAGGGCGACACTTGGCACCTCCAATCGTGGATTTGAAATCGCCCATCGACGAATCGACTCGAGGCACGCTTTTTTGTGCCTTTGCACAAGCCAAGGAGTTGGTAGGATATTTTGTGTATGGACACTTGCCTAAATCTTCACCCTACACTTGCCTTGCACTTCGCATCATCTTCGCCTCGTTGGCCACTTCTGACCTATAAATACCCCCTTAAAGACGAAGAGTTCTTCATCCACAAATTACTTCCAAGTCTTGAAAACCCTCCTCTCCTCGAGCTTGTTCATCCAAAGCCATCTCCCTCGAGTAAGTTTGGCCGAGGCCTTCCCTAGCCTAGCCGAAATCTACCCCCTCCCTTCGTAGAAAAGTTGCCTTCTAGTATTGTTATAATGCCCAAAATACCCTAGCCCAAATCCCTTAGTACTTAGTAGAAGTCATAAGAACTTCTAAAGGTTCTGAGCTATCTGAGCGCATAAATTGTGAGCTAAACCTTGCTCAGAGCGACGCTTATACTGGATAATTTTGGGCTTACAGAGGTAAATAATCTTACCCGCTTTTATAATTAGATAATGCATACCGTAGAAGTATAAGAATAAGTATAAAATACTTGTATGATATTACAAGATGTAATTGAACTGCTTTCACAAGAGACTTATATAGCTCACCGTAGTGGTCACCACCGACTTTCCGTAATCGAGAACCCTCTGCTTAGAATGACCTACAGAGTAGTCTAGACTTTGATAGATGTCCGTGACTATTATAGGTCGATTCTCTCCACACATATTCGACTTCAGTGAGGTTTTCGCCGGTATGCATGTGATTCTTCCTAAGCATGATATTTTAACATATATATATAGTACTAGACGCATACGTGTTAATCGAATAATAACTACGCAATGTCTTTTGACTTAAGCCCGAATAATAACTACGACAATGTCTTTGACTTAAGCCCGAATAATAAGAATCGACGCATTTCAAAAGAACTATCGATCATGTTTTAACAGAAGATAAATATTTGGTTTTAAAACAAAAGCTAAGAGTTATACTAGCTTTACGGGAAGTTAGGTATAACAACTTAAGAAAGATAAAAATGAACTGCACTTGTTTGTTTATAAAAGCCTCGTATTGATTTCTCATGTAGTAAGATTGTTTGATAAGTAGACATATTATTACGCTACCGTGTTAGTGTCTTGAAACGCCGTGTGGGTCATTCTTGTCGCTTACGCTGCTAAACGGTAAGTCCGTTGATCGTTATTATATCACCTACCCTCGACTTATTATACCGGTGGTCACACCGACGCGGTCTATACGGCCTACGCGTCGCGAGACTACGCGAGCACGTATGCTCCGTGATTGATCATTCCGGTGTTTAGCCCGACGCGGATTCTACGCGTCCATGGACTACGCGGTCTGAGACTATGCGACCGCGAGTCCAAAGTGTACCGGGTTGGCTACCCCGACGCGAGGAATACCTCACGCGTCCGTAGCGTGATCGATGCGATCGCGAAGTCCGTGACTAGGCACGCACGATACTACGGGCGATCGCCTTGCTTCGATCGCTCGCGCCTAGAATAACTGCTACATTTTTCCTATTACCGTTGTTGCAGGATACGGCACTACGCGCAATTGAATCGATCAGATTTGTGAAAAGGTTTTAAATACTTTGATTTCATTTAAGTACTTTATAGTTTCACATACTTGGTACCGCAGCATCGACCTCCTTCGGGCTACGCTCATGCCGCAGGGGCAAGGTGTGCTAGATCCACATCCTTAGATCTTTACGCTGGTGTCGTGAGCTCCATCTTCTCCTGAGGCTCTACTTTGGGTACGATCTCCCCAGATTGTAGATAGTTCTCAGATAGCAGGTATGGCGGCCCCGTCCCGCCATAGTTGTTTACTTCCTCAGAGGTCCAGAGTACTATTGTACACTGATGTAATCGCAAAACTTGAGTTATATATATTACGCCGAAGGCAAGCTTTTCTTCGTATAAACTGCTTCGCTTACTATGTTTCGCCTTGTTTTATATTCCGCCGACACTGATGTATGACTACTGGGTGCCCCAAGGCACCACCACGCCCCTGAACGGGTCGTGACAAAAGTGGTATCGTGAGCGCTTAATCCTGAAAGTGTCTACGCATCGCATCTAGTAGAGTTCGACATTATCGCTGCTGTGCACCACACCAATAATCGTGAGGCTATAGGATATTTAGGATCGGTTTTCATTCTTCTCATTCCGAGATCGCGGCTTGTGAGTCGGTTATAGTCGACCCTCTAACGATTCCTTTCCCCGTATCGCTTATGCCTCCACGCAAGGCAACCCGCCCGTGGCGGCAAGGCAATGGCGGAGTCGCTAGCAGACACCCGGAGTCACGAGGGCTCGTGCCCGCCATACCCGAGACGGCGAGTTCCATGACGCCGCCGGCCCCAGCAGAGACCGCAGCACTGCACTCTCCACCCCACACCGAGCAGCAGGAGATGGGGTACATGCAGAGACGGCCCGCTTATTTGCTCCTGATTGCGGCGACACGGCGACAGCCGGACGCAGCAGCCTAGCCCAAAGAAGACTGTAGTGCACCCGAGGCGCATACTGAGGCTACGGATTTCTTAGTCAGAGCCCGCCGCAGTTTTACTGTCGAGGCCGAGGATGATCCGCAGGAGTTCATCCATCGCTCGAGGATCACGCGGTGATCAAGGCTTCGTAGATCGAGTCCGCGATATTCGGTTCAGACGGCCGCGCGATACCGCAATGATCGTTTGATTCGCGAGCTTTCCCGGAGAGTACGCACTCCAAAGATTACGGGATGAGTTTTCGAGGCTTTTCTCACACACTTCTTGCCTCCGCAGATGAGGGCACGAAATGATAGATTCTTGTTGTCGAGACAGTGAGGACGCACGCTAGTGAGTACAATGTCGAGTTTGATTCTTCGCTCGAGCATGTCCCTCGCACCGGTAGCAGATATGAGGACCGGTGCATCGCTATGTCATCTGGCTAGATGATTACACGGCCGAAGTCTTGTGCGCGTGTGTCCTTCACCAGTAATGGACATTACCCGTATGCAGCTCACGACTAGATGCGGCGAGCGTAGAGACCACGGCAGAGCGACATCGCAGCAGGCGCCAAGACGCCGGTTCTTTTGGTGGTTCTCGTGGTGGGCGCATCGCCAGAGTCCAGATTTGCACCACACCGCCGTGAGCACTCCTACATCATTTTCTGACACCAGAGCAAGCGTGCCTGACCTGTGACTTCGATTTCGGTAGCAGGGCGCTAACTGCTCGAGGTCCGCCACAGCCCGCCAGGTAGATACCATTCGAGTCAGACCGAGCTTGCTATACGCGGTGGCCGCAGGTCATTTCGCGAGAGTTTGTCCGACCGGGCGGCGCTGGTGGTAGGCCTACCATGTGGTCTCATGCCGCTTCTTCATCCTCGACAGCATCGCCCCGAGGCAAGGTACTCATGACCAGCGGGTCGCGGCAGAGGTCGTGGCGCAGTCTCAGCTTCTAGCGGTCCTCGTAATCCGATTTATGCCTTGTCCACCGGCAGATCGTGAGGCCTCACCGATGTCGCCACTGTACCTTATCGGGCTCGGGTTTGATGCGGTATGCTTGATAGATCCGGTTCTACTGCCCCATATATCTCCTCGTTGCTAGTAGGATAGTGGATGAGCCCGAGTCCATAGACCCTTTCGAGGTAGCTACGCCAGCCGGGTGATTCTGCAGTAGCTCGGTATATGAGCTTGTCCCGTGATCATTTACACCGCCGACCAGCCGACTTGATAGAGTTGGAGATGATCGACTTCGACGTGATCACGGGACGGATTGGCTAGCTTGCTACGCCAATATAGACCGCAGAGAGAGTAGTACGGTTCCGCTCGGCGAGCCATGAGCGGAGGAGCACCAGACGCTGGCGGTAGGTTTATTTCCTACCTCAAGGCTAAAGACGGTGCGGCGGTATATCTACCATCTCGCTCGTGTTTGATATCGAGGCCGCAGCGCAGATTTTCGTGCGCCCAAAGGTCGAGAGTTCCCGCACGTGTTTCCGCACGACCCGCATCCTCCCGAGAGGAGATCGAGTTTTGTATAGATGTCGCTGCACACTCGCCTATTTCCATTCCGCCATACGTAACGGTACCCGCCGAGTTGAGAGAGTCAAGGACCAGCCGAGACTTGGCCGGAGAAGCGGCTTCATTAGGCCTAGTGTTTCACCCCGGGAGCGCCGATTGTTCGTGAAGAAGATGACGACGCCGCGCATGTGTGTTGATTACAGCAAATGAACAAGGTGACCATTAAGAATGATACCCCTTCCTGTGATTGATGATTTGTTCGACCAGCAGGTGGCGCGATGTTTCTCCAAGATTGATCTCGCGATCGCTATCATCGTTCGAGTCGAGAGGCGATGTCCCTAGATCGCATTCCGACCAGACGCATTACGAGTTCGTGGTCATGTCTTTTGGTTGACTAATGCTCCGCCAGATTCATGGATTTGATGAACCGAGTGTTCAAACCATTTTTGGACACGCTTGTGATAGTGTTCATCGATGATATTCGCTTATTCTCGCCGTAGAAGGAGCACGCGAGTATTTAAGCGATCAGGCCGACAGCTTCTCCGACAAGCAGCTTATACGCCAAGTTTTCCAAACGTGAGTTTTGCTGACTTCGTGGCTTTTCGGGCATATTGTCGGCCGATGGCATTCGAAAGGATACGCCAAGATCGAGGCGCCAGACTTGCCTAGACCTACTACTCCGGCTGCAGGTTCGCAGCTCGGGCCTCGCAGTTATTATCGGTTCAGAGAAGTTTGCTTTATCTCTCGCACCATTGACTAGGCCGACTCGTGGCGCTAAGTTTCAGCCGACCGATGCTCAGGAGTAGTGGTTTCCAGCTGAAAGAGAGATCGACGACCGCTTCTTACTCTTCCCGAGGGTCCGGATGGTTACGCTGGTATCGGATGCGCCGTGCATCGGTCGACGTGTTGATGCAAAGAGGCGTAGTCATAGTGTCACGACCCGCTCAGGGCCCTGATCGTGCCTACCCCGCACCCTAGTGATACAACATCGAGTAATCAAAGAACATAAAACACATACATGAAACAAATGAAGTACAAAACAAGAATCGAGGAAAACTTCGCCTTCTGATATATATATATAACAACTCTTACAAATGAACAGCTTAACTTTTTACAAACCCCGCTTACAATAAAGATTACAGCACTTCTAAGAAACGATACGATAACAATGGCGGACAGTTCTCGCCATACCCCGAATGTAAATACCTACAACGACAGTGGACTATACTAAGATAAGCTCCGAGAAACGAGCTTTCCTAAACGCCGAATCGTGACCCTAAGAGCGAGGATCAACGATCGCGTACCTTACTCGCGCAGATGAACGCACTTCGGGCGAGGTCAAGACAACAGTACCAAGTATGTGAAATCAAAATACCGTAAATGAAATCATAGTAGTCTATATAAAGCAGAGACATGTATGATAACCAAACTACAGCTCACAATAAATAAGCAATATGTCAAGTCGTGACTCACGCCTCAAAGTCATCACAATAGAACCGCACGGTAAGTACGGCGCATAGCCGACTACTAAGACCCACGCATCAAAAATGTCATAAATCAGATCACGAGGTCTTTCTAGACCGCACCACATGATCGGCCGCCACTCGCTCGCAAAGATCAATGCGGTTCATCCCCGAACTACCGCAGCCCGCATAGGTCACCCATTGCACCGCATGAGGTATTCTCGAATCACGGTCCTGCATCGCATGAGGTATACCCCGCATCGAGGGCGCCTTAACCCCAGATCCGCCTAGGCTCCCGCAACCCGCATAGTCTCAAAAGACCGCATAGTCTCAACAGACCGCATAGTGGAATCCCCGCATCGTGCTAAACACCCGAATGATCAATCCCGAGCTACCGTGACTCGCATAGTCACAAGGATCGCATAGCCGAAAGACCCGCATCAAGGGTGGCAAGCCCTGATAATAAGTCAAAGCGGGTATGTGATACAATAATAGTACAACGCTTAACGCTTAACAACGTAAGCACAACAAGACCACTTTACATCACGATCACACAAGATACTAACACACGAAGATCCTAACATGTTTACTTATCACATCAACAAGAAAGTATTTACAAGGCTATCTCAAACCAACACAATCAAGTTATTCACCCAAGGTACTTTATGCTAACAAGTTCTGCATCTATCCCTAAAGTACTTCATATATTAAACCTTTTAAAAGATCTGCTTTTCACATAAGTCACACAATACCCGTAGTATAAAATAGAGTGATCATTTTTTAAGTAAACTAAAACACTTACCTTTGTAAAATCGAGTAACAACATTATTTTCCAAACGCCCAAGTTTGCCTAATTTCAAATGTTCACGCTTTTATTTTAGAAAGGTTTCAGAGTTCATAGCCTTATTCTTTTAAGAATATAATTCTCTTTAAATACCGAGAAACATAAGTAGGACATTCTTGTTTATAACAATCTTATTATCAAAATTGATCTAGGAAATATCATTTTGTCTCATCTTAGCTTCTACGCAGATGGAGTTTCACCGGTTTTAATAATACTTAATTATTCAAAACATTTCCTTTATTAACGCCGCAGTTGGTTTGTCGATACACATTTCGATTTCCTAATCAAGAAACATTATCCCTTTTAAAAACTAAGTACTCATTTCTCACGAACGAGGTTTCACACAGATTCATCGATTAAGTTAAGTCTCTTATCTTACAAGATCAAGTCTCTTAACTTCTAAAATAAATAAATCATTCGTTTTATCTTTCTTAAGCCGTTATACCTAACTTCCCATAAAGCTAGTATAACTCTTAAGTTTTTAAAACCAAGTATTACTCTTCTTTTAAAAATGCTTTAATTCTCTGAACTACTTCAAGATTATTATTATTCGCTTAAGTCAAAAGACATTGCCGCATAACCACGCTCAATTAACATACGACGCTCACCGCATACATATAGTTATACACATATCATGCTAGAAGAGATAGGAAGAGGTTCACATACCTCGCGACGATTATCGACTATTAGCAAATCGCCCACCGCCATAACCCTACTAGCCTGTCCACCTTCTCAAGAAAGCACGCCACTCACGTAACATTCAACCTAAACAGTTACACAAGTCTATCAAAGTCTAGACTACTCTGTGAGAATAAATCTAGACGCAAGATCCTACGGAATTTGGGCACCCTTCCCTACCCACAACTACACAAGTTCATCAGAATACACCTCCCACGTAATTACGCGCTTCTTAACTTTAAATTCAGCTTAAGTCCAAGGACATTGCCACAACACTAAGTTCAAGACTATATATAGTATACTTCAACTATATATTCTAACAACATGTAATCTCCAATTACAACAGGGACAAGATAATTACCTCGATAAGCCCATAATTATCCAAGTAGAGACGCCGATCCCGGCAACGCTTAGCTCCAACTCCGAGCGCCCAACCCGCTTTAAACCACCCTTAGAAGTTCTAACCAACTTCTACACAATACTCCAACTGACTATGGAGATTTTTCCTGTGGTTTCGCCAGGATCGACGGAAGTATAATAGTATTTCGGCTTTTCAGATAGTATAACCTGTAATACAACAAGGTATACGGCTAAGGTAATTGGGCATTATAACAATACTTTGAGAGTATTTCTACACCACAAAGCTGGTATTATACGAAACAACTAGCAGTGGGTACCCCACTGCTAGCACCCCTGAGTGGGTGCTCTCGCCACAAGTGGGGCCTCGAACTCAACACAAAGGGAGTGGAGAAGGAGAGCTTTCAAGACTTAGGCAAATATTTGACGAAGAAGTCTTCACTATGGGTATTTATAGTCAAGTGAAGGCCAACCAACGCCAAGATCTCGCCAAGTGCTATGCAAGTGTAGGCCAAGATCTTGCCAAGTGCACACTAGCCAACTAACACAAAATATCCTACCAACCCTCGACCACAATGGCCAACTTTCTACCACTACATTTACCGCCTGGTGTAACCAATGAGAGGGTGACAAGTGTCGCCTCTGTTGGTCCAAAATGTTTCGCCTCTAAAAATCCGCAAAATAAAAATGGCATAGCCGAAATTCCCTACGAAAGTCAGAAAACGCTTTCACTAAAAACGACTCTAATCTGTCAGGCACAAAATTAAATCGCCAAGCCTACTTGAAGTTCGAATTTCCTACGACGCCCCTCGCGCATATACCTGAAATACGGTATAACATTCTCTCCTCCTTAGAAACATTCGTTCCGAACGTTCCTTCTAAGTCTCAAACAAACGCGCCAAGATAGTCTTCACTACTATACTTACGAATCAATCCCGCCACACCGCCACGTAAACAACTTCAGCAAAAATGCTTACATCCAAGTCCACGAGGAAACACCTCTAACATCACAAAAATGACCACTTTTGTCACTTTGTCGCGAGCCTTGCCCGACGACTAACAAATGGTACCGGCCGCACGCGATCCCCTCCGCCGTGACATTCGAACTTTACTACATTTCGACATCGTCAAAGATTCAAAACTCTGGTTACTATCTCTAACGTGGTTATCATTAATCGAACACTGATGGATCTTCGATACTTTCCAACATAACAATACGAAAGATCGACATACCGCTTCCTAAGTCGGATGGCAAAAGCTAACATATAGGCAACCCGCCTATTCTTCATATGAACTCAAAAGGCCCAAAATAACTCGCTAAGTTCTCTATTTCCAAAACTCGCCACACCCTAACCGGGTGGTACCTTCAAGAAGACCGACCAACTCAACTCTAAGCGCCGCCGACATTATCCGCACGATTTCTCCGAGCTGCCGTAACCTCTTCCGACAAGCTTCACCCTATCCCTAGTCCGCCGAACAAGCTCAACTAATGATTCAACCTTGCCAACGCCGAACCAATCGACCGCAACTTACACTTCCGCCCTACAAGGCTTCAAAAGGTGACATCCGACATCGAAATGGTAGCTTAAACGCTCCCTCCACAGGAGACAACAATCCCCACGACTACCCCTGAAATCCACACACTGGCCCGAGGGCGAATGCGATTCTGAGTCTCACCTGAGTTCCTAACCCTGCCTGGTAAAACCTCTAGAGTAAAAACAGCCGCACTGGCTCCATCGTCATTATAAGGTGAAGGCAGCACCCGCAGCCTTACAACCTTCGTATAACTCAACACCGAGTAAACGGCCCCGACCAAGAACACGCGGGTCGCTTCATCGGCCCGACCATCGGTCGAACGCATCCACGAACTCAGACACGTTAACTAAACTGGGCCTAACACCCTCACAACCCTAACAAAAGTGACCACCACAACCCGACCCCACCACTAAAACTACCGCTGGTCGACCTGCACCTGGCCTCAACCCGACCCTAACGCCGCACAATACTAGCTCCCGATCCGAACAATCTCACTAATCACGCATTTAAAACCCAGCTGTCTTCTTAGCTCAACTACCCTCTTTCATTCCACACTACTCCGGGACTTATCCCAAACATAGCTCACGTGCACTAGGCACCCCGAAAAGGATCAACATAACCATACGCCTTTTTACTCTAGACGACCTTACCTCTAAGGTCTCTACGAACAAAACTCTAAGGTTCACACCTTCTCTATCCTCAAATCTTACTTGGTTAACTAACCAAGATTTCTAATCACAACTAACACATCGCTATCGTAACATAGCACTTAAGGTATACTCACCTTATCACATAAACAAAACTCTGCAGGGTTAAAGATATATCTATATCTACCGCTTCACTCCCTTAGTTGTTTAATCAAACTCGCCTGTAGGGCGATAAATGAGGAGATGACAAACTACCCACCGATCCTCGGCTAAGTCCTCCTACAAGGACACTCTTCGACACTGCACTGACGGCCATAGTACAACAAGTACCAACCTAAAAGATGACATTCCCGGATCGACGTCACACATCGCGAACCGAAGCCCCGAGTTCTAACTAACTCCCGTGATACCCCGAAGTCCCGAACTCCGGAAGACCACTCGCATCGCGAGGTGCATAATCTAACTGGCCGCGAGGTGACTCGCCTTTGAAAGTTACCAGCGACCTCGCCGCCCGCCCTCTTCTCGTCCTTCAACCCGCCGATCTCACGCTTTCTACCGCTATGCATAGGTTCGCATACGTGCCATGCTCGCTTCAATCAAGAATTACTCTTGCACAACCTTCTCTTAGGTAGTCATCAAAGACTCGCGATACATCGGTATACTCCGTAGCCAAATCCATAGCTAGTAATGTGGTTGCCTCTTGCAATCTATATTCTCTGCTCCTGGCCGTGGAACCAAGGTTCACATATCATGGCCGCAGAGGAACCGCCGCCGCCGTGCTTAAACTCGCTCACAAGCAGCGACGCCGCAGAATCCCCGAACGGCACTACCCTAGGTAATGATCGGGCCTGCGCTCGCAACCCTCTCAACTCTACTGCAGCCTCCTCGATCGCTTTGCCCTCCCGGGCCGGCCGCTTCACGCGAGGCATAACGATAAGGGAAAGAATTTCGTTAGAGGGTCCAACTTACAATACAACTCTAAGGCACGATCTCAGAGTGAGAAGAATAGAAACTAATCCTAAATATCCTATAGCCTCCTGATTATTGATGTGGTGCACAACACACCGATAATCAAGACTTCATCGATACGGTAGACACTTTCCGAGGATTAACTGCTCTGATACCACTTTTGTCACGACCCGTTCAGGGGCCCGTGACTGGTGCCTTACCCCGGGCACCCTAGTGATACAACATCAGAGTAATCATGAATATAAACACATACATGAAACAAATGAAGTACAAAACAAGAATTGAGGAAAACTTGCCTTCTAAGATATATATATATAACAACTCTTACAAATGAACAGCTTTAATCCTTTTTACAAACCCCGCCACAACAAGATTACATGCACTTAAGAAACGATATTGACAACAACGGCGGACAGGCCCCGCCATACCCCGAATGTAAATACCTACAACGACAGTGGACTATACCAAGATAAGCTCCGAGAAACGAGCTTTCCCATACGCCGAATCAGACTCAAGAGCGAGGATCAACGATCGTGTACCTTTACCGCGCAGATTTAACGCACTTCGGGCGAGGTCAAGCATAACAGTACCAAGTATGTGAAATCAAAATATCAGAATGAAATCATAGTAGTCTATAAAGCAGAGACATGTATGATAACCAAACTACGCTCACAATAAATAAGCAAATATGTCAAGTCGTGACTCACGCCTCAAAGTCATCACAATAGAACCGCACGGTAAGTACGGGCATAGCCGACTACTAAGACCCACAGCACTAAAAATGTCATAAATCAGATCACGAGGTCTTTCTAGACCGCACCACACGATCGGCCGCCACTCGCCCGCAGATCAATGCGCGTGTCTATCCTCGAACTACCGCACCCGCATAGGTCACCCACGCACCCGCATGAGGTATTCTCTAATCATGGTCCTGCATCGCACGAGGTATACCCCGCATCGAGGCGCCTTAACCCCAGATCCGCCAGGCTCCCGCAACCCACATAGTCTCAAAAGACCGCATAGTCTCAACAGATCGCATAGGAATCCCCGTGATCGTGCTAAACACCCGAATGATCAATCTCGAGCTACCGCGACCGCATAGTCACAAGGACTACATAGCCAGAAAGACCCGCATCGGGTGGCAAGCCCTCAGATAATAAGTCAAAGCCGGTATGGATACAATAATAGTACAACGCTTAACGCTTAACAACGTAAGCACAACAAGAATGACCCTTACATCACGATCACACAAGATACTAACACACGTAGCATCCTAACATGTTTACTTATCACATCAACAAGAAAGTATTTACAAGGCTATCTCAAACCAACACAATCAAGTTATTCACCCAAGGTACTTTATGCTAACAAGTTCGTATCTATCCCTAAAGTACTTCATATATTAAACCTTTTAAAAGATCTCATTGTTTTCACATAAGTCACACAATACCCGTAGTATAAAATAGAGTGATCAGTTTTTTAAGTAAACTAAAACACTTACCTTTGTAAAATCGAGTAACAACATTATTTTCCAAACGCCCAAGTTTGCCTAATTTCAAATGTTCACGCTTTCTTATTTTAGAAAGGTTTCAGAGTTCATAGCCTTATTCTTTTAAGAATATAATTCTCTTTAAACAAATTGAGAAACATAAGTAGACATTCTTGTTTATAATAATCTTATTACAGCAATTGTGATCTAGGAAATATCATTTTGTCTCATCTTAGCTTCTATGCAGACGGGAGTTTCTACCGGTTTTAATAATACTTAATTATTCAAAACATTTCCTTTTATTAACGCCGCAGTTGGTTTGTCGATACACATTTCCGATTTCTAATCAAGAAACATTATCCCTTTTAAAAACCAAGTACTCATTTCTCACGAACGAGGTTTCACATTCATCGATTGCTAAGTCTCTTATCTTACAAGATCAAGTCTCTTAACTTCTAAAATAAATAAATCATTCGCTTTATCTTTCTTAAGCCGCTATACCTAACTTCCCATAAAGCTAGTATAACTCTTAAGTTTTTAAAACCAAGCATTACTCTTCTTTTAAAAACGCTTTAATTCTCAACTACTTCAAGATTATTATTATTCGCTTAAGTCAAAAGACATCGCCGCATAACCACGCTCAATTAACATACGACGCTCACCGCATTACATAGTTATACACATATCATGCTAGAAGAGATAGGAAGAGGTTCACATACCTCGCGACGATTATCGACTATTAGCAAATCGCCCACGGCCATAACCCGCTAGCCCGTCCACCTTCTCAAGAGCACATGCTACTCACGTAACATTCAACCTAAACAGTTACACAAGTCTATCAAAGTCTAGACTACTCCTGAGAGAATAAATCTAGACGCAAGATCCTACGGAATTTGGGCAGCCCTTCCCTACCCACAAACTACACAAGTCTATCAGAATACACCCACGTAATTACGCTTCGCTCTTAACTTTAAATTCAGCTTAAGTCCAACGACATTGCCACAACACTAAGTTCAAGACTATATATAGTATACTTCAACTATATATTCTAACAACATGTAATCTCCAATTACAATAGGACAAGATAATTACCTCGATAAGCCCATAATTATCCAAGTAGAGATGTCGATCCCGGGCAACGCTTAGCCCAACTCCGAGCGCCCAACCCGCTCTAAACCACCCTTAGAAGTTCTAACCAACTTCTACACAATACTCCAACTGACTATGGAGATTTTTCCTGTGGTTTCTGCCAGGACCGACTGAAGTATAATAGTATTTCCGGCTTTTCCTATAGGTATAACCTTAGAATACAACAAGGTATACTACTAAGGTAATTGGGCATTATAACAATACTGAGAGTATTTCTACACCACAAAGCGGGGTATTATACGAAACAACTAGGCTAGTGGGGTACCACGGCTAGCACCCCTAGAGGGGGTGCTCTCGCCACAAGTGGGGCCTCACTAACTCAACACAAGGGAGGGAGAAGGAGAGCTTTCAAGACTTAGGCAAATATTTGACGAAGAAGTCTTCACTACGGGTATTTATAGTCAAGTGAAGGGCCAACCAACGGCCAAGATCTCGCCAAGTGCTATGCAAGTGTAGGCCAAGATCTTGCCAAGTGCACACTAGCCAACTAACACAAAAATATCCTACCAACCTCGACCACAATGGCCAACTTTCGCCACTACATTTACCGCCTGGTTGCAACCAATGAGAGGTGACGTTGTCGCCTTGTTGGTCCAAAATGTTTCTCTAAAAAGTCCGCAAAATAAAAATGGCATAGCCGAAATTCCCTACGAAAGTCAGGAAAACGCTTTCACTAAAAACGACTCTAATCGGTGTCAGGCACAAAATTAAATCGCCAAGCCTACTTGAAGTTCGGAATTTCACGCACGCCCCTCGCGCATACCGAAATACGGTATAACACATAGCGACGCATCCCGACAAATTAAGAAACACGAGAGGAACTACCCCACCCATGATTTGAGCCGGCAATGCGATTCACGCCAAGATCCGAGGCACTATTTGTAATGGGTTCACGTGGATATTTATACGCACTACAAGAGCCTCCAAGATATCTTCACCAGAGGAGATGAACTTACGACAGAGACTGGTTAGAGTTGTTAAGGATTACGATGTTGATATCCTGTATCACCCGGAAGGCCAATGCCAGGCGTATGCCTAGTCGTAGGTCACGGGAGCCTATCAAATGTGCAGCAGAGAGGAGGGACATGGTTCGTGATTTGCATCGCTTAGCGAGCCTCTGTCCGCTTGATTGATTCTCGACAGCAATGGGGTTCGAAGTTCGCGAGGTTGCCGAGTCTTCCATCGCCGGCGAGGCGTAAGAGGCAACAGCTCGAGGATCCAGCTCGACATCGCTATCGCGATACGACTCTTCGGCGGGAAGCGGTCCTGAGGTAGCACCACGGGTGCTAAGGTTTGAGGGCGTGTGTGTCCCGATGTTTCGTGACTTCGCAGCAGGTTCTCGGGAAGCACACATACAAGCATTTCATCCATCCGTGGTCGATCAAGATGTACCACGACCTTAGATCCGTATCGCGGACGGCTTCAAGAGGACGCTGCAGTTCGTAGCTCGCCCGTGTTGTCAGCAGTAAGGCAGAGCACCGCAGGCCCGTGGTTTGTTACGCACGATAGAGATCCCGACCGAAGCCGGAGGTAATCAACATGGACTTCATCACAGATTGCCTCGCACTCGTGAGACATGATTCTATACGGGTTATCGCCGACAGTCGACAAAATCAGCCCACTTTCTTCCCGTTAGGACGACTTTCTACCGAGGATTATGCCGACTTTACATCCGAGAGATCGCCGATCGCATGAGTCCCTATTTCGATCATATCGCATGCAGGAGCCCGCCACGCTAACTTCTCGAGGTCCTTCCGCAGGGGTTTAGGACGCAGTGAGTTCGAGCATCGCATTTCATCCACGCATGCACGACAGCAGAGCGCACTATCCGCACTCTCGAGGATATGTCGCGAGCCCGTTATTGACTTCACAGTAGTTGGGAGGATCATTTGCCTCTAGCTGAGTTCGCGATAATAATAGCTACCACCCAAGATTCGATGGCGCCTTACGAGGCCTTGTATGGAGGAAGTGCAGACGCCATAGGCTGGTTCGATGTGGGCGAGGTGCGCTAGTGGGACCAGATTTGCGGTACAGAAGTGGATAAGGTAAAGCTTATCCAGAGGTTGCCGATACCGTAGTCGATGTAAATCATACGCAGATCATCGCCGCCGTGATCCGGAGTTCGAGGTCGATGATTGGGTTTTCCTAGCGTCACCCATGGCGGCGGTGTGATGAGATTCGAGGAAAGGGAAACTCACCAAGGTACATCGGGCCCTATCGATTGTCCGCAGAGTAGGCAAGGTTGCCTACGAGCCGATCGCCGTCCGATCCGAGGCAAACAGATCCGTGTTTCACGCTTATGCCGAGGAGATGTATCGGGATCCATCTAGGTACATCCGATTGACGACGCCCAGTGACCGAGGGTTATCGATGAGGAGATTCCCATACGATAGTCGATCGTCAAAGTTAGGCGCATGACCAAGGACGGGCTTCCACAAAGTCTTGTGGCGAACGAGCTTGGGAGATGACGGGAAGCCGAGGAGGACATGAGGCAGAGGTACCTCACTTATTCCCCACACCTCCGTAACTTACTTTCCCGCTTGGTTTAATTTTCGTGAAATTGTTAAGTGTTATATCAGGCCACGCCGTGGCACTTGCAAACCGCTTAAGCTTTTACCGTTAATCGTTTGGGAAGGAATATTCGACGAATGTTTCTGCGAGGTGAGAATGTTATACCTCAGATTTCCGAGTATGTACGCCGAGGGCGCAGACGTAAAGTTTGGCCTTAAAAGTTTAAGCCTCGACGCTTTATTTGTGCACAACTCACTAAAAGAATCGCTTTCCGACTAAACGCTTTCACATTTTTGTAGGAAAATTCCGCCATGTCATTTAGTATTTTTATGGATTTTTCCGAGAGATTTAAACATTTTGGACCAACGGAGGGCTTACACTTGGCACCTCCAATTGGTGGATTGAAATCGCCCATCGACGAATTCGACTTCGAGCGGCACGCTTTTTGTGCCTTTGCACAAGTCAAGGAGTTGGTAGGATATTTTGTGTATGGACACTTGCCTAAATCTTCACCCTACACTTGCCTTGCACTTGGCATCATTCGCCTCGTTGGCCACTTCTGACCTATAAATACCCCTTAAAGATTAAGAGTTTTTCATCCACAAATTACTTCCAAGTCTTGAAAACCCTCCCTCTCTCCTCGAGCTTGTTCGCCCAAAGCTATCTCCCCTCGAGTAAGTTTGGCCGAGGCCTTCCCCTAGCCTAGCCGAAATCTACCCCTCCCTTGGTAGAAAGTTGCCTCTAGTATTGTTATAATGCCCAAAATACCCTAGCCCAAATCCCTTAGTACTTAGTAGAAGTCATGAAGAACTTCTAAAGGTTCTCGAGCTATCTGAGCGCATAAATTAGAGCTAAACCTTGCTCAGAGCGACGCTTATACTGATAATTTTGGGCTTACAGAGGTAAATAATCTTACCTGCCTTTTATAATTAGATAATGCATACCGTAGAAGTATAAGAATAAGTATAAAATACTTAGAAGGATATTACAAGATAGAATTGAACTGCTTTCACAGAGACTTATATAGCTCACCTGCAGGGTCAGCACGCCCGACTTTCCGTAGAATCGAGAACCCTCTGCTTAGAATGACCTACAGAGTAGTCTAGACTTTGATAGATGTCTGACTATTATAGGTCGATTCTCTCAAGTGACATATTCGACTGGGCAGAGGTTTTCACCTGTATGTATGTGATTCTTCCTAAGCATGATATTTTAACATATATATATAGTACGGTAGACGCATACGTGTTAATCAATAATAACTACTAAATGTCTTTCGACTTAAGCCCGAATAATAACTACGCAATGTCTTTTGACTTAAGCCCAATAATAAGTTAATCGATGATTTCAAAAGAACTATCGATCATGTTTTAACAGAAGATAAATATTTGGTTTTTAAAACAAAAGCTAAGAGTTATACTAGCTTTACGGGAAGTTAGGTATAACAACTTAAGAACGATAAAAAGGAACCGCTTACTTGCTTGTTTATAAAAGCCTCAGATTGATTGCTATGTAGTAAGATTGTTTGATAAGTAGACATATTATGATGCTACCGTGTTAGTGTCTTGAAACGCCGTAAGGGGGTCATTCTTGCCGTGCTTACGCTAAACGGTAAGTCCGTTGTATCATATTATATCACCTACCCTCGACTTATTATACCGGTGGCTCACACCGACGCGGTCTATACGCCTACGCGGTTCGCGAGACTACGCGAGCATGTATGCTCCGTGATTGATCATTCCGGTGTTTAGCCCGACGCGGATTCCTATGCGTCCATGGACTACGCGGTCTATCGAGACTATGCGGATCGCGGAGTCCAGCGTACGGGTTGGCTACCCGACGCGAGGAATACCTCACGCGGTCCGTGTGACCCATGCGCGACCGCGAAGTCCGTGACTAGGCACGCATGATACTACGGGCGATCGCCTTGCTTCGATCGTCGCGCCTAGAATGCACTGCTACGCTTTTCCTATTACCGTTGTTGTTTGTGATACGGCACTACGCGCAATTGAACCGATTGTATTTCAGTGAAAAGGTTTTAAATACTTTGATTTCATTTAAGTACTTTATAGTTTCACATACTTGGTATCCGTTGTAATCGACCTCCTTCGGGGCCGCTCATGCCGCAGTAAGGGCAAAGGTGCTGATCCACATCCTTAGGATCTTTGCGCTGGGTGTCGTGAGCTCCATCTTCTCCTGAGGCTCTACTTTGGGTACGATCTCCCGTATTGTAGATAGTTCCAGATAATAGGTATGGCGGGGCCCTGTCCCGCCATAGTTGTTTACTTCCTTAGAGGTCTATAGTACTATTGTACAGTTGGGATGTAACTGCAAAACTTGAGTTATATATATTATGCCGAAAGGCAAGCTTTTCTTCAGATAAACTGTTTCTGTTTTTACTATGTTTCCTGTCTTGTTTTATATTCCGACACTCATGTATGACTACTGGGTGCCCTTAAAGGCACTACCACGCCCCTAACGGGTCGTGACAAAAGTGGTATCAGAGCGCTAATCTTCTGAAAGTTGTCTACGCATCGTATCTAGAAGTTCGATTATCGCTGTCAGGCACCACACCAATAATCGTGAGGCTATAGGATATTTAGGATCGGTTTCATTCTTCTCATTCCGAGATCGTGCTTTAGAGGTGTGTTATAGGTCGACCTCTAACGATTCCTTTCCTCGTAATGCTTATGCTCCACGAAGGCAACCCGCCCGTGGCGGCAAGGCAATGGCGGAGTCGCTAGCAGACACCCAGAGTCACGAGGGCTCGTGCCCGCCTATACCCGAGACGGCGAAGTTCCATGACGCCGCCGCCCCAAAGAGACCGCAGCACTGCACTCCACCCCACACCGAGCAGGAGACGGGGTACAGAGACGGGCCCGCTTATTTGCTCCTGATTGCGGGCTGACACGGTGACAGCCGGACGCAGCAGCCTGGGCCCAAAGAAGACTCTAGTGCACCCGAGGCGCATAGCTGAGGCTACGGATTTTTAGTTGTAGCCCGCCAGAGTTTTACTGTCGAGGCCGAGGATGATCCGCAGGAGTTCATCCGCCGCTTGCGTATCACGCGTGATCAAGGCTTCAGAGACCGAGTCTGTGACATTCGGTTGTGACGGCCGCGCGATACCGCAATGATTGGTTTGATTCGTGGGAGCTTTCCTGGAGAGCATGCACTCCAAAGATTACGGGATGAGTTTTCAGAGGCTTTTCTCACACACTTCGCCTCCGCAGACGGCGAGGGCACGAGCCGATAGATTCTGTCCGAGACAGTGAGGACGACGCCAGGAGTACAATGTCGAGTTTGATTCTTTCGCTCGATATGTCCCTCGCACCGTAGCGTATATGAGGACCGCATCGCTATGTCATCGGGCTAGATGATTACATGGCCGAAGTCTTGTGCGGTGTGTCCTTCACTGTGCATGGACATTACCCAGATGCAGCTCACGACCAGATGCGATGAGCGTAGAGACCGCCGGCAGAGCGAGCATCGCAGCAGGTAAGCGCCAAGACGGCCGGTTCTTTGGTGGTTCTCGTGGTGGCGTGCATCGCCAGAAGTCCAGATTTGCACCACACCGCCAGAGCACTCCTACATCATTTTCGGTACACCAGAGCGCGGGGCGTGCTCGGGCCCCGTGACTGGATTTGTAGCAGGGTGCTAACTGCTCGAGGTCCGCCACAGCCCGCTGTGGTAGATACCATTCTCGAGCCGCACCGAGCTTGCTATACGTGTGGCCGCAGGTCATTTCGCGAGTTTGTCCGACCGGGGCGCTGCGGTAGGAGTATTTACAGGTCTATTGCCGCTTCTTCATCCCCGACAGTTACTCGCCCCGGAGGGCAAGGTACTCATGACCAGCGGTCGCGCAGAGGTCGTGGCGCAGTCCCAGCTTCAGCGGTCCTCGTAATCGCATTTATGCCTTGTCCACCGGCAGATCGTGAGGCCTCACCGATGTCGCCATGTACCTTATCGCCGGGTTTGACGTGTATGCTTGATAGATCCGGTTCTACTGGCCCTATATATCTCCCTTGTTGCTAGTAGGATAGGGATAGAGCCCGAGTCCATGTACTTTTCGAGGTAGCTACGCCAGCCTGGTTATTCGCCGTAGCTCAATGCATAGAGCTTGTCCCGTGATCATTTACCGCCGACTCAGCCGACTTGACAGAGTCGAGATGATCGACTTCGACGCGATCACGGGACGGATTGGCTAGCTTCTGCTACGCCAATGTAGACCGCAGAGAGAGTAGTACGGTTCCAGCTCGGCGAGCCTGGCCGCGAGTGGGAGGAGCACCAGATCGCCAGCGGTAGGTTTATTTCCTACCTCAAGGCTGTGAAGACGCGCAGGCGGGTATATCTACCATCTCGCTCGGTGTTTGATATCGAGGTCGCAGCGCTGATTTTCGTGCGCCCAAATGGTCGAGAGTTCCCAGACGTGTTTCCGCACGACTCGTATCCTCCCGAGAGGAGATCGAAGTTTTGTATAGATGTGCCGCGACACTCGCCTATTTCCATTCCGCCATACGTAATGGCACCCGCCGAGTTGAGAGTCAAGGACCACCGAGAGACTTGCCGGAGAAGCGGCTTCATTAGGCCTAGTGTTTCACCCTCGGGAGCGCCAGATTGTTCGCGAAGAAGGACTCGACGCCGCGCGCATGTGTTGATTACAGCAAAAACAAGGTGACCATTAAGAACAGATACCCTTCCTGTGATTGATGATTTGTTCGACCGCAGTGGCGCGAGATGTTTCTCCAAGATTGACCGCGATCGCTATCATCGTTCGAAGTCGAGAGGCGGATGTCCCAGATCGCATTCCGACCCAGACGCATTACGAGTTCGTGGTCATATCTTTGGTCACCAATGCTCCGGCAGATTCATGGATTTGATGAACCGAGTGTTCAAACCATTTTTGGACACGCTTGTGATAGTGTTCATCGATGATATCTTGGTTTATTCTCGCCAGAGCGAAAGCACGCGAGTATTTACGATCGTGGCCGATAGCTTCTCCGACCAGCAGCTATACGCCAAGTTTTCCAAATGTGAGTTTTGCCGACTTCGTGGCTTTTTCGCATATTGCTCTGGCCGATGGCATTCGAGTGGATACGCCAAGATCGGCGCAGCCAGACTTGGCCTAGACCTACTACTCCGGCAGAGGTTCGCAGCTGGGCCTCGCAGTTATTTGTTATACCCGTATTTCCGCAGTATGTACGCTGGGACGACGAGAAATTTTCGAACTTCTTTAGGCTCGCCGAATTCTTTGTGCACAACACCCTGCTAGAGTCGCTTCGACTAAACGCTTTCACGCCTTTCGTAGGGAATTTCCGCTATGTCATTTTTAATTTTTATGGATTTTTCCGAGAGACGAACATTTTGGATCAACGGAGGGTGATATGTGTCACCTCACATCGACGAGGTCATGCAATGGCGACGATTTGGCCTTAGCTTTGTCAAGGATTAGGTAGGATATTTTGGCGGTAGATGGATAAGTGTACTTAGGTAATCCTAGCCCTACACTTGCTATACACTGACGGATCTTGGCCATTGGTCGCCATTCCTGACCTATAAATACCCCTAAGCTTCAAGAGTTCTTCATCCAAAATGTGCCTAAGTCTTGAAATCTCCTCCTCTCCTCTCAGTATTCGTCCGCCACACCCTCCCCTTCGAGAAGCCCCTCGCCGAAAGTATCCCCTCCTAGTAGTGCAGCCGTGGGTACACCCCCAGCCTAGTTGTCTCGTATAAATACCCCCTTGTGGTATAGAAATACTCTCCAAAGTATCATTGTAATGTCCAAATACTCGCCCAAATACCTTGTAGTATTCCCAAGGTTACACTTATACAAAAGCCCGTAAAATACGATTATACTTTCCTTTAGCCACTAAACTAAACCCTAAGGAAATCTTCATTGTTGTTTGAAGTACTTAAGAGAAGTTGGTTAGAACTTCTAGCGGTTGGAGCGATCGAGCACTCCTATGAGAGCTAAACCTTGCTCGTGAGCGACATTAAACTCTGATAATTTTGGGCTTATCGAGGTAAATATCTTGTCCCTATTGTAATTGGAAATTACATAAGTGTTGAATATATAGTTGTTGTATACTATATATAGAATCAACTTAGTATCAGGCAATGTCTTTGACTTAAGCTCAAGAATGAAGTATTGAACAAAGAATCACTTGTAGGATAATAAAGAGAAGAATCAATCAGAATTACCTGGTCAGACATGTGAGATTTACGTAGCATTACCGTAGTAGAATTGTACGCCCTGTTAGACGCAGCAACCCTCTCGTTGGTTAGCCACCCGATAGCGAGAGATTTACGCTGCATGTGGAGGCGCCAAATTTTCTTCAGAAAATGGAACGACGGGATCTAGATGTTAATGTCACTCAGGCCTTATAGGTCAAGTACCACGTGGCGCGATCTACTCGCTTACGAGTAGCCGACTTTGAGGTACTGAGCGCTTTTGCTATTAGTCGATAAATCGTCACGAGTATGCGAACCTCTTCCTATCTCTTCTAGCATGATACGTGCATGTGAATGTAGTATTTACGCATACGTGTTAATTGTATTTGATTGTTGTAAACATAAAAGGTTATAACGCATGGGAAGTTGGTTATAACATTTTACGTAGGTAAGAAAATACTTTGTGGTTTTAAAAAGGTAATCGATGTGAATTATAATCGCTTGTTATAATAAAGAATTTGTCAGATTTCAAAAGATTTATAAATCAAGCTTTGGAGAGTAACACTTGGTTTTAAAGGATTTAAAAAGAGTTATACTAGCTTTACGAGTTAGGTATAATGTCTTAAGAGAGGTAAAGAAAATGGTTTATCACGTTGGAAGTTAAGAGACTTGATCTTATAAGATAAGAGACTTAACTTATTTGTTTTAATGTGGATGTTTGCGTGAAACCTCATTCGTGAGTAATGAGTACTTGGTTTTATTTAAAGTGATAATGTTTTACCGATTTCGAAATCGTAACGTATCGGCTGCACTCACCGCAATGCTAATAAAGGAAAATGTATTGAATAATGACGATCGTATTAAAACCAAGAGAAACCTCCATCCGCATAGAAACTAAGACGAGACAAAATGATATTACATTTTCTGTATCATGGTCAGAATAAGAATGTTGTAAACAAGAATAACCTACTCACGCGAGACATATACTACTCAATTGTTCTAAAAAGGAATCAAGTGATTAAGTTTACGAACTATGAAACCATTTGAAAACGGGCTTCGAGTAATCAAACTAGGCAAACCGAACTTAGGAAAAGAATGTTGTTACTTGATTTTGGAAAGGAACGCGGTTGGTCATTCTAATGCTACGTATCGTGACTTTTATAAAAGTAATGGATCTCTTTAAAGAACTTAACGATGTAGTACTGGGGTTAAAACCCGACTTTGGCATAAAATGAAAGTACTTTGAGTCAGGTGAAACTCGCTATGCTTGTTGTTGTGAAACTTGTCTACGCTTGGATGATAGCCTTGCTGCAATGGTATTTCGCGTTACCGCTCTCGATGAGGCCGAGACTTGTCGAGAACTTACTCGACGCGGCCGGGCAAATGACGGAGAATTCCACGTATGTTTCCATTTTGATTATCGCTCATTGCTGATGTCACACGGATATGTCTACACCGACGCAGATTCCGGCACGCGCCACGCGTCGTTGATTACCCGATATATGGTTATTACCGCAACACGGACGGTTCACACCGACGCAAGATTCCGTAACGTGGCCACGCGCGGTCGACCACCCAAGATATCATATCGAGGCTATACGGCATGTCTACACCGGCGCAGATTCTCGGTACGCGCCACGCGCTTGTTATTATTGCATCACGGACATGTCTACACCGACGCAGATTCCGGCACGCGCCGATGCGAACATGACGGATGCTGCGGGCGAGACCCATAGTTATATTTGAGTGGTGACTTTGGAGGCGCGAGTCCCCGACTGATCGCTTATGTCACAGATCGTATTTTGGTTATCATACATGTCTCCCGCTTAGGCTATTATGATTTCATTTACGATTTGACGCTTCATACTGTACCGCCAGATCGACCTCCTTCGTGGCCGCTCATGCCGCAGGTGAGGTACATCGGCCGATCCCCGCCTAGATCTCATTTCAAACATGCTGAAAGCTGCTCATTCGAGGCTTATCTTTGGTATGTTTCCGAGTCAGAGGTTCTGTACATCTGTGGTACATGGCCCCGTCCCGCCATAGTTGTTGTAAATCTTAGAGGTCAGAGTAATCGCAAGTGTGGTTTGTAAAAAGGATAACTGCTCGGTTTTTATGTATATACCAAGGCAACTGCTTTGGTTGGCCTGCTTATTTATTATATCTCTTGTTTCATGACTCGTGTTTTATTTTTCCGGTTTTCTCTGACGTTGACACTAGGGTGCCCGGTAAGGCACCAGAATCGCCCCGTTCGGGCGCATTATTATCGGTCAGAGAAGTTTGCTTCATCTCTCGCACTATTGACTAGTCGACTCGTGGCGCTAAGTTTCAGCCGGATCGATGCCAGGAGCGTGGTTTCCATTGAAAGAGAGATCGACGACCGCCCCGCTCTTACTTCCCGAGGTCCGTATGGTTACGGTGTATCGTGACGCGCCGCATCGTTGGAATGCTGTTGATGCAGCAGGCGAGTCATAGCGCATTTATCCCGACAATTAAGAAACACGGCAGGAACTACCCCACCCATGATTCGAGCCGCGCACGTGATTCACGCTCAAGATCCGGAGGCACTATTTGTACGGGTTCACGTGGATATTTATACGCACCACAAGAGCTCCAAGATATCTTCACCAGAGGAGCCGAACTTCATTACGGCGCAGACGGTGGTTAGAGTTGCTTAAGGATTACGATGTTGATATCCCGCATCACCCGGAAGGCCAACGCCAGGCGTACGCCTAGTCGTAGGTCGACGGGGATCCTATCGATGTGCAAACAGAGAGAGGGACATGGTTCGTGATTTGCATCGCTTAGCGAGCCCCTGTCCGCTTGATTGATTCTCGATAGCAGCTGGGTTCGAGTTCGAGGTTGTCGAGTCTTCCATCGCCGGCGAGGCGAAGAGGCAACAGCTCGAGGATCCAGCTCGACACGCTATCGCGATACCGCCTTCGTGCGGGAAGCGGTCCTGAGGTAGCACCACGGGTGCTAAGGCTCGAGGGCGTGTCAGGTGTCCCGTGATGTTTCGTGACTTCTACAGGTTCTCGGGAAGCACACAAGCACTCTATCCATCCGTGGTCGCACTCAAGACGTACCACAACCTTAGATCCGTATCGCGGACGGCAAGAGGACGCTGCGCAGTTCGTAGCTCGCCCGTGTTGTCGCAGGAAGGCAGCACCGCAGGCCCGTGGTTCGTTACGCACGATAGAGATCCCGACCGAAGCCGAGGTAATCAACACGGACTTCATCACGTGATTGCCTCGCACTCGCAGGAGACATGATTCTATACGGGTTATCGCCGATGTGTCGACAAAAATCAGCCCACTTTCTTCCCGCTAGGACGACTTTCTGACGAGGATTATGCCGACTTTACATCCGAGAGATCGCCGATCGCATGAGTCCCTATTTCGATCATATCGCATGGAGCCCGCCACGCTAACTTCGAGGTCCTTCCGCAGGGCTTAGGGACGCGAGCTCGATCGTGATTTCATCCACGCATGCACCCGACAGCAGAGCGCACTATCCGCACTCGGTGATACGTCGCGAGCCCGTGTTATCGACTCAGCCGGTAGTGGGAGGATCATTTGCCTCTAGTTGAGTTCGCAGATAATAATAGCTACCACCCAAAGATTCGGGATGGCGCCTTACGAGGCCTTGTACGGAGGAAGTGCAGATCGCCATAGGCTGGTTCACGGGCGAGGTGCGCTAATGGGACCAGATTTGGTGCAGCAGAAGTGGATAAGGTAAAGCTTATCCAGAGAGGTTGCCGACACCGTAGTCGACATAAATCATACGCAGATCATCGCCGCAGATCCGGAGTTCGAGGTCGATGATTGGGTTTTCCTAGCGCGCCACCCACGGCGGTGTGATGAGATTCGGAGGAAAGGGAAACTCACCCAAGGTACATCGGGCCCTATCGATTGTCCGCAGAGTAGGCAAGGTTGCTTACGAGGATCTCGCCGTCCGACCGGAGGCGCGCATCCGTGTTTCACGTTTATGCCGAGAGATGTATCGGATCCATCTAGTGGTACATCCGATTGACGACGCCCAGTGATCGGGGGTTATCGATGGCGAGATTCCCATAGCGATAGTCGATCGCCAAGTTAGGCGCCCGCGACTGGCAAGGACGGGCTTCCACAAAGTCTGTGGCGGAACGAGCTTGAGTGATGACGATGGGAAGCCGAGGAGGACATGAGGCGAGGTACCTCACTTATTCCCACACCTCCGTAACTTACTTTCCGCTACGTTTAATTTTCGTAAATTGTTAAGTGTTATATCAGGCTACGCCGTGGCACTTGCAAACCGCTTAAGCTTTTACCGTTAATCGCTCAGAAGGAACATTCGACGCATGTTTCTAGGGGAGAATGTTATACCCTCAGATTTCCGAGTATGTACGCGTATGCGACGCATTTAAAGTTTGGCCTTAAAAGTTTAAGCTCGACGCTTTTATTTGTGCACAACTCACTAAAAGAATCGCTTTCCACTAAACGCTTTCCACAACCTTGTAGGAAAATTCGCTATTTCATTTAGTATTTTTGCGGATTTTTCCGAGAGACGAACATTTTGACCAACGAGGGCTTACACTTCGCACCCTCCAATCGTGGATTTGAAATCGCCCATCGACGAATCGACTCGAGTGTCACGCTTTTTTGTGCCTTGCACAAGTCAAGGAGTAGGATATTTTGTGTATGGACACTTGCCTAAATCTTCACCCTACACTTGCCTTGCACTCGCATCATCTGCCCTTCGTTGGCCACTTCTTGACCTATAAATACTTCCTTAAAGATGAAGAGTTCTTCATCCACAAATTACTTCCAAGTCTTGAAAAACCCTCCTCCTCGAGCTTGTTCGCCCAAAGCCATCTCCCTCGAGTAAGCTCGCCGAGGCCTTCCTAGCCTAGCCTAAATCTACCCTCCCTTGGTAGAAAAGTTGCCTTCTAGTATTGTTATAATGCCCAAAATACCCTAGCCCAAATCCCTTAGTACTTAGTAGAAGTTGTGAAGAACTTCTAAAGGTTCTCGAGCTATCTGAGCGCATAAATTGTGAGCTAAACCTGCTCAGCGACGCTTATACTCTGATAATTTTGGGCTTACAGAGGTAAATAATCTTACCCGCCTTTATAATTAGATAATGCATAATGTAGAAGTATAAGAATAAGTATAAAATACTTGAAGGATATTACAAGATAGAATTGAACTGCTTTCACAAAGAGACTTATATAGCTCACCGGCAGGTCACGCCTGACTTTCCTAGAATCGAGAACCCTCTGCTTAGAATGACCTGCAGTAGTCTAGACTTTGATAGATGTCTGTGACTATTATAGGTCGATTCTCTCGCCGACATATTCGACTTGGCAGAGGTTTTCACGGTATGTGATTCTTCCTAAGCATGATATTTTAACATATATATATAGTACTGCAGACGCATACGTGTTAATCAATAATAACTACGGCAATGTCTTTTGACTTAAGCCTAAATAATAACTACGGCAATGTCTTTTGACTTAAGCCTGAATAATAAGAATCCTGATGCATTTCAAAAGAACTACTTAATCATGTTTTAACAGAAGATAAATATTTGGTTTTAAAACAAAAGCTAAGAGTTATACTAGCTTTATGGGAAGTTAGGTATAACAACTTAAGAAAGATAAAAAGGAACTGCTTACTTGTTTGTTTATAAAAGCCTTGTATTGATTTCTCAAGTTGTAGTAAGATTGTTCGATAAGTAGACATATTATGACGCTACCGTGTTAGGTCTTGAAACGCCGTAAGGGTCATTCTTGCAGCTTACGCTGCTAAACTATAAGTCCGTTGTATCGTTATTATATCACCTACCCTCGACTTATTATACCGGTGGGCTTACCACTTTGACGCGGTCTATACGGCCTACGCGGTCCGCGAGACTACGCGAGCAGCAGATGCTCCGTGATTGATCATTCCGTGTTTAGCCCGACGCGGATTCTACGCGGTCCATGGACTACGCGTCTATCGAGACTACGCGATCGCGAGTCCAGGGTACGGGTCATACCGACGCGAGGAATACCTCACGCGTCCGCGTGACCTACGCGATCGCGGAAGTCCGTGACTAGGCACGCAGAATGATACTACGGGCGATCGCCTTGCTTTCGATCGTCGCGCCTAGAATAGACTGCTACGCTTTCCTATTATCGTTGTTGTTTGTGATACGACACTATGTGCAATTGAACCGATTGTATTTGTGAAAAGGTTTTAAATACTTTGATTTCATTTAAGTACTTTATAGTTTCACATACTTGGTACCGTAATCGACTTCCTTCGGCCGCGCTCATGCCGCAGTAAGGCAAAGGGTGCTAGATCCACATCCTTAGATCTTTACGCTGTGTCGTGAGCTCCATCTTCTCCGAGGCTCTACTTTGGGTACGATCTCCTCAGATTGTATAGTTCAGATAAATAGGTATGTATGGCCCCGCCCCGCCATAGTTGTTTACTTCCAGAGGTCTCAGAGTACTATCAGATTGGGATGTAATCGCAAAACTTGAGTTATATATTATGCCAAAGGCAAGCTTTTCTTCGATAAAGCTGCTTTTTACTATGTTTCGCCTTGTTTTATATTCCGCCGACACTGATGTATGACTACTGGGTGCCCTTAGGCACTACCACGGCCCCGAACGGGTCGTGATGATGTAGAAACAAAGGAAGTCGTCCGATTTTCCGTAGAATTTAGTGACTTTGCACTTAGAATATTCTACGTCAGTTTGTGAGGTTAATGGACGACATGCCATTATAGGTGGAAGTACTAAGTATAGCGTGTTCTACCAAGGATGGAATAGCTATCAAGGTTGAAGTACTTTGGAGCATTTTGCTATTTGTCGATAATCGCCGCGAGGTATGTGAACCTCTTCCTTCTTTTGACATGATTCTATGTATGGAATATACACGTGGTACTATTTCATGGTTCCTTCTACTCTTAGAAGTTAAGAGGTACGTATGTTGATTTACTCACGAATCTGCTATGTCTGTTATCCTAAGTTCTACCAAGTCTTACTGGGACGCTGCAAGAGTCGTTAGAGGTATTTCGAGCTGTTGACTTGGCTAAGTTACTACACAAATGAGAATAAGTATCGAACAAGCCACCGCAGCTGCTAATAAAGGAAAATGTAATGACAATTAATTAAGTTAAAACAAGTAGAATTCTCCATCCGCATAGAAGCTAAGATAAGACAAAATTGTATTGCATTTTCTAGATCATGGCTACTTGATTAAGATCGTTATAAATAAGTATAACTTATTCACAACGCACTAAGGTATATGTTACTAAATTTATAAGAATTTACGTATGAGGTTTTAAGACTATGAACCTCAAATTCTTAAAAGGTTAAGAGACTTTATTTTTCAATTTATGGGACTTGATTCTTAAAGGAAGAAATGAATTGATTTAAAAGCATAGAATACTTAATTTGGAAAGTATTGATTTCTTGCCATTCTAAAGTTAAGAAACTGGTTTTCTTAAAAGTTAAGAGACTTGAAGTATTTTGAAAGCTATGTAATCTGGATTTGAAAGTATAAGTCTCTTGGTTATAAAAGGAATGAAATTGTCTAAGACATAAAGAGTTATAACGGCTTTATGGGAAGTTGGTTATAACAACTTTATGGAAGATTAAAAGAATGGTTTTCTTCAGTAATGTAAGCAAAGAAATGACTTGAAATAAATAAGGGCAAATTGTTTTAAAGGTACCAATTGCTTAAGGTTTTAAAGAAAGAAGTCACGTGATTTAGAAGCCTATAATTGTATTTCTAAAAGGTATTATGACTTGTCTTGAAAAGTATATATGACTTGATACTACGGTTATTAATATCTTGGAAGTTTTATTTGAAAAATAGTCATTTTAAAAGAGTAGAGGTGCGTAGTACTTTGGGTTAAATTCCCGGATTTTTATGTGTGAAACGAAAGTGCCACGAGTTTATAAAAATGGAAGTCTAAAGGTTTAATGAACTTGCCTATGTTTGCTTGTGATAGCTTTGACTGCAAGTATTATATGTTTACGTCGCGACTTCACTGGAGGGTCACCGTCTTGTTGTAAGTTTACTCGACGCATCTGACGATGGGATTCCGGCACGTGACTGCGAGGCGTTAGATTCTGATTTGCTTTATTACCCATGGCCACGCTTTATACGATTTAGGATTCCGGCACGCGACCATGCTATGTACGACTATTACTCCACGGGCTAGCTCCCCATGAAGACACGTACCACGATTTAGGATTCCGGCATGTTATATTCTTATTCCACGGGCTAGCTCCCACGAAGACCGCACCTACGATGAGGGACGCCGAGGGCACGCATGGCCACGCTTATACGACGAGGATTCCGCACGCGTCGCATTATATATATATATATATATATATATATATATATATATATATACGTATTGTATAACGTGTATCACGACAAGGAGGTAGATGCCACGGGCGTGTCACCGTTATACGTTACACCTACGGCAGTGATGAGGATTCCACGCAGAGGTATATATATATGTATTGTATACGTGTACGCCGACATGAGGTAGATGCCACGCGCCACACGAGTATGATATATGTCATAAACCGCCAGAGTGAGGAAGGAAATCCACGCACGATTTGATATTTCGCGTGACTTGATCAAGGCCCCATTAGGCTCGAGATATGCCCCTTCATAAAGGGCCGGATTATGTTATGAAAGATAAGTGTTATATGGTAATGAACTTGACGATTTTCCAAGTATGACGTAAGAAAGTGACTATAACTTTTATTGAAAACGGGAAAAGATAATAAGGTACAATTAAGTTCACTTAGACGGTAATGACATCAGATGATCCGCATGCACTTTTTATACTTGCCCTCGCCATTCTTTTGTACGCTTATGATTTGTTTATCAGATCTTATTTTCCGCTCCATATTCTGTGACTGTTGCATCGCTTCTTCGTGGCCGCTCATGTCCGCAGATTTAGGTACACAGCGGATCCGCGAGCTAGATCCCGGTTTAGCATTTCGAGACGGCTCCAATGTTCCGAGTTGTCATGGCTATGTATATTCAGGGCACGGCGGGGCCTTGTCCGCCATAGTATTTGTTCAAATCTTAGAGGTCCGTATTCATCCGTAATGGACTGACTAGAGTTTTTTTTTCATTGTTAAACAGTAGCTCTTTGGGGAAATTTTTATGTTATGGCAAACTTTATCATTGGGCCTTGGTTTTTTTAAAAAAATGTTATTTATCTTCCGCAGTTTATTATGTTGTATGATTAGAAGGGTGATTGCTAGTAGGATAGGGATAGAGCCTGAGTCCATAGACCCTTTTGAGGTAGCTACGCTGGTGATTCTTGTAGCCGAGGTATATATGGCTTGCCCTGACTATATGCACGCCGACCTTAGTCGACTTGACAGAGTCGATATGACCGATTTTGATGCGATCACGGGTACGGATTGGTTAGCTTGCTACGCCAATGTAGACCTGAGGAGAGAGTGTTACGATTCCGCTTTGGGGAGCCGTTATCGAGCGAGAGGAACACCGTGGTCGCCGGCGGTAGGTTTATTTCTTACCTCAAGACCGTGAAGATGGTGCGGCGGTACATCTACCATCTCATTCGGTATTTGATACGGAGGCCGAGATACTGCATCATCATTCGCCCAGAGTCGAGAGTTCCCGACGTGTTTCCACGACCTCCCGTATCCTCCCGAGAGGAGATAGAGTTTTGCATTGACATTCGCGATACCGACCTATATCCATTCCGCCATACGTAACGGCACCCGCAGAGTCGAGAGAGTCAAGGACCACCGAGAGATTTCCGAGAAGCGGCTTCATCAGCCTAGTGTTTCTCCCCGGGAGCGCCAGATTGTTCGCGAAGAAGAATGACGGACGCTGCGATGTTGATGACATACAGTGAACAACAAGGTGACTATTAAGAATGTATACCCTCCCTAGGATTGACGATTTGTTCGACCGCAGGTGGTGCGTAGATGTTTCTCCAAGATAGACTCGCGATCCGTTACCATCAAAGTAGTTAGAGACTGATGTCCCTAGATCGCATTCCGATCCAGACGGCACTATGAGTTCAGTGGTCATGTCTTTCGCCTCGACCAATGCTCCTAGATTTATGGATTTGATGAACCGAGTGTTCAAGCCATTTTTGGATACGCTTGTGATAGTATTCATTGATGACATCTTGGTTCTCGCCAGAGCGGAGCACGCGAGTATCTGGCGACGGCCGAGTTCTCCAGACCGCTTGTATGCCAAGTTTTCAAGTGTTATTTTTGGTTGACTTCGTAGCGTTTAGGGCACATTGTTCGGGCCAATGGTATTCGGTGGATACTGCAAAGATCGAGGCAACAAGACTTGGCCTGCACCTACTACACCGACAGGAGCGCAGCTTTCCGGGCCTCAGGTATTATCTGAGGTTCAGAGAAACGCTTGTTTCTATTTCCTGCACCTTTGACTAAGCCGCCTCGTATGCGCTAAGTTTCAGCCGACGGATGTCAGGAGGAGGGCTTCCGCCATCGGAGAGATTGACGACCGACCCGCTTCTTACTCTTCTGTAGGTCCAGACGGCTATGTGGTTTATCGCGACGCCGTGCATCTGGCTCGACGTGTGTTGATGCAAAGAGGAAAGGTTATAGCTTATGATCTCAACAAATTTCAAGAAGCATGAGAAGAACTACCCCACACATGACTTAGAGTCGCGCGTGATTCACGCCAAGATCTGGATACATTATTTGTATGGAGTTCATGTGATATTTACACGCACTACAAGAGCCTCCAAGATATCTTCACGCAGTGAGCCGAACTTACGGCTGCAGACGTGGTTAGAGCTACTCAAGGATTATGATGTCGACATCCTATACCACCCGGAAGGCCAATGTAGTGGTAGATGCCCTTAGTCGTAGGTCGATGGGTAGTCTATCAGAGGTGCAGCCAGAGAGGAGGGGCATGGTCCGCGAGTTACATCAGCTAGCGATCCTTGGAGTCCGATTGATTGATTCTGATAGTAGTGGTTCGAGTTCGAGAGGTTGTCGAGTCTTCCATCGCCGGCGAGGTGAAGAGGCGATGATGAGGATCCGATTTTGACACGGATCACGATACGGCTCTTCGCGCGGAAGCGGTCCATTTGAGGTAGCACCGATGGGTGCAGATTTGAGGGCAAAGTTGTGTGTTCCAGATATTACGACTTCGCAACAGTGTTCTAGGAAGCACACGCTACGTTACTCTATCCATCCGGTCGACAAAGATGTACCACGACCTCGCGTGATTCGTATCGGGACGGCTCAAGAGGAACGCCAAGAGTTTGTTGCTCGCCCGAAGTTGTCGCAGTCATGGAGCACCGAGACCCGTGGGTTGTTGCAGCATAGAGATTCCGACGCGGAAGTGGAGGTGATCAACATAGACTTTATTACGTGATTACCTCGCACTCGTATGAAGCATGATTCTATCCGTTATCGTCGACAGTCGACGATTTAAATCCGCCAACTTTCTTCCCGTCAGACGACTTTCTACCGAGGATTATGCTAGACTTTACATCCGAGAGATCGTGAGACCGCATGGGTCCCTATTTCTATCATATCGCATGCAGGAGCCCGCTTACGCTAACTTCCGGAGGTCTTTCCGTGGCGGATTAGGGACGCAGCGAGCCTCAAGATCGCATTCCATCCTCGCATGCACTGACAGCAGATCGCATCATCCGCACTTTCGAGGATATGCCGCGAGCCCGTGTTATTGATTTCGTGGGTAGCCGAGGATCATTTGCCGCTAGTAGAGTTTGCGATAATAACAGCCTACCATTCCAAAGATCCATGGCGCCATGAGGCCTTATATGGGAGGAAGCGCAGTCACCGATAGGCTGGTTCGTTCGATGGGCGAGGTGCGCTTAGTCGGGCCAGATTTGATACAAGCAGTGGATAAGGTGAAGCTTATCCAGAGCGGTTGTTGACAAATGCAGTCGGCGTAAGTCGATGCGGATCATCGCCGTGATCCGAGTTTGCGGTCGAGGATCGGGTTTTCTCGCGCCACCCACGGCGGCGGCGAGGTTTGGGAAGAAAGGGAAGCTCACCAAGGTACATCGGGCCTTATCATATTGTCCGCTGCAGGCAAGGTTGCCATGAGTTGGATCTGCCGTCCGATCCGGAGGCGCGCATCCGCTTTTTCATGTTTCTATCAAGAGATGATCGGATCCATCTAGAGTGCACCGATCGATGATGTCCAGTGTGAGGGGTTGTCGATGAGGAGATTCCGTAGCGATAATCGATAGTCATGTTAGGCGATCACGACCAAGCGATGTGGCTTCCATCGCGTCTTATGGCGGAACGAGAACAGAGAGGAAATGACGTGGGAAGCAGAGGAGGACATGAGGCAGAAGTATCCTCACTTATTCCCCACACCTCCAGGTAACTCACTTTCCTGCTTGATTTTAATTTTCTTATGTACTTAAGTGTTGTATTGTGGCCATGTGTGGCATTTGCAAATTGTTTAAGTTATGAGGAACTATGTCGTTATCCTGCTTTAATTGAATCTGTATGAACATTCGGGACGAATGTTTCTGGCTGGGAGAATATTATACCCCGTAGTTCCGCAGTACGATGCAGGACGACGATAAATGTTTAAGCCCTAATTAGGTGAGGGATGAAATTGTGAATTTCCAACAGAAAAGATTCCGAACCTTGTGAAGGAAATTTTACGTTTTTAGTATTTTAACCAATTACGGATTTTTTCGAGAGATGAAATATTTCGGGACTAATAGAGGGCGATGTGGCACCCTTAGTGGCATGTCGACGAAACAAGGGCAAGTGGCCAAGTCAAGTCAAGTCTTGAAGATATTTTGTGGGCAAGTGGGAAGCGTGCCTCGACGCTTTTTGTGTGCTGGCTAGCCACATGGCTCATTTTTGTGGTGGAAATATGTCCCAAAGTTGTGGTGGACATATGTCCCAATGTTGTGGTGGACACTTGGTGGAAGACTTCACTCACATAAGCAACCCAATTTTCACCCTCCACTTGCTTGAATCTTGGCCCTTGAATGTCCTATAAATACCCCCCTTAAGTTGCAAGACTTCTTCATCCACTTAACGATTTCCAAGTCTCAAAATCCCTCCCCCTTTTTTAGTAGTTTCGTCCAAACACCCTCCCCCCCCCCCTTTGAAGTTGTTCTCGTCCGAAACACCCCCCCCCCCTTGGTAGAAAAATTGTCTTCAAGTATTGTTACTATTCCAAAATACCTTAGCCTAAAATCCTTGTTGTATCTCCAAAGTTACCTCTATACTAAAAGCCCGAAATACTACTTTATTTCCTTTAGTCACAAAACGAAACCCTAGGAAAATCTTCATAGTTGGTCAGTATTAGGTAGAAGTTGTTTAGAAACTTCTAAGGGTTTCTCGAGCTATCTGAGCGCACATTGTGAGCTAAACGTTGCTCGTGATCGACTTATATCTTGGATAATTTTGGGCTTATCGAGGTAATAATCTTTGTCCTTCTATTGTAATTGGAGATTACATATCAGAGTAGTTTAGAATTAAGTTTAAGATATATGTATGACGGTATAAAAGAAGAGAATTGAATTGTACTTACATCATGTATTTACGAGACTTGTGTAGTTTGACGGGTAGGGAAATGCTGCCCAATTTTCCGTAGAATAGAGAACCTTCTGCTTAGAATATTCTACAGAGTAGTATTGTTATACCCCATATTTCCAGAGTATGTACGTGAGGGCATACGTATAAGAATTTAAGCCTTAAAGTTGGCAAGGTTCGAAAATCTGTACACAAGTGCCGGAAAGAGTCGTTGACTAAACGCTTTACTAAACTTCAAGGCGGAAAATTCGCCATGTCATTTATAATTTTTATGGATTTTTCCGAGAGACGAACATTTTGGACTAACGAGAGGGCTTACACTTGTCACCTCTAATCGAGCACGCTTTGGGCGCATGGACGCAGCGGTCGGGGAGTTGGTAGGATATTTGTGCAAGTTGGTGTGGTAGATGGATAAGGTGCACTTCGCTTAATCCTAGCCCTACACTTGCCTAACACTGATGGATCTTGTCCATTGGTCGCCATTGCTTGACCTATAAATACCCCTTAGTGATGAACTTCTTCATCCAAAAATTGTTCCAAGTCTTCAAATCCTCCCCTTCTTGTGGTTCTCGCCCAACCTCGAGAAAACCTTCGCCGAAACCTCTCCTCAGGAGCCTAGCCGAGGCAAACCCCTTGCCTTGTTATTTTCGTATAATACCCCTTTCAGGTGTAGAAATACTCTCCAAGTATTGTTATAATGCCCAAATACCTTAGCCCATATACCTTGTAGTACTTTCCAAAGTCACTCTATACGTAGAGTCTTGAATACTATTATACTTTCTCACTACAAAAACGAAACCCTAAGGAAAACCTTCATAGTCAATGAAGTGTTAAGTAGAAGTTGTAGAACTTCTAAGGGTTGTTTGGAGCGGATTCGAGCACTCTGAGTGAGCTAAACGCTGCTCGTGATCGACTTTAACTTCGATAATTTTGGGCTCATCGAGGTAAATACTATCGCCCTTCTATTGTAATTGGGAATTACATACGTAGTAGTATAGAAATGAATATAAGATTCATAGAAGAGAATTGAATCAGAATAGAAGGATATTACGTAATAGACTTGAATCAAATCACATCGTAAGATATTAAGTAAGATTAAACCGTATTTACATAGATCGTATTTACGTAGATCGATAACCTTTATTGTCAATGTTCGCGAGTAGTACGAGCTACTTGGCGGACAAGGCTAGCCGTTATAGCCGTGGAGCGTTTTGCTTATAATCGATAATCGCCGCGAGGTACGTGATTCTTCCTATACTCGAGCATGATATTTTAAAGTTATATATATATATAGTATGGCAGACGCACGCGTGTCGATCGAACGCGTTGTACGGCAATGTCTTTTGACTTAAGCCCTAATAAAATATATATATATAGTACGGTAGACGACGGTGTTAATCGAATGTAGGTTACTACAATGTCTTTTGACTTAAGCCCAATAATAAAGAACCTTGAATGTATTTCAAAAGAATTAAGAAACCTTTTGGAAAGAAAAGTAATACTTAGTTTTGAAAACATAAGAGTTATACTAGCTTTATGGGAAGTTAGGTATAACGCTTAAGAGAGATAAAAGAATGGTTTATCGATTTTTAGAAGTTAAGAGACTTAATCTTAAAAGATAAGAGACTTGACTCAATGAATTAATATGAATTTTGCTGAAACCTCATTCTGAGTAATGAGTACTTGGTTTTAAAAGGAATAATGTTTTATCGATTTCGAAATCGTAATGAGTATCAACAAACCACCGCAGTACTAATAAAGGAAAATGTATTGAATAATGAAGTACTATTAAAACCAGAGAAACCTCCATCCGCATATAAACTAAGACGAGACAAAATGATATTACATTTCCTGTGATCATGGTGCTTAACGAGATTGATTATAAACAAGAATAACCTACTCACATATAAGGCATATGTTTCAAATTGTTTAAAAGAGAATTATGTTTTAAAGGATTAAAACTATGAACTACTAAACCTTTTCAAAATGAGAAACTCGAGCAATTAAAATTAGGCAACCGAACTTTAGGGAAAAGAAAGGCATTGTGTTGTCTTAAATTCGTTTAAACATAAAGTGTTATAACAATTTACGGGAAGTTAGTTATAACGACTTTATGAAAACAAAAGAAGGGTTTTATCATTGGTTTTAATGTGGTAACTTGACTTTAAAAAGAGAAGTGTTTTGGTCTAAAAAGAAGGCATGGTATTGCCTTAATTTGGTTTTAAAAAGGAAAGAATGGAGGTTGTTTTGGTTTACTTAAAAGATGTAAGTCACTCTATTTTATACTACGGGTATCGGATGACTTTTATAAAAGGAATGGATCTTTTAAAAGGAATTTAACGTACGTAGTACTTAAGGGTTAAAACCCGGACTTTGACATAAAATGAAAGTACCTTGAGTTATGTATAACTTTCCTATGCTTGTTGTTGTGAAACTTGCCTATGCTTGTCGCGATAGCCTTTGTTGTGCAAGAATTGTGTTTCTATACTACCGCTGCTGCCTCACTGAGGTCGCTGACTTGTCGAGAACTTACTCGACGCAGTTAAGGCGACGAGAATTCCGCACGCCTCGCTGATAGTGTTATTTCGCTAATCGTTGACATACCGACACGATACGCGACGGACGTATGGTTCCATTTTTATCATTGCCTAGTCGCTTCCTTTTCGACATCGACACGACGCGGGCGCATCGTACGGTTCCATCGATTGCTGCCTCGTTGCTTCCTTCCGACATACCACGATGCGTGGCGCGCACGTATGGTTCCATCGATTGTTATTCCATGGACTAGCTCTCCATGCAGGTTTTACCGCTCGCCCCGTATCCGTAGTCGACTTTCGCATTTGCCCCGTGTCGCCTTCGTGGTTTCGCTGTATTGTATTGTTAGTACGGCTTTGGCATCGTAGACTTGGTGTTCGTGTGTACTTCGTGTTATCATATCATAGATCACGCATGATAAGGTATTCCACGCATGATTGACGCTGCGGGCGTGAGACCGTGAATTATATTTGAGTAATGACTGGAGCGCGAGACCTCGACTTGTTATAATCAAGTATACGTGTACTGTAGTTTGATTATCATACATGTCTCCTGCTTTATATAGACTATTATGATTTGATTTACGCATTTCGCCACATACTTGGTACTGCCAGATCGACTCTCCTTCGGGGCCGCGCTCATGCCGCAGTAGAGGTACATCGATCGCCGATCCCCGCTTTAGATCACCTTTCAGATTGGAAGCTCCGCTCCTTCTGAGGCTTATCTTTCGTATGTAACCCCGAGTCAGAGGTTCTTGTACATTCGTGGTATGGCGGGCCTTGTCCGCCATAGTTGTTGTATAAATCTTGAGGTCCGTAGTAATCGCTGGCGTGGCTGTAAGGATTAAACTGTTCAACTTTGTAATTATATATATATGCCGAAAGGCGACTTTCTCTCAGGAAAAATGTGTCTCACTTCACATTTTGTTTCATGTATTGTTTTTATGTTCCGCTGATTACTCTGATGTATGACTACCGTGCCCGTATGGCACTACCACGCCCGTTCGGCCGTGACAAGTCTAGACGCTGATAGACGATTTAACTATTATAGTCGATACTCGCGCGACATATTCGACTTGGCGTGGATCGAGCCGGCGAGGTATGTGATTCTTCCTATCCTCGAGCATGATATTTTGAAATATATATAGTACGGTAGACGTACGTGTGTTAACTAAATTTGGTTTTACTCTGATGTTTTTGACTTGAGTTTTAAATAAAATAATCTTGAAGTATTTTAAAAGAGTTATGAATCATATTTGAAATAAAAGCAATACTTGGTTTTTCAAAAAGCTTAAGTGTTATACTAGCTTTATGGGAAGTTAGGTATAATGACTTAAGAAAGATAAGAGAAAACGTTTACTTATTTGTTATAAAAGCCTTATAAATGATTTCCTCAAGCGTGGTAAGTTGGTTTGATAAGTAGACATATTACGACGCCACGCGTGTTAGTGTCTTGTAAACGCTTGGTAGCGGGTTTTCCTTGTTGCGCTTATGTTGTTTAACGATAAGCCAGGCTGATATTATATCACTTACCCTCGACTTGTTACGAGCCGAGGGCTAGCCACTTCGATGCGGCGAATACCTACGCGGTCCGAGCGACCTATGCGAGCCGCGGAGTTCCAGGATGATCACTCCGTGTGTTACCCGATGCGAGGAATACCTCACGCGCGTCCTGGACTACGCGATCGCGGAGTCCGTGTTGATGCCGAGGGTTAGCTACCCCGATGCGAGGAATACCTCACGCGACCTAGGTGGTCTATGCGACCGCAGGTTCCAGAATTGGCTCGCATAATGATACTACGGGCGATCGCCTTGCTTCGATCATTAGCGCCTGTAATAGACCAATACATTATATCTATTTTGCTCTTGTTTATGTCATGGCACCATGTGCGTTGAATTGATTGTATTTGTGTTGGTTTTAAATGCTTTGATTTCATTTCAAGATTTTTAAGGCCACATACTTGGTACCGTAGATCGACTTCCTTCTGGCCGCTCACGCCGCAGTAGAGGTACTCCCGCTGTTGGTCCCCGCCCTAGATCACCATTTCTCGCTTGGGAAAGCCCCGCTTCTCCAGCAGGCTTATCTTTTCGGGTATGATCTCCCCGCCATCAGAGATTTATGTACATTCAGGGTATGGCGGGGCCCTGTCCCGCCATAGTTGTTTACTTTCTTAGAGGTCTGTAGTCCTGTTGTAAATGTTGGGATGTAACTGTCAGACTTGATATGTATTGTTACACCCCGTAAATTCAAGGAGTTAATATAAGAACATACCAAGGAATTATAAGATTGAAAATTGAAAGATAAGTTGGCAAACATGTGTTGGACGGATTTTGAGTTTACCTTGGAGTGTTGTACCCCAGTTGTTAAGAGTTTCGAGGTGTTTAAAAGCCTAATATATAGTTCGTTAAATCTAGATCCCAACGCAACAAACCGCTCGCCGATAGACATCTGAGTCAAAGTTATGGAAGTTTAAGTTTGCGCGCAGCAGCGCAGCAGCTCAGCTCAGGTACAGTACGCAATGCGCCGCGGACGTGTCGCGCCGTTGTTCCGGGTCCATGGCTCAGGCACGCGCGCAGACGCGCGCGCGCCGAATGCTGAACTTTTTTCGAGCATGCGGGCTGGCTGCACATGCGCCAAGGCGGATTTTTCATGATAAGTATAATATGCGATAAGTATCGAAACAGGATATTTTGTTTAAAACCTATGGGAGGTGACAAGTGTCCCTCCCATCTTTTTGACCAGAAAAGGGTCCTATATTAGGGCCAAGTCTTGAAAGACTTGGCCATTCCATTTCAAAACCCTTCCAAGAAAACCCTCTCCCTTCTCTCTAGTTTTTGGAAGAAAACCTAGCCTAAGAGGAAATTGTTTGTTATACCCCGTAGTTCCAGGGTATATATGTGAGGATATACGTACGAGAATATGACAGAAATTTTGGAAAGAAAGAAAGATGTGATTTTTCACTTTAAAAGTTTCCGGTTTTCAGAAGGAAAAGGTTCATTGATGGGAATTGGATTCCCAGATTTGGTATTTGGGCTTCTTGAATTATATTAGAATTATGGAATTTTATTTCCGAATTGGTCACGCTGGGCCCACTGAGAAATTTACTGGCTTGGGCCCACTTTGTTTTCGAGATTTTTGCCTTTATGGATATTTTCTAAGATGAAATATTTTGATTTGTGCAGTGAGGCTTACACGTGTCACCCCCAGTGTCCTCACGGCCGAAATTTGTTAACAAGTGGCAAGACAAGTGGCCTTGTCTTGCTAGATATTTTATGCGACATGTCGCCAAGTCTTGCTAGATATTTTGCGTGGACAAGTGGCTTGTGAGACCCACACACACTTGTCCCCAATCTCAACCACACACTTGCCTTCATCCTAGCCCTCGTTGTCCTATATACGCACCCTTAGTTGATGAAAACTTCCACACTTAACCATTTCAAGACAAGAAATTCCTCCCTTCTCCCTTGACCTTGCTCTCGCTTTTGAGCCCATTTCTGACCTAAATTTGTCCAACAATTCTTAAACTCTCAAGTGTTCTTCCCTAAGGTGTTAGGAAGATTGTGTACCAAGAGTTGGAAAAGATTTCACACCCCTAACCTATTGTTCACGCCGTCAAACTTACTAGTTGGAAACCCTAAGTGTTCTTCACTTTTGAGTCAATCTTGAAGAGAAGTTGGTTAGAGCTTCATGGTTTCTTGTAGTGGTTTGGAAAGTAAAGATCGAGCTAAGACTTGCTTGGAACGACATTAAGTTCTCGGATAGATTTTGGGCTATTTGAGGTAGTAAATCTTAACCTCTCGTGAATTGGTCATTATACATATATTATAAGTATATTATGAGTATATAATATATGGAGTAAATTTTGGAAGAGTCGATCTTGTTAACTTGTTAAAAGAAAGGATTGACCGCTTGCCATTAAAATGGTAAAAACGATCTTACTTGTGAAGTTAAGTAATTAACAAGTAACTATAACTTATATTAAGACGGAATATGTTGGATGACTAATGAAGTAATTGGATAAGTAAATGGACAAAGTCGCCAAGGACCCCAACTTAAGGATCAGATTTACTTTGGATCAGATTTACTTTGGACAAGATTTACTTTGGACCGTATTTACTTTGGATCAGATTTACATTTCGTTAAGGGAAAATTGTTCAATCGCGCCCGCTTCGGCGCGCAGGATCCCCTTTTTAATTATTGTATCAGCATGAAAGCGATAGTAAACCGCTACTGTCCGGCGTAATCCCCTTCTTTACTTGTTGTTATTACGAGGCGCGATAGTAAACCGCTACCGCTTGGGCGGTAATCCCCTTCTTTATGTTGTTTAATTATTACGCCTTATATATATATGGTATATATATTACTGCTATTCGCCTTGGAGAAAGATGGAAAAGTGAGTAAAACGGAAGTGTCATTAATTTTCCGTAGAATTAGAGGGCTTTATTGGTATAAGTCTTCAATGGTGAGAAAGGTTTGATAAAAGTACTATGACCGCTTTAGAGCGGAGTACTACGGTGGCGTGATCTACTTGGCTTAAGCCGAGTAGCCGACGTCAAGTACTGGAGCGCTTTGCTATTTGTCGATAATCGTCGCGAGGTACGTGAACCTCTTCCTATCTTTTCTAGTACGATTGTTGTGAACTATGTAATACAGAGACGCATACGTGCTAAACGAGTATGGTTGGTTCAAAACATAGTGTGTTATAATAGCTTTACGGGAAGTTAGTTATAACGACTCATATAGGTAAAATAATGGTTTATTGATTGTAGGTTAAGAGACTTGATCTTGAAAGATAAGAGACTTGACTTAGTTTGATCAAGTTATGAATTTTGTTAAAATGTTGTAAAACCTCATTCGCGAGTAATGAGTAGTCGTTTTAAAAGAATAATGTTTTCCGATTTCGAAACGAACGAGTGTTTAACAAAACCACCGCAGCTGCTAATAAAGGAAAATGTATTGACAAATAACCGATTGTTATTAAAACCAAGAGAAACCTCCATCCGCATGTAGCTAAGATAAGACAAAATTGTATTACATTTCCTAGATCACGGCCGCAGAGCAAGATTGTTATAAACAAGAATAAACTACCACGATAAGACATATGTTACTCAATTGTTTTAAAAGGATTAAGACTATGAGTTATGAAACCTTTCTAAAATAAGAAACTTGAGCATTTGAAATTAGGCAACTTGAACGCTTGGAAAATAATGTTGTTACTTGATTTTACAAAGTGAAGTGTTTTGGTTTACTTAAAAAGATAGTCACTCTATTTTTATACTACTGTATCATGTGACTTATTGTGAAAGAGATGGATCTTTTAAAAGAGACCTTAATGTATGTATTACTTTGGGGTTAAAACCCGGATTTGTTGTAATAAACTATAAGTCCATGAGCACGCTGAACTTGCCTATGCATGTGATAGCCTTTGTTGCAATTGTCAGATTGCATACCGCTCTCAATGGAGGTCATTGATTTGTTATGTATGATTCTTTATCGAGTCCCTCGGGACGGGCCGAGACACGATTCCACATGATTCTTTATCGAGTCCCACGAGACGGGCCGACACGATTCCACATGATTCTTTATCGAGTCCATGGACGGGCCGAGACACGATTCCACATGATTCTTTATCGAGTCCCGCTGACGGGTCGAGACACGATTTCACGATTCTTATCGAGTCCCACGGGATGGGCGAGACACGATTCCACATGATTTATACCTAGATCGCCAGCCGAGGAAGGAGTTCCACGCACGTGGATGACTTCGAGGTACGAGTCCTCGACTTGACGATCGCTTTTATGTCGCGAATCGTAGTTTGTTATCATATATGTCTCCTGCTTTATATAGATCGTTATGATTTCATTTACGTGATTTTCGGGCCATACTTGGTACTGTAGATCGACTTCCTTCGGGCCGCGCTCACGCCGCAGTATAGGTACATTTCCTATTGGATCCTCGCCATGATCACAGCTCAGGTTGGAAGCCCCGCTTTCTGAGGCTTATCTTTGGCATGCTACCCCAGTCAGAGGTTCTTGTACATTCAGGGGTATGGCGGCCCCTGCCGCCATAGTTGTTGTCACTTCTTAGAGTGTAGTAATCGCTGTGATGCAGTTTGTAAAAAGGATAACTGCTCGGTTTTATGATATATACGTAATGCAATCGCTTTGGCCTGCTTTTATTTATCATGTCTCTTGTTTCATGCTTATGTTTTATTTCCGCTGATTTTCTCTCGATGTTGTATCACTAGGTGCCCGGTAAGCACCAACACGGCCCGGTTCGGTCGTGACAAAAGTGGTATCGAGCGCTTAGTCCTCTGAAAGTGTCTACAGACCGTGTCTAGTAGAGTCTCGATTATCTGTGTTGTGCACCACATCTATAATCGTGAGCCTACAGGACATTTAGGATTGGTTTCCATTCTTCTCATTCCGAGATCGTGCCTCAGAGTCGTGTTGTCACTGACTCTCCGACGATTCTTACGTGCCGCTTATGCCTCCACGCAGGCAATCGGGGCCTGCGAGGCAAGGCAGAGGAGTCGCGAGTGTAGCGCGTCTCTACGAGGCCACGACTGAGACGCCGACCACGGCAAGGAACAGAGGAGACGGGTTACAAGGAGATGGCCCGCTTATTGGCCGTGATAGTGGCAAGGCACGGCGATAGGTCGGATGCAGAATTCCAGATCGTAGTACCGTAGTTCACCCGAGATCGGATAGTTTGAGATCGCGACTTTCGAGCCGCAGCCCGCCAGAGTTCTACGGGTCGAGGCCTGAGGATGATCCGCAGGAGTTCATCCGACGCATAGCCGATCATGAGAGTGATCAAGGCTTCGAGACCGAGCCGCTGACCTTTCGCATCGGCCGCGTGATATCGCAATGATCGGTTTGATCTACGGAGTTGCCCGAGGGGGAGCATGCGCTCCCAGTAGGGCGAGTTCTCGCGGCATTTTTTGCACATTTCGCCTCCACGTACGGCGAGGGCTGTGGTGATGATTTTTGACGTTAAGGCGCACGGCGCATTTGCCAGGAGTACAACGTGGAGTTTGACTCGTTGGCTCTGTGATGTCCCCGCCTTAGTGACCGAGCATGGAGGACAGAGTGCACCGCTACATCACCGCTCGATGATTACTTGGCGAGGCTTGTTCGGTGTAGCTCTTCACCGCACGACATTGCCCGCACGCAGCTCATGCACTGTGCGAGGCACTGAGAGGTCGACGGAACGACCGGATCGCCAGAAGAGGCCGTAACAGCAGGTCCTTTGGTAACTCGAGGCGGCCGCCTCAGCGGCAGGTTAGTTATGCACCTCCGCCAAGATGCAGTGGTCCTCCGCGCCTTCGTGACGCTCGGTATTCGGAGCCGGTCAGTGGCTCCGTGGCTTCGTTCACGATATACGGTTCTAGCCGGCCGTTCGTGTTTTCTCAACAGGCACGACGCGCAGCGCCATCCCGGAATGTCGTCTTTATCGGTGCTTGTTTTACTCGCGCCATCGTGGCCATGTGACGAAACCGGCCCTAATAGGAAGGATACAGCAGCAGGACTCACCACGGTCGCGTGTTCATCACCTTCATACCATGCCCGCAGGCGGTGCCTATGATTAGAGAGCCGTTGATACAGTATATTCTACCCTCTAGAGACTGGTATGTGTTGTTGATATGATGATGTGCTAAGTATTATGTTCAGATAGCATTATGTTAAAATTGTGTTTAGAAAACATGTTTATGGTAAGTCAGGGACAGGAAAGTGTAAGCCTTAGAGTTTTTACGTAGAGACCTTAGATGCGAGGCCATCTTGAGTAAGATATATGTTTATGTTGACCTTTGTCAGGGTGCATTGTATACGTGGGTTATATTTGCATGATAAGTCCCTAAGTGGTATAAAATGAGAGGGTAGTCGAGCTAAGAAGACTACCAGTTTACGTGACTCGACGGCAGATTGTTCCGATCGGGAAACAAGAGTTTGGCGCGTTATGGGTCGAGTCGAGGACCATTCGCGTCAACCGTGAGTCCGGAATGTGGTGGGGTCAGTTCGAGGTGGTCCGCCAGTGGCAGGTCACGAGGGTGCTAGGCCCAAGTTTAGGTAACCGCCAGACGAAGTTCGTGGACGCGTCGACCAGATCGATCGCAAGGCCGGAATGGCCTTTGTGGGAATTGAAACTAGCGAGATGACCAAGCTCGAGGTAGTGACTCCAAGGTTTTGGAAATTGAAGCGATGATCAAGGCGTGGTACGATAATCGAAAGAGTTCGTGTTCGAAGTACGACAAGTAAGCGAAAGAAGTCAACGCAGCAAGAGACGGAAGTGATCATGTTTGTGAAGTAAAGGTGCGAAGGAAGTATCCTTGGACCAGAAGCGAGAGTTGGTGTTGTTTTTACATCGCCGAGGTGATTCCTCGCTGGCTTGGATTTGAGTTTTGCGACATGTTATATTCGCCATCAGCGTGGATTGGTCGTAAGTATGGAGTCAAGATTATACCGCGCACGATGTTTGGAGACTTAGAAGGAACATTCGTGACGAATGTTTCTAACGGGGAAGAATGTTATACCCGTGAGTTCCGTGGTATATATGTGAGGATATACGCACGAATACGTACATAAATTTTGGAAAGAAAGAAAGACGTGATTTTTCGACTAAAAGTTTCCGGTTTCATAAGGAAAAGGTTCGCTGATGGAATTGATTCCCAGACGGTATTCGGGCTTCTTGAATTATATTAGAATTATGGAATTTTATTTCCTGACTGGTCACGGGGCCCACTTCGAGAAATTTACTACTTTGTGGGGCCCACTTTGTTTTCGAGATTTTTGCCTTTATGGATATTTTCTAAGATGAAATATTTTGACGAGCAGAGGGCTTACACGTGTCACCCCCTAGGTGTCCTCATGGCCGAAATTTGTTAACAAGCGGCAAGACAAGTGGCCTTGTCTTGCTAGATATTTTGCGCGACAAGTCGCCAAGTCTTGCTAGATATTTTGTGTGGACAAGCTGGCTTGTGAGACCCACACACACTTGTCCTCAATCTCAACCACACACTTGCCTTCATCCTAGCCCTCGTTGTCCTATATATGCACCCTTAGTTGATGAAAACTTCCACACTTAACCATTTCAAGACAAGAAATTCCTCCTTCTCCCTTGACCTTGCTCTCGTTTTTGAGCCCATTTCTGACCTAAATTTGTCCAACAATTCTTAAACTCTCAAGTGTTCTTCCCTAAGGTGTTAGGAAGATTGTGTACCAAGAGTTGGAAAAGATTTCACACCCCTAACCTATTGTTCACGCCGCCGAAACTTACTAGTTGGAAACCCTGCGTTCTTCACTTTTGAGTCAATCTTCAAGAGAAGTTGGTTAGAGCTTCTATGGGTTGCTTGTAGCAGATTGGAACGTAAAGATTGGAGCCAAGACTTGCTTGGAACGACATTAAGTTCTGGATAGATTTTGGGCTATTCGAGGTAGTAAATCTTAACCTCTTTGCGAATCGGGTCATTATACATATATTATAAGTATATTACGAGTATATAATATACGGAGTAAAGTTTGGAAGAGTTGGATCTTGTTAACTTGTTAAAAGAAAGGATTGGCCGCTTGCCATTAAAATGGTAAAACGATCTTACTTCGTGAAGAAGTAATTAACAAAGTAACTATAACTTATATTAAGACGGAATATGTTCGATGACTAATGAAGCAATCGATAAGTAAATGGACAAAGTCGCCAAGGACCCCAACTTAAGGATCAGATTTACTTTGGATCAGATTTACTTTGGACAAGATTTACTTTGGACCGTATTTACTTGGATCAGATTTACATTTCGTTAAGGAAGATTGTTCAATCGCCCATTCGGGCGCAGGATCCCTTTTAATTATTGTATTGTTATGGGCGCGATAGTAAACCGCTACCGTCATGCCAGAATCCCTTCTTTTACTTGTTGTTATTACGGAGGCGTGATAGTAAACCGCTACCGTCAGCGTGTAATCCCCTTCTTTATGTTGTTTAATTATTACGCCTATATATATATATGGTATATATATTACTGTTATTCGCCTTCGAGAAAGATGGAAAAGGAGTAAAACGGGGAAGTCGCCGAATTTTCCGTAGAATTAGAGGGCTTTTTATTGGTATAAGTCTTCAATGGTGAGAAAGGTTTGATAAAAGTACTATGACCGCTTTAGAGTGGAGTACTACGTGTGGCGTGATCTACTTGGCTTACGAGTAGCCGACGTCAAGTACTGAGCGCTTGCTATTTGTCGATAATCGCCGCGAGGTATGTGAACCTCTTCCTATCTTTTCTAGCATGATTGTTGTGAACTATGTAGTACCGTAGACGACACGTGCTAAATGAGTATGGTTGGTTCAAACATGTGTGTTATAATAGCTTTACGGGAAGTTAGTTATAACGACTCTATATAGGTAAAATAATGGTTTATCGATCATAGGTTAAGAGACTTGATCTTGAAAGATAAGAGACTTGACTTAGTTTGACTTGTTATGAATTTTGTTAAAATGTTGTAAAACCTCATTCATGAGTAATGAGTAGTTGGTTTTAAAAGAATAATGTTTTCCGATTTCGAAATGAGAACGAGTGTCGAACAAAACCACCGCAGCATAATAAAGGAAAATGTATTGACAAATAACCGATTGTTATTAAAACCAAGAGAAACCTCCATCCGCATAAGCCAAGATAAGACAAAATTGTATTACATTTCCTAGATCATGGTCAGAGCAAGATTGTTATAAACAAGAATAAACGGCCACGATAAGACATATGTTACTCAATTGTTTTAAAAGTGATTAAGACTACGAGTTATGAAACCTTTCTAAAATAAGAAACTCGAGCATTTGAAATTAGGCAACTGAACGCTTGGAAAATAATGTTGTTACTTGATTTTACAAAGGGAAGTGTTTTGGTTTACTTAAAAAGATAGTCACTCTATTTTTATACTACTGTATCAGGTGACTTATCAGGAAAGAGATGGATCTTTTAAAAGAGTACTTAATGATGTAGTACTGGGGTTAAAACCCGATTTGTTGTAATAAACTATAAGTCCACGAGCACGCTGAACTTGCCTATGCGCGGTGATAGCATTTGTTGTGCAAGTGTTGTATTTCAGGCTACCGCTCTCTCATGGAGGGCCGATCGATTTGTTATGTATGATTCTTTATCGAGTCCCATGGGACGGGCCGAGACACGATTCCACATGATTCTTTATCGAGTCCCACGAGACGGGCCGAGACACGATTCCACATGATTCTTTATCGAGTCCCATGGGACGGGCCGAGACACGATTCCACATGATTCTTTATCGAGTCCCACTGACGGGTCGAGACACGATTTCACCGATTCTTTATCGAGTCCCACGGACGGGCCGAGACACGATTCCACATGATTTATACCTAGATCGCGGCAGCTGGCAAGGAGTTCCACGCACGAGGGATGACTTCGAGGGTACGAGTCCTCGACTCGACATGATCGCTTATGTCATGAATCGTAGTTTGTTATCATATACGCCTCCTGCTTTATATAGATCACATGATTTCATTTACGATTTTCGCCACATACTGTACTGCCAGATCGACCTTCGGGGCCGCTCATGCCGCAGTAGAGGTACATCGGCCAGGATCCTCGCCATGTGATCACAGCCAACAGGTTGGAAGCCCCGCTTTCTTCGAGGCTTATCTTTTGGTATGCTACCCGAGTCAGAGGTTCTTGTACATTCGTGGTATGGCGGCCCCGTCCCGCCATAGTTGTTGTCACTTCTGTAGGTCTGTAGTAATGCCAGGCGTAGTTTGTAAAAAGGATAACTGTTCGGGTTTTATGTATATATACAGAAGGCAACTGTTTTGGTTGGCCTGTTTTTATTTATCATGTCTCTTGTTTCATGCTTATGTTTTATTTCCGCTGATTTTCTCTGATGTTGTATCACCAGGTGCCGGTAGGCACTACCACGCCCGGTTCGGTCGTGACATTGTCGAGCGCGCAAGAAGGAAAAGTGCGGTAAACTTCGCGGTTAGCGCGTGGCGATTTTGACGGAAAGAGGTGGAAGAAAAAGGGCTTTTTGGCTATTCCTTAAGGTAAAAGTTTCTTTTCTCGTTACGAGCCTAAGGTCGTTATATGTTAGTAGTATAGATGCCAGCCCGAGGTCATATATTTTAGTGATTTAGAATCGAGCCTAAGGTCATATTGTATCAGAGTAGCATGTAGTCGAGCCCGAGGTCGCTTTATTTGAATAGATTTGGGTCTTGTTGTCTTGTTGAAACCGAAACGGGTACGTTAGCCTTAAGATTTTAACTTCAATTGGATTTCTAATCGGGTCGCCGATGTTGTAAAAGGAGATTGCAATTGTTGAAGATGCCTAGGCTAGATATCGCATTGACTTAAGAACTCTGATTGGAAAGAGTCAGCGGTTTAGGTTGGTTTATTGTCGCCAAGAACGGCATGGAATTATTGGTTTATTTTTGCATTATCAGGAGTTTGTTATTGAATCTCGCCTCGAAAGAGGTGACATAGTAAGTGTAAGCGAAGGTCATCCGACTTTCCGTAGAACGTAGGACCTTGCACTTAGTTATTCTAATGCTCGCTAGAGTTTGATAGACGCTTTACGACCCTTATAGATTGAAGTACTACGGTAGCATATTCTACTTGGGCGATAATACGGTGGAGCTTTTGCTTATTGTCGACAATCGTCGCGAGGTATGTTATTCTTCCTATCCTCTTCAGCATTTAACTATTTGTAAAATATATAGTGCGGCAGACGACGGTGTTAAAGGAATTTGATTTCCTTTTGTGTCTTGGACTGATATGAATTGTTAAGGGCTTCATTGTGTGGAAATAGTAGTAAAGTCTTATCCGCTAGTAACGTACTTATGAGTTAAAGAACGAGCCCTATTGGTCTCATAAATGTTTATACAGTAATCGTTGTTTAAAACATAAAGTGTTATAACGCTTTACGGGAAGTTTGTTATAACCACTTTATGTAACTAAAAGAATGGTTTGTTGTTTTCAAAAGATAAGAGACGGACTTGTAATTGACCTAAACTGTTGAAAAGTATAAAACCTAAATTCGTGAGAAATGAATACTTGGTTTTTAAAAGAATAACGTTACAAATTTTGGAAATGGGAATAAGGATCGAACAAGCCAACGCAACGATAAAGGAAAGAAGTAATGACAATTAATCATATTAAAACCAAGAGAAACCTCCATCCGCATGTAAGCCAAGATAAGACAAAATGACATTACATTTCCTAGATCATGGTCGCTTTAATAAGAATTATTGAAATCAAGTTCGATTTTTCCTAAAAGTTTCAAAGTAAGGAACTCGCTTTCTAAAAGGAAAGCAGACGTAAGAATTTGAAGTGTGTTGGGTTAAAAGAAAGGCATAATTTTGTCTTGACTTGTTTTATTAATCATAAAGTGTTGTAATAGCTTTACGGGAAGTTAGTTATAACGACTTTATGGAAAATAAAGAAATGGACTCATTATCGATTTAGAATGGTAACTTGATTTTGGGAAAACGAGTAGTAACTTGTTTTCAAATGTCAACTCTTTGTGATGGAAAAATATGTTGGTCGGGCTTTAAAAAGGCAGGAGTACCTTGGTTTTAAAAGGGTTGGTTACTTGGTTTTGAAATGTATATTTGGCGTCAGGTTAAGAAGCGTTTGAAGTATCTCGAGTCGCGTGTAAATTGCCTATGCTTGTTGTGATAGCCTTGTCGTGCGTTGTTTGGTCAGGTGCTACCGAGTCTCTCATGGAGGCCGCTTATCCGCTGATTGACGGGCATACCGACACGCTGGGTAGCCCACGTACGCCTCCCATTGAGTGTTATCCGTTACTTGTTTGGACATACCGACACGCTGGGTAGCCCACGTACGCGCCCACAATGAGTATTGTTTTGTTAGTTGTTTCGACATACCGACACGCTGTAGCTCACGTACGCTTCCACAGGATTGTTATCTTGTTGACTCTTTGGGCATATCGACACGCTGACGGTCCACGTACGGGCTCACCAAGATGGTTCCATGGTCATGCTTATACCGAGGTGAGATGCCGCGCACGTGGCTACATTGTGCGTTAAATTCCCGTTGTATTTGAGCGATGATGTCACGCACGCAGTCCCCGACTTGACATGATCGCTATATGTCAGGTATCAGAGCTTGGTTATCACGCATGTCTCCGCTTTATATAGACTATTATGATTTCATTTACGATTTTCGCCACATACTTGGTACCATTGTAATCGACCTTCGGGCCGTGGTTCATGCCGCAGTCAGTACATAGCTTGTCGATCCGCCTCTTAGGATCGCTGTTCAGCTTCTGAAAGCCCATATCTCCGAGGCTTGTTTCCGTGGTACTGCCTCAAGTAGTAGACTTTTGTTCATTCAGGGTACGGCGGGCCCCGCCCGCCATTATGATTTTAAAATTTGTGAGGTCTCAGAACACCGCTGCAAGGTGTCTGTAGCGATGAATCGCTCAAGTTTTAATTTATGTACAAAAGGTAACCGTCAGTTAGCCTCGCTTATTTCATCGTTTTCTTTCGAGTTTTTATTCCGCTGGTTTTTCTCGATGTCAGATCACTAGGGTGCCCGAGGTAAGACACCGCCACGCCCGGTTCGGTCGTGACAAAAGTGGTATCGAGCAGTAATCCTGAGAGTGTCTACATCGCATCCAGCAGAGTCTTGATTATCGCGTGTGTTGCACCACATCTATAATCGTGAGGCTATAGGATATTTAGGATTGGTTTCATTCTTCTCACTCGAGATCGTGCCTTAGAGCGGTGTTATGTTGGACTCTCCGACGTGTTCTTTGTATACCGCTGATGCCTCCACGCAAGGCAACCAGAGCCTGTATGGCAAGGCAGCAGAGGAGTCATGAGTAGAGCCAGCCGTCTCTCTCGAGACTACGCACCGAGCCTCCACCCCGCACCGCGCAGGAGACGGGTTACGCGAGATGGCCCGCTTATCGCCAGATCGGCTAGGCACGGTGATAGGCCGGATGCAGCAGCCTGGGCCCAGAGTACCCATAGTTCACCCGAGGTCGATAGTTTGAGGCTACGATTTTTCCGAGTCAGAGCCCACCGAAGTTCTACGTCGAGACTCGAGGATGATCCGCAGGAGTTCATCCGACGCTACATACCGATCATGAGAGTGATCAAGGCTTCGAGACCGAGGCGCTGGTTTTGTTCACATCGGCCGCGTGATACCGCAATGATCGTTTGATTCGTGAGCTGTCCCGGGAGATGCACCTCCACCTGGTCAGTGAGTTCTCGTGAGGCTTTCCTTGGCCATTTCTTGCCTCCACAGATGAGGAGGGCTCGCCGACAGATTTTTGATGCTAAGGCAAAGCGGGCGCATAGCCGGGAGTACAATGTAGAGTTTGACTCATTGGCCCAGATGTCCCCGCTTTGGCCAATATGGAGGATGAGTGCACCGTTATGTCACCGACTGATGATTATTTAGCGGAGGGTGCACAAAGAAGAGCTCTTCACCGCATGGACATTGCCCGCATCCAGCCTACGCGCAGCAGTCGGCGAACGCAGAGGTCGACGGAATAACCAAGATCGCCAGGCAGAGGCCGTGACGAGAGTCCTCTGGTGACCTTCGAGGCGCATGTACCTCACCGCAGCTAGTTATTTACCTCACCAAGACAGAGTGCTCCATCACGCCTTCGGACGCTCAGAAATTCGAGCAGTCGTGGCTCCTGTGTTTCGTGTTTTGGGGAGTAGGACGTTAGTCGATGGGACCACCCCTACCTCGCTAGGCCGCTGTGGTAGGCTCCATGCGTGAGTGTCGTGTCGAATGGGGTTTGTTTTGCATGCCACGCAGGCCATTTTGCGAGGAATTGTCCAACCGTAGATAGCGCGATGTAGAGACTCATTCGGATCAGCGGTCGATTCATCTTGTTATACCCCGTAGTTCCGTGGTACGTATGCGAGGACGATGTACGAATACGGCTGTAAAGATTCGAAAGCGAAGAAAGAGGTGATTTTTCCACTAAAAGTTTCCGGTTTTGTGAAGGAAAAAGGTTCGTTAACGGAATTGGATTCAGACGGTATTTGGACTTCATAGATTATATTAGAATTTTGGGATTTTATTTTCTAAATGGTCACTGGGCCCACGAGAAATTTTCGCTTTATGGGGCCCGCTGATTTTGAGATTTTGGTCATATGGATATTTTCTAAGACGAAATATTTTGATTTAATCGGGGCGCACACGTGTCACCCCACGTGGCACCCTCGTCGAAATATGTTTGTGCACAACACCCTGCTAGAGTCGCCGACGAACGCTCTACCTAACTTACGGGCGGTAAATTACGCTATGTCATTTAGTATTTTTATGATTTTTCCGAGAGACTTAAACGCTTTGGACCAACGAGAGGGCAACACTTGGCACCCTCTCGCGCGGACTCGGGCTGCTTAGGGCCGATTGACGGGCAAGTGTTCGTAGATATTTGCGTAGATATTTCGCAGGTTTTGGGGCGAGTAGGTCTAGGGGCACTTGGGCATATCTCGCCCTCCACTTGCCCCCACTTGGCTAGATCTGGCCATCGGTTCGCCTTGCTCGCCTATAAATACCCTCCCCTTTGAAGACTTCTTCATCCATTCCATAATTTCCAAGTCTTGAAAACCTCCTCCCTCCTTGCTGGTTTCGCCCTCCCTCTTCCTGTGAGGCCTGCCGGCGGGTGCACCCTCCCAGAGGCCTTCGCCGAGGGTACACCCTCCTAGTGGTGTGCCGCGAGGTACCCCTCTTGGTAGAAATACTCTCAAAAGTATTTACATTATACCCAAATTTCTTAGCCGTATACCTTGTAGTATTCCAAAGAAACCTCTATACATAGAGCCCTAAATACTACCAGATGTCCTTTTTGTCTCAAACCGAACCCTAAGGAAAATCTCCATAGTTGGTTCGAGTATTAAATGAGGTCGCAGAACTTCTAAGGGTTGTTGAGCGGGCCGAGCACCGAGTAGAGCTAAGCGCTGCTAAGGATCGACATTTATACTTGATAATTACGGGCTTATCGAGGTAATTATCTTTCTCCTATTGTAATTGGATATTACATAATGTTAGAATATATAGTTCAAGATACTATATATAGTATCAACTTAATGTCGTGGCAATGTCCTCGACTTAAGCCCAATTTAAAGATGAGAACCGAATCAGAATCACGCAGATCAGACATGAGACTTGTGTAATTTGACGCAGTGGGAAGGGCTGCCCAATTTCCCGTAGGATCTCGCATCTAGATTTATTCCACCGGTAGTCTAGACGCCGATAGACTCGTAACCCAGATAGGTCAATGTTCGCGCGAGCACGTGCTACTTGAGAAGCGGACCAAAGCAAGCGTTATAGCCGCGAGCGCTTTTGCTAATAGTCGATAATCGCCGCGAGGTACGCGAACCTCTTCCTATCTCTTCTAGCATGATACGTATAACTATACAAAGACGGTAGACGACGTTGTTAATTGAACATAGTTGTATGGCAATGTCTTTGACTTAAGCCCGATAATAATAATCTTCAAGAGTTCAAGAGAATTAAGAACCGCTTTTAAAAGCAAGAGTAATACTTGGTTTTAAAGCTTAAGAGTTATACTAGCTTTATGGGAAGTTAGGTATAACTTTAAGAAAGATAAAACGAATGTTTTAATTATTTTAGAAGTTAAGAGACTTGATCTTGTAAGATAAGAGACTTAACTTAAATGAATTATATGAATTTTGGGTGAAACCTCATTCGTGAGTAATGAGTACTTGATTTTTAAAAGGATAATGTTTTACCGATTTCTAAATCGAATGTATCGACAAACCATCAGCAAATAATAAAGGGAAATGTTTTGATTAATGAAGTATTAATAAAACCAGAGAAACTTCCATCCGCATAGAAGCTAAGACGAGACAAAATGATATTTCCTAGATCATGGTCGCAGAGTAAGATTGTTATAAACAAGAATATCCTACTCACATATAAGGCTTATGTTTCTTAGATGGTTTAAAAGAGAATTATATTCTTAAATGAATAAAACCGTGAACTACTAAACCTTTCTAAATAAGAAACATGAACATTTGAAATTAGGCAAACTTGACGCTTGGAAAATAATGTTGTTACTTGATTTTTACAAAGAGAAGTGTTTTGATTTACTTCAAAAGATAATCACTCTATTTTCATATACTCCGTATCAGGTGACTTTTGTAAAGTAACGATCTTTTAAAAGAGTTAATGTATGAAGTATTTTGGGATAAAACCCGATCTTGTTAATCATATAGTAGAAAGTGCCTTGTGTGAATAACTTGATTGTATTGGCTCGTGATAGCCTTGTAATACTTTCTTGTTGATTTGATAAGTAAACACGCTAGATGCTACGCGCGTTAGTATCTCGTGATGCTCAGGTAAAGGGTTTTTCCTTTGTTGTGCTTATGCTGTTTAACGATAAGTCGTTATGATAGTATTATACATCACTCATCTCGAGATGATTCCGGGTTAAGCTCCGACGCGGGTAGACTCAAAGCGGTCGACGGACCCATGATTCGAGACTACCTCTACGCGGTCCAGGTCGGCGCGGAATCGCGGAGTTCCGTGTTAGACGCGCCTCGTGGTCTTGGCGTCCTCAGGGCTACGCGACGGCGAGTCCAGATGCCGCCGGAGTAGCCACTCGACGCGGGTTATACCTCACGCGCCTATCTCGATTGGCCTATGCGAGTCGCGGAAGTTCCTGACTAGATGCGCACATTAGATATCGCGCGCGAGTGGCCGCTTTGATCATGCGACGCCTAGACAGATCTCATGATACGCTTTATGACCTTGTTGGTACTGGGTTTTAGTAGTCGCCATGCCTTCGCATTTACCCCGCATTTGCCTATCAGGATGACTGAGGGCGAGTCCCCGACTGACATACGATCGCTATTTATCAGGAATCAGAGTCGTTATCATACATGTCTCCTTCTTTGTATAGACTACTATGATTTCATTTACGATTTATTTTCGCTTTCACATGCTCTCTGCACTGTTGCATCGACTCTTCGGGGCCGCGCTCATGCCGCAGTAAAGCGTACACCGCCGCCGATCTCGCCTAGGGTCACAGTCAATGCTGGGAAAGCTCCGCTTTCTCCGAGGCTTATTCGTATGGTCCTCGTTGTTGTAGGTGCTATATTCGTGGGTATGACGGCCCCGCCCCGCTGCCATGTCATATCATTCGTAGAGGTCAGAGTACTCACAGTGTGGTTTGTAAAAGGATTAAACCGTTTTTTGTAAGAATTGTTATTTATATATATGCCGAAGGCAAGTTTTTCTCGATTATTGTTTCATAATATGTCTTGTATCATTTTATGTTCCGCCGACACTGATGTCAGATTACCAGGTGCCCGGTAGGCACTACCACGCCCGAATCGGTCGTGACAAAAGTGGTATCGTGAGCGCTTAATCCTGAAAGTGTCTATGCATCGTGATCCAAGAGGAGTCTTGATTATCCGGTTGTGCACCACACCACAATCGTGAGGCTATAGGATATTTAGGATTGGTTTCTATTTTTCTCACTCGAGATCGCGCCTTAGAGCCGTGTTGTAAGTCGACCCTCCGATGAAATTCTTTTCCTTATCGCTATGCCTCCGCCGCAGGGCAACCCGCCCAGAGGGCAAGGCACCAAGGAGCCGCGAGTAGAGTTCAGAGGGTTACGTGGCACAGCCCAATCATTACCTAGGTAATGCTTCATTCGGGATTTCTCGCGACGCCACTAGCCCCAAGAAAGTTTAGCACGGCGCGGCAGCTCCATCGCGCCATGATATTTCAACCTTCGCCTACGACCAGAACAGAGAATATGGATTGCAAAGAGGCGACCGCATTAGCTATGGATTTTGCTACCAGAGAGTATACCGATGTAACGCGAGTCTCACGGCTATCTAAGAGAGGTCGCAGAAGAGAAATTCTTCGCTTAGGCTTTGAGCATGGCCTCGTACGCTTATGCGCATCAGCCGAGAAACATAGAGATCGACGTTAACAGCGACAGCAGTAAGAGGCCAGAGCAGCAGGTCCTTTGGTAACTTTCGAGGCGTAGTCGCCTCACCAGAGCTTTAGATTACGCACATCCACCAAAGCAGAGTTGGTCGTAACCTGTGGCTTCCTGCTCATTACAGATGCACGCCATCCCGGAATGTCGTTTTGTTAGATTGGTACTTGTTGCACCTATGACCGCCGTGGTCCATGTCAAGAGTGTCCTAGTAGAGGACTTATCCTTCGTGATCGTGGGTAGTTTGTCATCTTCCTTAGCTATGCGCTCACGCAGTGCTTGATTAAAACGACTGGAGGGAAGTAGAGATATAGATATATCTTTAACCCTCTAGAGTTTTGTTTACGTGATAAGGTGAGTATACCTTAAGTGCTATGTTCTGATAGCAGTGTGCTAGTTGTGATTAGAAATCATGGTGGGTTAACCGAGTAAGATTTTGGGGATAGTGAAGGTGCGAGCCTTAGAGTGTTATACGTAGAGACCTTAGAGGCAGGCCATCTCAAGAAAAGGTGTAGTGTTATGTTTGATCTCATCGTATGCATAGTGCACGTGAGCTATGTTTGGGATAGTCCCAGTAGCGTGGAATGAAAGGGTAGTTGAGCTAAGAAGACCGCCAGGTTTTCAAACGTGATTAGCGAGATTGTTCCTGACGGGAGCTAGTATTGGGCGCGCGCCGGTCGGGTTGAGGCCACGATCGGGTCAACCCGCCGCATGTATGGCGCGGGTCAGTTGCGGTGGTCCCGCCAGTGTTAGGTTGCGAGGGTGTTAGGCCCAAGTTTAGTTAACCAGACGAGTTCGTGGATGCGCTCGACCTGGTCGGGCCGATGGGCAGCCCATCGTGTTTTTCGGTCGACCGCTTACTCTACCGTTGAGTTATCCAAAGGTTGTAAGGCTGCACGGTGCCTACCTTCACCTTATGATGCATGAGCCAGTGGTACGCTGTTTTGTTTCCGAAGTTTTACCAGCAGGTTAAGAACTCAGCGAGTCTCGACCGCATTCGCCTGCCGCCGTGGATTTCGTGGGTAGTCGGGATTGTTGTCTCCTCAGAGAGAGAAGTGCTTCTAGCTACCTTTTCGTTGTTCTGATGTCGCCTACGAAGCCTTGTAAGGGCGGAAGTGTAAGTTGCCGCCGATTGGTTCGATGTTGGCAAGGTTCGCATAATGGTTCAGCTTGTTCCAAAGCAGATCGGATAATGGAAGTTTGTCTGTAAGTTAAGTTCTAGCGCTCGAGGAATCGTATGATAATCGGCGACGACGCTAGAGTTCTGTGCCGACGGCCGGTCTTCTTGAAAGTACCACCCCTATGGTGTGACGAGTTTGGACAGTATGAACTTAGCCCGAGTTACTTTGGGCCTTTGAGTTCATGTGAAGAATAGGCCAGTCGCTTATATGTTAGCAATTGCCATCCGACTTGTGAGGCAGACGTCCGTTTCGTATTGTTGTTCGGGCCGAGCGATAAAGAGGCTGCAGCTCTACCACGAATGCACCGAACCGTGGCTCCGTATGGCACATCCCGAGAAGGGCCGTAGGTACGCCGTGGATCGCAGCAGCCCGGCACCATTTGTCGGGTCATCGGAGCAAGGCTCGCATAAGTGACAAAAGTGGTATCACGATCGAGGAAGTATATTTTTTGACCCCGGAAGAGGTATTTGTGGTGATGTAGAGGTGTTTCTCGTGGGCTTGGATGTAAGTTTTTGCGCAGTGTTTCCATGGCCAAAGCGTGGCGTGATTGTTCTCGTAAGTATAAGAGCAGAGACTATATCGACGCCAGATGTTTGGGGGTTTAGAAGGAACATTCGACGAATGTTTCTAAGGGAAGAATGTTATACCCGTAGTTCCGTGGTATGTATGCGAGGACGATGTACGAGAATACGCACGTAAAGATTGGAAAGGAAGAAAGAGGATTTTTCCACTAAAAGTTTCCTTTTGTGAAGGAAAAGGTTCGTTAACGGGAATTGATTCCAGATTTGGTATTTGGACTTCATAGATTATATTAGAATTTTGGGATTTTATTTTCTGAATGGTCACGCCAGCCCATACGTGGCACCCGCCGAAATATGTTTGTGCACAACACCCTTAGAGTCGCCGACGAAACGCTCTACCTAACTTACGGCGGTAAATTACGCTATGTCATTTAGTATTTTTATGATTTTTCCGAGAGACTAAACGCTTTGGACCAACGAGAGGGCAACACTTGGCACCCTCTCGCAGCGGACTGAAGGCGGTTAGGCCGATTGACGGGCAAGTGTTGGTAGATATTTGTGTAGATATTTGCAGGGTTTTGGGCGAGTAGGGTCTAGGGGGCACTTGGGCATATCTCGCCCTCCACTTGCCCCACTTGGCTAGATCTTGGCCATTGGTTGGCCTTTGCTCGCCTATAAATACCCTCCCTTTGAAGACTTCTTCATCCATTCCATAATTTCCAAGTCTTGAAAACCTCCCTCCTCCTTGTTGGTTTCGCCCTCCCCTCTTCCTTGCGAGGCCTCGCCGGCGGGTGCACCCTCCTGTGAGGCCTTGGCCGGGGGTACACCCTCCTAGTGGTGTGCCAAAGCAGGTACCCTCTCGTAGAAATACTCTCAAAAGTATCACATTATACCCAAATTTCCTTAGCCAGATACCTTGTAGTATTCCAAAGAAACCTCTATACATAGTCTTAAATACTACCGTATGTCCTTTTTGTCTCAAACCGAAACCCCAAGGAAAATCTCCATAGTTGGTCGAGTATTAAATGAGGTCGCAGAGAACTTCTAAGGGTTGTTTGAGCGGTCGAGCACCGAGTAGGAGCTAAGCGCTGCTAAGGATCGACATTTATACTTGGATAATTACGGGCTTATCGAGGTAATTATCTTGTCCCCTATTGTAATTGGATATTACATAATGTTAGAATATATAGTTGAAGTATACTATATATAGTATCAACTTAATGTCAGGCAATGTCCTCGACTTAAGCCCTAATTTAAAGATGAGAATCGAATCAGAATCACGAGGATCAGACATGAGACTTGTGTAATTTGACGCAGTGGCGGCTGCCCAATTTCCCCGTAGGATCTTGCATCTAGATTTATTCCACCGAGTAGTCTAGACGCTGATAGACTTGTGTAACCCGTGATAGGTTGAATGTTCATGAGCAGCATGTGCTACGGAGAAGGTGACCAAAGCAGCCGTTATAGCCGTGAGCATTTTGCTAATAGTCGATAATCGCCGCGAGGTACGCGAACCTCTTCCTATCTCTTCTAGCATGATATGTGTATAACTATACAAGACGGTAGACGACGCATGTTAATTGAACATAGTTGTACGGGCAAATGTCTTTTGACTTAAGCCCGACATAATAATCTCAAGAGTTCAAGAGAATTAAGAACTGCTTTTAAAAGAAGAGTAATACTTGGTTTTAAAAGCTTAAGAGTTATACTAGCTTTATGGGAAGTTAGGTATAACGCTTAAGAAAGATAAAACGAATGTTTTAATTATTTTAGAAGTTAAGAGACTTGATCTTGTAAGATAAGAGACTTAACTTAAATGAATTATATGAATTTTGGGTGAAACCTCATTCGTGAGTAATGAGTACTTGATTTTTAAAAGTGGATAATGTTTTACCGATTTCTAAATCGTAACGTATCGACAAACCATCAGCAGTTAATAAAGGGAAATGTTTTGATTAATGAAGTATTAATAAAACCAAGAGAAACTTCCCATCCGCATGAAGCTAAGACGAGACAAAATGATATTTCCTAGATCATGGTCGCAGTAGTAAGATTGTTATAAACAAGAATATCCTACTCACATATAAGGCTTATGTTTCTTAGATGGTTTAAAAGAGAATTATATTCTTAAATGAATAAAACTCAGAACTACTTAAACCTTTCTAAATAAGAAACATGAACATTTGAAATTAGGCAAACTCGACGCTTGGAAAATAATGTCATACTTGATTTTTACAAAGAGAAGTGTTTTGATTTACTTCAAAAGATAATCACTCTATTTTCATATACTCCGGTATCAGGTGACTTTTGTGAAAGTAACGATCTTTTAAAAGAGTTAATGTATGAAGTATTTTGGGGATAAAACCCGATCTTGTTAATCATATAGAGAAAGTGCCTTGTGTGAATAACTTGATTGTATTGGTTTGTGATAGCCTTGTAATACTTTCTGTTGATTTGATAAGTAAACATGCCAGACGCTACGCGTTAGTATCTTCGTGATGTTTGTGTAAAGGGGTTTTTCCTTTGTTGCGCTTACGTTGTTTAACGATGTCGTTATGATAGTATTATACATCACTCATCTCTCGAGATGATTCCGGTTGTCGCCTCCGACGCGGGTAGACTCAGCGGTCGACGGACCTATGATTCGAGACTACCTCATTGTAACGACTGCCCGGTTCGCATCGTGCCTTACCCTGCACCCTGATACATACATCGTAGAAAATCAGAACATAAACATGAGTCATTTAACAAAAGATATAATAAATAAACAAAGCCAACCAAAACAGCTTGCCTTCAAGATATGATAAAACTCAATGCTTTAATCCTTTTACAACCCCGCCACAATAAAGATTAATGCACTTAAGATATACACGACTATGACGACAGTGGCTCGCCATACCCTCGAATGTACAAGAACCTACAACTCAGGAACACCTACTAAAAGATAAGCCTCCGAGAAACGGAGCTTCAAATGCTACGAATCAGGATCCTATGAGCGAGGATCCACGCACCGATGTACTTCTACTCGCGTATGAACGCAGCCTCAAGGAGGTCAAGATAACAGTACTAAGTATGGAATCGCATAATGTCAGAAATGAAATCATAACTTATACAAAGCAGAGACATGTATGATAGCCAAACCACAAAGACACCACATATAACAGCTTATATCAAGTCGTGGTCTCACGCCCACAACATCAATCATGCCCGTGGAATACCTTTCTCATCACGGCAATGATGATATGATAACAACAAGACAGCCATCCAAATGGAAGATACCCGCGCGCCACGATCGCGGTCAAGATGTCCAAAGGGAAACAATAAGACAACTTTCCAAATGGACGATACCCGCGCGCCACGATCGCGGTCGTGATGTCCAAAGGGAAACACAGACAAAGATTCCAAATGGACGATACCCGCAGCGCCACGATCGTGTCAGATGTCCAAAAGGAAATCACAAGGAGATAATCAAATGGAAACATACCCGCAGCCACGATCGCGATCAAGATATCCAAAGCGACAACCACAAGACCTTAACTAAAATGGAAGCATACCCGCGCGCCACGATCGTGGTGATGTCCAAAGCGACAACAACAATAATACTATCAACAGAACGCATCTGCGGAATTTCTCCACCGCCGCACGCCCAAGTAAGTTCTCAACTAAATAACCGACCTCTATCGAGACGCCAGAACACAAAAACACAACGCTTGTACAATAAAGGCTATCATCACAAGCATAGGCAAGTTTCACAACAACAAGCATAGTAAGTTTCACACAACTCAAAGTACTTTCATTTTACGCCAAAGTCCTGTTTTTAACCCCAAAGTACTACATACGTTAAGTTCTTTTAAAAGAGATCCATTACTTTTATAAAAGTCACCCGACACCGTAGTATTAGAATGACCAACCCACCTTCCTTTTCAAAATCAAGTAACAACATTCTTTTCCTAAGTTCCAGCTTGCCTAGTTTCAATTACTCAAGCTTCTCATTTTTCAAATGGTTTCATAGTTCCCAAACTTAATCACTGATTCCTTTAGAACAATCGAGTAACATATGACGATACGTGAGTAGTTTATTCTTGTTTATAACGATCTTATTACAAAGCACATGATCTAGAAAATGTAATATCATTTTGTCTCATCTAGCTTCTATGCATTTGAGGTTTCTAACGTTTTAATACAACACATCATTATTCAATACATTTTCCTTTATTAACGCCGCAGCTGGTCCTGTCGATACACATTCCGATTCCCAAATCAAGAAAACATTAGCCCTTTAAAACCAAGTACTCATTACTCACGAATGAGGTTTCACACAAACATCCTCATTAAAACAAATAAGTTAAGTCTCTTATCTTATAAGATCAAGTCTCTAACTTCTAACATCAGTAAGACCATTTTTCTTACCTACATAAAGTCATATAACCAACTTCCCATAAAGCCGTTATAACACTTTATGTTTTACAACAATCAAATACACTAACACACGACGCCTACCGATTTACATAGTTCACACATATCATGCTAGAAGAGATAGGATGAGGTCCACATACCGCGACGATTTATCGACAATAGCAAAATGCTCCAAGTACTACAACCTTGCTAGCCCTTTCCACTCCTCGAGTAGAACACGCTACTCTTAGTACTTTCACCCCGATAAGCCCAAAATTATCCAAGTTATAATGTCGATCCCGAGCAAGGTTTAGCTCCACCGCGCTCCAAACCACTCCAACAACCCTTAGAAGTTCTAACTAACTTCTACTCAAATACTTCAACCAACTACAAGATTTCCTTAGGGTTTTGCTTGAGACTAAAAGGACAAAAGGTAGTATTTCCTGACTCTACGAAAGAGGTATCTTTGGAATACTACAAGGTACAAGGCTAAGGTATTTTGGGCATTATAACAATACTAGGAGTATTTCTATACCACAACAAGGGTATTATACGAAACAACTAGCAGTGGTACCCCACTGCCAAGGCACCACAAAGCGGAGTGAGGCTCTCGCCACAAGGCCACCAAAGTGGAGGGGAAGGCTTAGACGAGCAACAAGAAGAGAGGGAAGGATTGCAAGACTTAGAACACATTTGGACGATGAAGTCTTCAACAGCTTGAGGGTATTTATAGAAACCAAAGGCCAACCAACGGCCAAGATCTAGCCAAGGCTACACAAGTGTAAGGCCAAGATATGCCCAAGTTCCCCTAGTCCCTACTCCTTAAAACCCTCACAAATATCTACCAAAAATATCTACCCACTTGACACTTAATCGCCCAAGGCCGCCTCACCTAGTTTCCAATGCGAGGGTGACACATGCCACCCTCCCGCTGGTCCAAAATGTTCCGCCTCTAAAAATCCGCAAAAATACAAAACGACATAGCCGAATTTTCCTTCGCAGCTACGCAAAACGCTTCGTCGAAAACGACTCCAACCGGCCGCACAAATGTAATTCGCCAAGGGTGCCACATGGGGTGACACGTGTCGCCTCAACCCGCCTGCACATTTCGCCTTCCAAAATATCCAAAATACCGGAAATCTCAAAACGGTTGGCCTCACAAAACCGTAGAATTTCTCCCGGGCCCCACGTGACCATTTCCAAAATAAAATCTCAAAATTCTAATATAATCTATGAAGTCCAAATACCAAACTGGGAATCCAACCCCATTAACGAACCTTTTCTTCACAAATAACCGGAAACTTTTCCGCAAAACTCACATCTTTCTTTCTTTCAAAATTTCTCGCCTCACTCGTGACGCACGCCCTCACATACATACTCCCGCAACTACGGGTATAACATTCTCCTCTTCCTTAGAAACATTCGTCCGAACGTTCCTTCTCAAGTCGAATAACGATAAAGTTCCTTCTAACAAGTTGCCAATGCCATACCGCCACGTAAATAACATACGCCCTCTTCTTTCCTTACTCGCCGTGCCCTTCTCGAACGCCAACTCTCCCAAGACGCACTCATACTTCACCATTACCTGCTCTCGAAATCTCCGGAGTCACTACCTCCAAACTTGGTCATCTTACTAACTCAACTTCCTTAAGGCCATTCCCGCCTTTACGAACCGCTCGTCGAACGCGCCCACGAACTCATACGATGGTTTTAGCATACAAACTGGCCTAGCATCCTCGTGACTCCTACCACCGCGGGACCACCCAGAACTGACCCCACCCCAAACCGGGTTACGGTTGACCCGCAAATGGTCCTCAACCCACCCCCAACCGCCAAACTCTTGTTCCCGATCCTAACAATCTTACTAATTCACATCGAAAGCTACCACTTCCATCTCACACTACCTACTGACTTATCACACAAATAAATCCCACGATACTACTACTCCGATAAGGGTCAAAAATAAATCTTTAATCTCAAGACTACCTTACCCCTACGGTCTCAGGCGTGACATAGTATCAGGTTCACACTTACCATGCCCCCAGACGTAACCTCCCCACTAAAAATGTTTTCCAACTCACAATTAACACAACGCTATTCAGACATAGCACATAATAATGAGACCATCATAACAAGCATACCAAAACTCTGGAGGGTTAATGATATACCAAGCTACCGCCTCTAATCATAGGCCTCGCAGGCGCATAGCCGTAGAAGGTGATGAACCAACCTGCATCCCGGGCGTCGAAGTCAGAACATCCGCGCTTCCTTGGCTCGGACAGCTTCGCAAATGGCCCGCTGGCCGCATGCAAACAAACTCCCAATCTAGCACGACACTTCCAAAATGGAGTCTACCACAATGGTCACAACGAGGTAGGGTGGCTTCACCGTTAACACCCCGCTCGCCGAAAATCAACCTCGAGCCCCCGACCGCTTCCTCAAGACGCGGAGGACCACTGCACCGTGGGGTATATAACTAGCTCGGGCCGAGGCGGTCCGCCGAAGCTACCAAAGGACCCCGCCGCCCCGGCCCTCTTCTCGCTGATCCAGTCATTCGCTGACTTCTCCGCGCCTCACATCCGAGCGCATGAGTCGCACGCGGCAATGTCCATGCCCTACCAAGAGAAACACCCGCACAAGACTCACTTCATATAATCATCTAGCCCTGACATAGCGATGCACTTATCCTCCATATCCGAATTAGCGCAGGACATATCGAGCCAAAGAATCGAACTCGACATTGTACTCCCGACAAAGGCGCTCTCTGCCTCGCAGAATAAAAATCTGCTTACCCGTTCTCCTCATTCGCGAGGCAAGCAAGTGCGCGAGAAAGCCCCGAAACTCATCCCATACCTGGCTGAGGTGCATGCTCTCCCGAAAGCTCCCATGAATCAAACCAATCGATCGCGGTATCACGCACTGACGCGAACCAAAGGTCACAGACTCGGTCTTCGGCTCGATCACCCGTGATGATCCGGTCAGAATCGCCGGATGAACTCGCGGATCATCCTCGTGCCTCACCAGAAACTCGCGGCTACACTCGTGAAAAAGTCCCGTAGCCTCAAACTATCTCGCCGGTGAATCCATCGCGCATCGAACTGGCCGCTGGCCCACTTATCTCATATCCGCCACAACTCGCCAATAATCGCCATCTCTCGCGACCCATCTCCCCGCCTGCATCGCGGGACCTGAGGCTCGTGCATCAGAGTCTCAGCAGCCCATCGCCGCGCTCTAAACTCGCTGGCCGGGCGGCCACGAACTCGCCGAAGCACTGCTCAGATATCACGCTCGCGCTGCATTCTCTCAGATCTCACTAGCAAGACTCGCCGCTTTGCCTTCTCGGGCTCGTTGCTCGCGCTGGAGGCATAATCGTAAAAACGAGATACGCCGTATGGGTCCAACTTACAACATAAATTCTAAGGCACGATCTCGTAACGAGAAGAATGGAAACTAATCCTAAATGTCTCCAGCCTCCGACATAGATGTAGCGCACAACACATCGATAATCAAGACTCTACTAGACACGGTCTGTAGACACTTTCCGAGGATTAATCGCTCGATACCACTTTTGTAACGACCTGCCTGGCTCAAGCATCGTGCCTTACCTCGCACCCTAAAGTGATACATACATCGTGAGAAAATCAGCGAACATAAAATACGAGTCATTTAACAAAAGATATAATAAATAAACAAAGCAACCAAAATAGCTTGCCTTCTCAGATATGCATAAAACCTGAATGGGCTTTAATCTTTACAACCCCGCCCACAACAAGATTACGCACTTAAGATATATTAATGACTATGACGACAGTGGCCCCGCCATACCCCAATGTACAAGAACCTACAACTCGTGGAACACCTACTAAAAGATAAGCCTCCGAGAAACGAGTTTCAAATGCTACTCAATCATGGATCCTATGAGCGTGGATCCACGACCGATGACTTTCTACCGCTGCATGAACGCAGCTTCCAAGGAGGTCGCATAACAGTACTAAGTATGCGAAATCGCATAATGTCAGAATGAAATCATAATAGCTATACAAAGCAGAGACATGTATGATAGCCAAACTACAAAGACACCACATATACGCTTATATCAAGTCGTGGTCTCACGCCCACAACATCAATCATGCCCGTGGAATACCTTTCCTCATCACGGCAAATGATGATATGATAACAACAAGACAAACATCCAAATGGAAGCATACCCGCGCTTACGATCGTGGTCGCGATGTCCAAAGGGAAACAATAAGACAACTTTCCAAATGGACGATACCCGCGGCGCTACGATCGTGTCGCGATGTCCAAAGGGAAACATAGACAAGATTCCAAATGGACGATACCCGCAGCGCTTACGATCGTGGTCGTGATGTCCAAAAGGAAATCACAAGGAGATAATCAAATGGAACATACCCGCGCGCTTACGATCGGTCGTGATATCCAAAGCGATTAACCACAAGACCTTAACCAAATGGAAGATACCCGCGCGCTACGATCGCGGTCGCATGTCCAAAGCGACAACAACAATAATACTATCACCGCGAACGCACTCGGAATTTCTCCGCCACCGCCGCAAGACGCTCCAAGTAAGTTCTCAACTACCAACCGACCTCTATCGAGACGCGTAACACAAAACACAACGCTTTGTACAATAAAGGCTATCATCACAAGCATAGGCAAGTTTCACAACAACAAGCATGTGCAAGTTTCACACAACTCAAAGTACTTTCATTTTATACCAAAGTCCGGTTTTAACCCCAAAGTACTACATACGTTAAGTTCTTTTAAAAGAGATCCATTACTTTTATAAAAGTCACCCGATACCCGTAGTATTAGAATGACCAACCCACCTTCCTTTTCAAAATCAAGTAACAACATTTTTCCTAAGTTCCAGCTTTGCCTAGTTTCATTACTCAGCTTCTCATTTTTCAAATGGTTTCATAGTTCCCAAACTTAATCACTGATTCCTTTTAGAACAATCGAGTAACATATGACGATAATGCGAGTAGTTTATTCTGTTTATAACGATCTTATTACAAAGAAGCATGATCTAGAAAATGTAATATCATTTTGTCTCATCTTAGCTTCTATGCAGATGGAGGTTTCTACTGGTTTTAATACAACACATCATTATTCAATACATTTTCCTTTATTAACGCTGCAGTGGTCTGTCGATACACATTCTGATTCCCGAAATCAGTAAAACATTAGCCCTTTAAAAACCAAGTACTCATTACTCACGAATGAGGTTTCACACAAACATCCTCATTAAAACAAATAAGTTAAGTCTCTTATCTTATAAGATCAAGTCTCTTAACTTCTAACATCAGTAAGACCATTTTCTTACCTACATAAAGCTGTTATAACCAACTTCCCATAAAGCCGTTATAACACTTTATGTTTTACAACAATCAAATACAATTAACACATGTACGCTTCACCGCATTACATAGTTCACACATATCATGCTGTAAGAGATAAAGAGGTCCACATACCTCGACGATTTATCGACAATAAGCAAAATGCTCCAAGTACTACAACCTTGCTAGCCCTTTCCAATTCCTCGAGTAACACGCTACTCTTAGTACTTTCACCCCGATAAGCCCAAAATTATCCAAGTTATAATGTCGATCCTCGAGCAAGGTTTAGCTCAATTCGCGCGCCCAAACCACTCCAAACAACCCTTAGAAGTTCTAACTAACTTCTACTCAAATACTTCAACCAACTACAAGATTTCCTGGTTTGGCTTGAGACTAAAAGGACAAAAGGTAGTATTTCCTGACTCTACGAAAGAGGTATCTTGGAATACTACAAGGTACAAGGCTAAGGTATTTTGGGCATTATAACAATACTAGGAGTATTTCTATACCACAACAAGTGGTATTATACTAAAACAACTAGCAGTGGTACCCCACCGCCAAGGCACCACAAAGTGGAGGGGAGGCTCTCGCCACAAGGCCACCCAAAGGGAGTGGGAAGGCTTAGGACGAGAGCAACAAGAAGAGAGGGAAGGATTGCAAGACTTAGAACACATTTGACGATGAAGTCTTCAACAGCGAGTGGTATTTATAGCAAAACCAAAGGCCAACCAACGGCCAAGATCTAGCCAAGTGCTACACAAGTTGTAAGGCCAAGATATGCCCAAGTTCCCTAGTCCCTACTCCTAAAACCTCACAAATATCTACCAAAAATATCTACCCACTGACACCTTAATCGCCCAAGTCACGCCCCACCTAGTTTCCAATGCGAGGGTGACACGCCACCCTCCCGTTGGTCCAAAATGTTCCGCCTCTCGAAAATCCGCAAAATACAAAACGACATAGCCGAATTTTCCTTCGCAGTTACGAAAACGCTTCGTTAAAAACGACTCCAACCGGTGCCATACACAAATGTAATTCGCCATGGTGCCACACGGGGTGACACGTGTCGCCTCAATTCGCCTGCAATATTTCGCCTTCCAAAATATCCAAAATACCGAAATCTCAAAACGGCGCTCTACAAAACCAGAATTTCTCCCAGGCCCCACGTGACCATTTCCAAAATAAAATCTCAAAATTTAATATAATCTATGAAGTCCAAATACCAAATCGGGAATCCACCCCATTAACGAACCTTTTCTTCACAAATAACCGAAACTTTTCCACGAAAACTCACATCTTTCTTTCTTTTCAAAATTTCGCCACTCTCGCACGCCCTCACATACATACCCCGCAACTACGGTATAACACTCATGCGGGTCCGTGGGGCGCGAATCGCGGGAGTTCCGTGTTAGACGTGGCCCTCGTGGTCTTCAGGGCTCAGGCTACGCGACGACGAGTCCAGACGCCGGGAGGGCTTACCGACGCGGGTTATACCGCGCCTATTCGATTGGCCTATGCGAGTCGCGAAGTTCCGGTGACTAGATGCGCACATTAGATATCACGGGCGAGTGGCCGCTTTGATCATGCGACGCCTGCATGCATCTCACGATACGCTTACGACTCGCTGCACCGTGGTTTTAGTGAGTCGCTATGCCTTCGCATTTACCCCGCACGGCTTATTGCGATTGAGGCGTGAGTTCGACTTGACATGACCGCTATTTATTGTGAATCGTAGTGGTTATCATACATGTCTCCTCGCTAGAGATTACTATGATTTCATTTACAAGATTTTTCGCCACATGCGCAGATCGCCAGACGACTTCGGCGCTCATGCCGCAGAAGGTACACGCCGTTGATCTCGCCTAGGGTCAGCCAGCTTGAAAGCTTCTCCGAGGCTTATTCTGTACGTCCCCTGTTGTAAAGGTGCTATATTCGTGGTACGACGGCCCTCGTTCGCCGTTGTTGTCATATTGAGGTTCAGTAATGTTAGCGGGGTTTGTAAAGGATTAAACCGTTTCTTTTGTAAGAATTGTTATTTATATATATGCCGAAAGGCAAGTTTTTCTCGCATTATTGTTTCATAATATGTCTTGTATCATTTACACGACACTGACGTTGTATCACCAGGTGCCCGTAAGGCACTACCACGTCCGAATCGGGTCGTGACACATCTCCTTTGTGCGCCGTGTGGAAGGAACATGAGTAGAACGCATGAAGCGGTGTCACGACTGCGCCTGCCTTACCCCGCACCCAAGTAGACATACATCGAGTAATCGAACATAAAGACAATACATGAAACCAGTAATAAGACAAAGGAAATAAGAAGACAAAGCAACTAAAACTACCTTCAAGATATATATAAATAGCAACTTTTCAACATGAACAGCTTTAATCTTTTTACAAACCCGACCCACAACAAGATTTCATGCACTTCTAAGAATGATACGATAACAATGGCGGACAGCCCCGCCAAACCCCGAATGTAAACACTTACGACGACAGTGGACTATACCATCGATAAGCCTCCGAGAAACGGAGCTTCCCAAACGCCAAATCGTGGACTCGAGAGCTAGGATCAACGATCGTGTACCTCAACTCGCAGATGAACGCACTTCGGGCGAGGTCAAGATAACAGTACCGAGTATGTGAAACTGAAAATACATATCAGAAATGAAATCATAGCGCTATATAAAGCAGAGACATGATGATAACCAAACTACGCTTTACAACAAAGCAATATGTCGTTAGGGACTCACGCCTCAAGTCATCACTCAAGTATAACAATGGGTCTCGTGCCCACAACATCAATCGTGTCGTGAATACCTTCCTCACCGCCGCAGCTTATGATATAAAAGCACCAAGGAACACACATGAACACCGTGTCCCACCTGTGTCATAATAAAATCAGACGGTAAGTACGAAGGCATAGCCGACTACTAAAAACCTACAGCATCAACAAGGCCGCGAATCAGATTATAAGATCTCGCTCAGACCGTCACATGATCAAAGCCGCCACTTGCCCGCAGATCAATGTACGCGCCTAACTCGAACTCCCGCAGCCCCGCATAGGCCAATCTCATCGCCCGCATGAGGTATTCCCGCATCGAGGGTAGCTACTAAGATCGCCCCGACTTCGCAGTCCGCATGGCCACATGGACCGCATGCCCATAAAGGACGACACTAACTCGAACTCGTAGCTCCGCATAGGCCCCTGGGACCTGCATGAGGTATTCTCGAATCATAGGTCCATCGACCCGCCTGAGTCTACCCCGCATCGGAGGGCAGCTTAACCCCCGAAATCATCTCAAGAGATGAATGCCACAATACTATCATAACGACTGATAGTTAATAAGCACAATCAAGGGAAACCCCTTTACACAAACATCACAAGATACTAACACACGAAGATCCCAACACGCTTACTTATCAACGCAATCAAGAAAGTATTACAAGGCTATCACAAACCAATACAATCGTTGTTCACACAAGGTACCTTCTACTATATGATTAACAAAATCGGTTTTTATCCCCAAAGTACTTCATACATTAACTCTTTAAAAGATACGTTATTTTCACAACGTCACACAATACCCGTAGTATAAAATAGAGTGACTATCCTTTTAAAGTAAATCAATTACTTCTCTTTGTAAAATCAAGTAGCAACATTCTTTCCAATGATCAAGTTTGCCTAATTTCCAATGTTCAAGTTTCTCATTTTAGAAAGGTTTCAGAGTTCATAGTCTTATTCATTTGAGAATATAATTCTCCTTAAAACTATCTCGAGAAACATAAGTCTTATATGCGAGTAGGATATTCTTGTTTATAACAATCTTATTACAAAGAACTATGATCTAGAAATATCATTTTGTCTCATCTAGCTTCTATGCAGATGGAAGTTTCTAATCGTTTTAATAATACTTAATTAGTCAAAACATTTCCTTAAATTAACGCTGCAGTCGTGTCTCGATACACATTCTGATTTCCGAAATCAGTAAAACATTCTTAAGCCGTTATACCTAACTTCCCATAAAGCTAGTATAACTCTTAAGTTTTTCAAAACTAAGTATTACTTCTTCTTTCAAAATGATTCAAAATCTTTTGAAATACTTCAAGTTCTTTATTAACACATAACAAGCCGCTTATAGTTCAAATCAAGACTTTTAAAACCACATGTATTTTCTTACCAACATAAAGTCGTTATAACTAACTTCCCATAAAGTCGCTATAACACTTTATGTTTTAAACCAATCACATACATTTAGCACATGTGACGCCTACCGCACTACATAGTTCACACATATCATGCTAGAAGAGATAGAAGAGGTTCACATACCTCGCGACGACATCGACTAATAGCAAAACGCCCAAGTACTTCAAACCGCCGCTACTCCCTAAGCCAAGTAGATCGCGCCACGCATAGTACTTCCACCTATAAGGCCACAAGGCGCTTTATTAACATAAGGTCTCTTCAGAGAACATTCTACGTAAAATTCGCAAAGACTTCCCCGCAACAACAGAAATCTCCTCCTCTATCGAGGCCGCCACCAAGCCAACCGTGGGTTATACATCTAACCCTAACTGCACAATTTACCCACTGCACTACTTCACAAGTTCATCAATACAGCCCTAAGTAATTACTCAAGAATCTTCTTTAAATACAAAGCTTAAGTCGCAAGACATTGCCGTAAGTATTATTCAGCTTAAGTCAAAAGACATCGCCAATAACTACGCTCAGTTCTATATATAGTATACTTCAACTATATATTCAAACAATATGTAATTTCCAATTACAATAGAGGGACAAGATATTTACCTCAATAAGCCCATAATTATCCAAGTAAAAAGTCGATCCTCGCAATCGCTTAGCTCCAACTCCGAAGGCCCAACCCGCCTCCAACTACCCTTCAAGTTCTAACCAACTTCTACAAACTACTCCAACTAACCATGGAGATTTTCCTTAGGGTTTCGCTAGAGGCTAAAGTGGACGATAATAGTATTTTCCTGCCAGATGTAGGTACTTTGGAAATACTACAAGGTATTTGGGCTAAATTATTTGGGTATTATAACAATACTGAAGAGTATTTCTACCAAGGGGGTAGTATTTGACCAGCACAACTAGGCTAGGGGTCGCTCGGCCAAAAGGCCACTCAGGGGGAGGGGAGCTGGACGAGACAACTACAAGGGAGTGAGTGTTTTGAGTCTAGAATTTGCTCAAGTGTGGATGAAATAACTCATCAACTAAGGGTATTTATAGGCACTCAAAGGCCAAGATTGAGCCAAGTGGTAGGCAAGTGTAAGGCGAAGATTAAGCCATGTGTCATGGGTCCCACTTGGTCATCCACTCCACAAAATATCTCACAAACATCGACCAAACATTTTAGGCACAAAAGATGAAAAACGTGCAAGCCTAGAAGCTTCCACCAAGGAAATTTCATTCAACCTGACACCTGGGGTGACACATGTCGCCTCCAATTGGTCCAAAATGTTTCGCCTCTAAAAATCCGTGAAAATAATAAACGACATAGCCGAATTTTCCCTACAAAGCCGTGGAAACGCTTTCACGAAAATGACTCTTTCGCACTTGTGCACAAAAATAATTTCGGCCAAGCACTTTATCTCAAGTTCGACTTTCTACGACGCCCATACGCATATACCAAAATACGGTATAACATTCTCCTTCCTTAGAAACATTCGTCCCGAATGTTCCTTCTAAGTCTCAAACAACGCGCCAAGATAGTCTTCACTACTATACTTACGAATCAATCCCGCCACATCCGCCACGTAAACAATCACAGAAATACTTACATCAAAGTCCACGAGGAAACACCGTAATCATCATCGCAACACACTTCTCACCGGGTCTAAAATATACTTCCTTCGACCTTCTCTTTATAAAAGAAATGATCGCATCTATGCTCGCCATACATGCTCGCTTCTCTTTACTCGCCGAGATACCACTTTGTCACTTTGCTCGAGGTATTAACCTTCTCAGCGATTTCCAACAAATGGTACCACTTTTGTCACTTTGTCGCGAGCCTTGTCCGACGACTCCAACAAATGGTACCGGATCGCATGCGATCCCCGAGGATGTCGATACTTAACTCTTTCCACATTTCCGATATCGCTTCGCCAAAACTCGCTACTATCTCTAACGTGGTCATCATTAAGTGGAACACTGATGGATCTCCGATACTTTCCGATCATAACAATACGAAGATCACCGCATCGCTTCCTAAGTCGGACGGCAAAGCTAACATATAGGCAACCCGCCTATTCTTCACATGAACTCGTAGGCCCAAAGTAACTCGCTAAGTTCCTCCAGATTCCAAACTCGTCACACCCAACCCGGTGGTACTTTCAAGAAGACCGATCAACTCGAACTCTAAGCATCGCCGATTATCCGCACAACTCCTCCGAGCCGCCGTAACTTCTTCTAGACAAGCTTCGCACTATCCACACCGCCGAACAAGCCCGAACCAACTAATCAACCTTGCCAACATCGAACCAATCGACCGGAATTTACACTTCCGCCTACAAGGCTTCACAAAGCGATATCCTAACACCGAAATGGTAGCTTAAACACTTCCTCCACAGAGACAAAAATCCCCACGACTACCTTCAAATCCACGACCGCCCGAGGGCTAACGCGATTCGAGACTCACCCGAAGTTCTTAACCCCGCTCGTAAACTTTTAGAAGACGAAAATAGCCACAACCGGGCTTCACTGTTCGACATAAGGTGAAGGTAGGCACCCTGCAGCCTTACAACCTTTCTCGATAAAACAATATCGCCGAGTAAACGGTCTTTGCTAAGACAAGACGGCCGACTTCCTCGTCCGACCATCGTCGAACGCATCCACGAAGTTCAGACGTCGTTAACTAAACTTGGGCCTAACACCCTCGTGACTTACTCACAAGGCGGACCACCACAAACCGACTTCACCACTAAACATGCCGCTGGTTGACCCGCAACGTGACTCAACCCGACCCGCAACGCCGCATAATACTAGCTCCCGATCCGTAACAATCTCACTAATCACGCTTCAAAACCCAGCGTCTTCTTAGCTCAACTACCCCTTTCATTCCACACTACTAGGGACCTATCCCAAACATAACTCACGTGCACTATGCACTTCCATAAGGATCAAACATAATACTACACCTTTACCCGAGACGGCCATACCTCTAAGGTCTTTACGTGAAACATTCTAAGGCTCACACCTTTCTATCCCCAAAATCTTACTCTGCTAACCCACCATGATTCTAAACACAACTAACACACCGCTATCGTAACAAAGCACTTAAGGTATACTCACCTTATCACACATACCGACTTCTAGAGGGTTAAAGATATATCTATATCTACCGCTTCACTCCCTTAGTCGTCTAATCAAACTCGCCTCGTAGGCGATAGCTAAGGAAAATGACGAACTACCCACCAATCTCAAGGCTAAGTCCTCCTACAAGGACACTCTCTCGACACATGGCCCTCGACGCCGCAGTACAACAAGCACTAACTAAAAGACGACATTCCCCGATGACGCCCGTCACACCGGAACCTAAGCCCCGGAGTTCTCGACTAACTCCTACACACCCCGAACGCCCCGGAATCGGGAAGACCACTCAGACCGGGCGAGGTGCATATCTAATTGGCCGCGAGGCGATCGCCGAAGTTACTAAAGCGACCTTGCCGCTCGCCCTCTTCTCGTGTCCTTCAACTGCCGATCTCTACATCGCCTTCGGCCACGCGATAAGCCCGCATACGTGCCATGCTCGCTTCAATCAAGAATTACTTGCACAACCTCTTTAGATAGTCCTCAAGACTCGCGGTACATCGGTATACTCGTAGCCAAATCTATAGCTAGTAATGTGGTCGCCTTTGTAATCTAAATTCTGCTCTGCCGTGGAACCGGCGTTCATATATCATGGCCGCAGAGGCATCGCCGCCGAACTAAACTCACGGGCTAGCGACGCCGCAGTAACTCCCGAACGAAGCACTACCCTAGGTAATGATCGGGCCTGGCCTCGCCACCTTCTCAACTCTACTGCAGCCTCCTACGCTTGCCCTCCCCGGCCCGGCCAACCACGCGAGGCATAACGAGCAAGTGGAAATAATTTCGCCGAGGGTCCAACTTACAACACGCCTCTAAGGCACGATCTCAGAGTGAGAAGAATAGAAACCAATCCTAAATATCCTATAGCCTCCTGACATTGGCGGTGCACAACACACCGATAATCAAGACTCCCATCGATACGGTCTCAGACACTTTCCGAGGATTAATCGCCCGATACCACTTTTGTCACGACTGCCCGGGTTCGGACCTGCCTTACCCCTGCACCCAAGTAGACATACATCGAGTAATCGAACATAAAGACAATACATGAAACCAAAGGTAATAAGACAAAGAAATAAGAAGACAAAGCAACTAAAAACTACCTTCAAGATATATATAAATAGCAACTTTTTCAACATGAACAGCTTTAATCCTTTTACAAACCCGCCCACAACAAGCATTACATGCACTTCTAAGAATGATACGATACAACAATGGCGGACAGGCCCCGCCAAACCCCGAATGTAAACACTTACGACTTATTGTGACTATACCATCGATAAGCCTCCGAGAAACGAGCTTCCAAACGCCAAATCGTGACTCGAGAGCTAGGATCAACGATCGTGTACCTCAACTCGCGCAGATGAACGCAGCCTCGGGCGAGGTCAAGACAACAAAAATTAGTATGTGAAATCAAAATACATATCAGAAATGAAATCATAGCGCCATATAAAGCAGAGACATGTATGATAACCAAACTACGCTTACAACAAAGCAATATGCTGTTAGGGACTCACGCCTCAAGTCATCACTCAAGTATAACAACGGGTCTCGTGCCCACAACATCAATCGCGCCTGTGGAATACCTTCCTCACCGCAGCCTATGATATAAAAGCACCAAGGAACACACATGAACACCGTGTCCCACCTGTCATAATAAAATCAGACGGTAAGTACGAAGGCATAGCCGACTACTAAAAACCCACGCATCAACAAGGTCGCGAATCAGATCATAAGATCTCGCTTGCACCGTCACATGATCAAAGCCGCCACTTGCCCGCAGATCAATGCACGCGCCTAACCCTCGAACTCCCAGCCCGCGATAGGCCAATCTCATCGCCCGCATGCAGGTATTCCCGCATCGAGGTAGCTACTCCCAAGATCGCCCCGACTTCGCAGCCGCATGGCCACATGGACCGCATGCCCATAAAGGACGACACTAACCGAACTCTCAGAGCTCGCGATAGCCCCCGACTCGCATGAGGTATTCTCGAATCATAGTCCATCGACCGCCGAAGTCTACCCCGCATCGGAGGCGCTTAACTCCCTAATCATCTCAAGAGATGAATGCCACAATACTATCATAACGATCGATAGTTAATAAGCACAATCAAGGGAAACCCTTCACACAAACATCACAAGATACTAACACACGAGATCCCAACACGTTTACTTATCAACGCAATCAAGAAAGTATTACCAGGCTATCACAAACCAATACAATCGAGTTGTTCACACAAGGTACCTTCTACTATATGATTAACAAAATCGGGGTTTTATCCCCAAAGTACTTCATACATTAACTCTTTAAAAGATACGTTACTTTCACAATGTCACACAATACCCGTAGTATAAAATAGAGTGACTATCCTTTAAAGTAAATCAATTACTTCTCTTTGTAAAATCAAGTAGCAACATTCTTTTCCAATGATCAAGTTTGCCTAATTTCCAATGTTCAAGTTTCTCATTTTAGAAAGGTTTCGTAGTTCATAGTCTTATTCATTTGAGAATATAATTCTCCTTAAAACTATCTCGAGAAACATAAGTCTTATACGTGAGTAGGATATTCTTGTTTATAACAATCTTATTACAAAGAATCATGATCTAGAAATATCATTTTGTCTCATCTTAGCTTCTATGCAGATGAAGTTTCTACCGTTTTAATAATACTTAATTAGTCAAAACATTTTTATTAACGCCGCAAAGGGTTTGTCGATACACATTCTCATTTCCAAAATCAAGAAACATTCTTAAGCCGCTATACCTAACTTCCCATAAAGCTAGTATAACTCTTAAGTTTTTCAAAACCAAGATTACTTCTTCTTTCAAAATGATTCAAAATCTTTGAAATACTTCAAGTTCTTTATTAACACATAACAAGCCGCTTATAGTTCAAATCAAGACTTTTAAAACCACATGTATTTTCTTACCAACATAAAGTCGTTATAACTAACTTCCCATAAAGTCGTTATAACACTTTATGTTTTAAACCAATCACATACATTTAGCACACGACGCTCACCGCATTACATAGTTCACACATATCACGCTAGAAGAGATAGGAAGAGGTTCACATACCTCGCGACGACATCGACTAATAGCAAAACGCCCAAGTACTCTCAAACCGCCGCTACTCCTAAGCCAAGTAGATCGCGCCACGCATAGTACTTCCACCTATAAGGCCACAAGGCGCTTTATTAACATAAGGTCTCTTCAGAGAACATTCTACGTAAAATTCAAAGACTTCCCCGCAACAAACAGAAATCTCCTCCTCTATCGCAGGCCGCTACCAAGCCAACCAGGGGTTATACATCTAACCCTAACTGCAATTTACCCACGCACTACTTCACAAGTCTACTGTAATACAGCCCTAAGTAATTACAGTTCAGTAATCTTCTTTAAATTCAGGCTTAAGTCGCAAGACATTGCCGTAAGTATTATTCAGGCTTAAGTCAAAAGACATTGCCAATAACTACGCTCAGTTCTATATATAGTATACTTCAACTATATATTCTAACAATATGTAATTTCCAATTACTATAGAGGGACAAGATATTTACCTCAATAAGCCAATAATTATCCAAGTAAAAAGTCGATCCTGGCAATCGCTTAGCTCCAACTCCGAGCGCCCAACCCGCCTCCAACTACCCCTGAAGTTCTAACCAACTTCTACAAACTACTCCAACTAACCATGGAGATTTTCCTTGGTTTCGCTTAGAGGCTAAAGGGACGTATAATAGTATTTTCCCAAGCTGTGATAGAGGGTACTTTGGAAATACTACAAGGCATTTGGGCTAAAGCATTTGGGTATTATAACAATACTAAGAGTATTTCTACCATGCGGGGTAGTATTTCGACTCAGCACAACCAGCTGGTGGGTTGCTCGCCAAAAGGCCACCAAAGGGGAGGGGGAGCTGGACGAGACAACTACAAGCGGAGGGAGGTTTTGAGTCTAGAATTTGCTCAAGTGGATGAAATAACTCATCAACTAAGGGGTATTTATAGTGGCACTCAAAGGCCAAGATTGAGCTGGCAGTGCAAGTGTAAGGTGAAGATTAAGCCATGTGTGTGTGGGTCCCACTGGTCATCCACTCCACAAAATATCTCACAAACATTGACCAAACATTTTAGGCATAAAAGATGAAAAAACGCAAGCCTGTAAGCTTCCACCAAGGAAATTTCGCCCAACTCGACACCTAAGGTGACACACGCCGCCTCCAATTGGTCCAAAATGTTTCGCCTCTCTAAAAATCCGTAAAAATAATAAATGACATAGCCGGAATTTTACCTACAAAAGTCGTGGAAACGCTTCACGAAAATGACTCTTTTTCGCACTTCAGGCACAAAAATAATTTCGGCCAAGCACTTTATCTCAAGTTCGAATTTTCTACGCACGCCCATACGCATATTACCAAAATACTGGTATAACAAAGTGGGCAAAGAAGTAATAGTTAAGGTATATTCTTAACCCTGAGACTTGTATGCATTGTTGTTATGGTGACGTGTTATGCTATGTTCGATAGCTTCGTAAAAATATGATTAGTTCGTTAGTGAAAGGGTAAGTCCGGGACGCAGAAGTTTTGAACCTTAGAATTTATGACAATGAGACCTTAGAGGTAAGGCCTGCCAGAGTAAAAGATTTTACAAAGGATCCTTGGAAGTACATAGTACGCGTGGAGTATGTTTCGTGATAAGTCCATGAGTGGCCTAATCGATTCTTTTGTGAGCTGAGTAGTGAAGACTACCCTGCTCGCTTTGGAGATTAGAAGAACATTCGACGCAATGTTTCTAGGGGGGAGAATGTTACACCCCGTAAATTCAAGGAGTTAATATAAGAACATACCAAGGAATTATAAGATTGAAAGCTCGAAAGATAAGTTGGCAAACATGTGGTTGACGATTTTGAGTTTACTGGAGTGTTAAAATTTCAGTTGTTAAGAGTTTCGAGGTGTTTAAAAGCCTAATATATAGTTCGTTAAATCTAGATCCCAACGCAACAAACCGCTCACGACAGACATCGAGTCGCGTTAAAGTTTCAAGCCAGCGCGCAGTAACAATGCGTTTGCGCGCAGTGTACAGGCTGCGCCGGACGGTCGCGGTCACGCGGTTGTTCCGGGTCCGCGGTTTCAGCCGCCGCGCCGTATCGGGTCGCGGCGCTGAATGCTGAACTTTTCTGAGTATAGCGCCGCTGGCGGGCTGCAGCGCCAAGGCGGATTTTTCACGATAAAGGGTCGAAACAGGATATTTTGTTTTAAAACCTATGGAGGGTGACAAGTGTCCCTCCCATCTTTTGACCGCAGTGTCCTATATTGTGGCCAAGTCTTGAAAGACTGCCATTCCATTTCAAAACCCTTCCAAGAAAACCCTCCCTTCTCTAGTTTTGAAGAAACCTAGCCTAAGAGGAAATTGTCGAGCGCGAAAGAAGGAAAAGTGTGGGTAAACTTGGGAAGCGCTGGGCGATTGACGGAAAGAGTGGAAGAAAAAGGGCTTTTGTGGCTATTCCTAAGGTAAAAGTTTCCTTTTCGTTATGAGCCTAAGGTCGTCATATATGTTAGTAGTATAGATGTGAGCCTGAGGTCAAGTATATTTTAGTGATTTAGAATTGAGCCTAAGGTCGTTATATCAGAAGAGCATAGAGTCGAGCCCGAGGCTGTTTTATTTGAATAGATTTGGGTCTTGTTGTCTTGTTGAAACCGAAAACGGGCATGTTAGCCTTAAGATTTTAACTTCAATTGATTTCTAATCGGTCGCCGATGTTGTAAAAAGGAGATTGCAATTGTTCAAGCATGTTTGGCTAGATATCGTTAGACTTAAGAACTCTGATTGGAAAGAGTTGAAAGGGTTTAGGTTGGTTTATTGTCCAAGAACGGCATGGAATTATTGGTTTATTTTGCATTATTGTGGGAGTTTGGTTATTGAATTCGGCCTTGAAAGAGGTGGCATAGTAAGTAGAAGCAGAAGTGTCATCCGACTTTCCGTGAGAACGTAGGACCTTGCACTTAGTTATTCTAATGCTCAAGCTAGAGTTTGATAGACGCTTTATGACCCTTTATAGATCAAGTACCACTGCAGCATATTCTACTTAAGGGCGATAATACGTGGAGCTTTTTGTTTATTGTCGACAATCGTCGCGAGGTATGTGATTCTTCCTATCCTCTTCAGCATTTATCATTTGTAAAATATATAGCCGGCAGACGCACGCAGTTAAAGGAATTTGATTTCTTTGTGTCTTGACTGACATGAAGCCATATGGCTTCAGGCGTGGAAATAGTAGTAAAGTCTTATCCGTTAGTAATCGTACTGTGAGTTAAAGAATGAGCCCTATTGGTCTCATAAATGTTTATACGTAATCGTTGGTTTAAAACATAAAGTGTTATAACGCTTTATGGGAAGTTTGTTATAACCACTTTATGTAATTAAAAGAATGGTTTGTTGTTTTCAAAAGATAAGAGACGTGGATTTGTAATTGACCTAAACGGTGTTGAAAAGTATAAAACCTAAATTCGTGAGAAATGAATACTTGGTTTTAAAGTTAATAACGTTACAAATTTTGAAATGGAATAAGGATCTAACAAGCCAACGCAAATACGATAAAGCGAAAGAAGTAATGACAATTAATCATATTAAAACCAAAAGAGAAACCTTCATCCGCATAGAAGCTAAGATAAGACAAAATGACATTACATTTCCTAGATCATGGTCATTTAATAAGAATTATTGGAAATCAAGTTCTCGATTTTTCCTAAAAGTTTCAAAGTAAGGAACTGCTTAAAAGGAAAGAGACGTAAGAATTTGAAGTGTGTTGGGTTAAAAGAAAGGCATAATTTTGTCTTGACTTGTTTTATTAATCATAAGTCATTGTGAATAGCTTTATGGAAGTTAGTTATAACGACTTTATGGAAAATAAAGAAACGGACTCATTATTCGATTTAGAATGGTAACTTGAT
>JAQGDG010000324.1:0-189029 GCA_029844215.1 Przewalskia tangutica
AGCGATCTTTCTAAGTCTCAAATGCTCCTCCCTCTTGTTTGATCTCGTCAAAAGCCCCCCTCGCCTTTGAGAAGGCCCTTTGTGAGAGCTTCCCCTCATGTGCCCGGTGTCTAGCAGTGGGTACCTACACATAGCCTAGGTGTTTCGTATAATACCCACATGTTGTGGTATATAGAAATACTCTCTAGTATTGTTATAATGCCCGAAATACTTTAGCCAAAATACGCCTTGTAGTACTCAAAGTGCCCTTTCTACAAAAGCCAGAGAGAAAATGCCGTTATCACTTTCACTCCCGATCATTAAAGCGAAACCTAAAGTAAATCTTCACTTTAGTAGTTGAAGTTATGCGCAGTAGAAGTTGGATTTGGAAACACAAGGGTTAGATTGGAAATGAGTCGGGCGCTGACGTTGGAACTAAGCCTTGCTCGAGGATAGAAGCATATAAACTCGGGATAATTTTGGGCTTATCAGAGGTAAACGATTCTTGACCATACGTTGTAATTGGAAATTACATGTTGTAGAGTATATAGTTAAAGTATACTATATATATAAGCGAAGACATATAGTTGTGCTTGGCAAGTAATCTTTTGACTTAAGCTGAATAATACTACGGCAATGTAACCTTTGCGACTTAAGCTGAATTTTAAGAAGTGAAGCTGAGCAGCAATTACAGCCGTTTGTATTCACGATGGAAGCATTAATAGCATTCTTGTGTGGTAGAATTGCTCTACGTCCGGTTAGACGTGTTAACCTGGTTGGCTTAGTAGCAGGCACCGATGAAGAGGAGGAGATTTACGCTGCAACATTGCCGGGAGAGTCTTTGCGAATTTTTACGTAAGGTATTACTACATTGGGATCTAAGATGTTAATGGTAGCGCCTTGTGGCCTCTGTAGGATTTAAATCTTTCGATGCTGCGGTGATCTGTGGCTTAAGTGTATGGCCAAGCCCAGTTTGAGAGTACTTAGGTAGCTTTGCTATGAAGTAAAGTGTCCGTAAGGTATGTAGAACCTCTTACTGCTCTGTTCTAGCGTGATATGTGTATAACTATGTAGTCACCAAGTAGACAATACATGTGTTTAATGTATTTGATTGGTTTGAAACATAAAAAATTATTATATGGCTTTATGAAATCGGTTATCTTGACTTTAGGTAGGTGAAAAATGCTTTGTGGTTTCAAAGATGGCCCAGTTTGACTTATAGCGGATTTGATAGGTAGTAATAAGAGGCAGAAGTGTTTCAAGGGCCTGTTGAGAGAAGGAAGTAATACTTGGCTTTGAAAACATAAGAGTTGTACTGACTTTATGGGAAGTTAGGTATTATACGTCTTAAGAATGATAAGAAAGAATAAGTTTCTTGATTTTTAGAAGATAAGAGACTTGAATTAGTATGAAGTGATGAATTTTTGTTAAAGTGCTTGAAACCTCGTTGCGTGGAAACAGATAATGAAGTGCATAGTTTCAAAGGAATAATGTTTTCACGATTTTTGGAAATCGAGAATGTGCGTCGACAAACTAACTGCGGCGTTAATAAAGGAAAATGTATTGAATAATGAAGTATGGTATTAACACGGTGAAACCTCCGTAATGCATGAAAGCTAAGATGAGACAAAATGATATTACGATTTCTAAGATCATGGGCAACTTAATAAGATTGATTATAAGCAAGAATAACTACTCGCATTATAGGCATATGTTTCTCCAGCATTTAAAGGAGAATTATATTAAAACTATGAACTACAAAACCTTTTTCTAAAATAGAAACTTGAGCATTTGAAGTGAGAGCAAACTTGAACGTTTGGAAAATAAGGTTGTTACTTGATTTTACAAAGGAAAGCATTTTAGTTTACTTACTTGATGTTAGTCGAACTCTAATTTTATACTCACAATTAGCCGAGGTGACCTTTGTAAAAGAAATAGATCATAAAAGAGATTTACTTGTCATCGTAGTACTTTAGGAGTTAAACTCAGGACTTTGACATAAAATGAAAGTACAGCGAGTTGTGTATAACTTGCACACATGCTTTTGTTATGAAACTTGACCATTAATATTGCGTAAGCTGAGGCTAGCACTTGTTATTGCAAGTATTGTGTTCTCACTCAAACTCTTGGTTCATCCGGGAATGTATTCCACTTGACTCACAGGTTCATCAGAGAATGGCCATTTCAACTTGACTACTGGGAGTTCATCAAGGAGATGTATTTCCAACGACTACTGGGATTAAATGTCAGGAATGTATTTCACTTGACTACTGCGGTTCACCGGGAGATGCCATTTCACTTGGCTACAGGTTCATCCAGAGATCTATCCTTGACTACCGAGTTCATCAGAGATATATTGCACCGTTTCTATATTGGGTCCATTAAGATGGTAGAAGGGACACATTACTCGTGCTCCACGTGATTTGTGCACAGGCCTTGGCGGTGAGGAAGGAGTTCTGAACGGGCACGAGGATGACTTTGAGGCGTGAGTCACGACTTGGCATAATTTGCCCCTTTTATGTTGTAAACTATAGTTTGGTTATCATCGTATCTCCTCTTTTACTCATATTTAATATTGATTTCATTCTGATATTTCTGATTTCACGTGCCCGACTTAATTTGTTATGCCCGACCTCCTTGAAATTTGCGTTCATCTGCCATGAGTAAAGGTACACTCATTTATCGATCCCGCTTATAGGATCCACATTTGTGTATGACCAGGAGAAAGCTCGCGTTCCTTGGAGAGAACATCTTTAGTATGTTACCCAAGTACAGCAGGTTCTTGTACATTCGGGGTATGGCAGAACCACTGTCACGTCATGATTATTAATCAACTTCTTAGAGTGCATGTCGTTTATCTTGTGGTAGTCTGTACAGCAAAAGGATAGCTTGTTAGAGGTATTTATGTATATCTTACAGAAAACCATTTATTTTTAGTTTATTTATTTACTTATCATGTCTCTTAATTCCATGTTCATATTTTTTATTTCATGATTTTCTACGATCTTTATTATCACTAGGAGTGCAGGGTAAGGCACGATCATGGGCCGGAGTTCGGGATGCTTGACAAAAAGTAGTATCGAGAAGCTGATTAGTCCTCGGAAAGTGTGTCTGAGAATGATGCTCTAGTAGAGTCTTGATTGCTCCAGATTATGTTGTGCTGCATCCTCTACATGTCCCAGGAGAGTGCCGAGACATTTAAGTTAGTTTCGATGCTTCTCGAATTACGAGATCGTGCCTTAGAGAATACATGTGATAAATTGGACCCATACGCGTATTCATTTCGCTTTACCAGGTTATGCCTCGCGTAATAGCTGACGCCGAGCCCAGATAAGCGAAAGCGATCGAGGAGGCTTGATTAGTGAATCTGAGAGATGCGAGCGCGAGGCAGTCGGTACTGAGGCAGTGTAAATGGCCCAGCGGGTTTAGCAGCGCCCTTCTTGGCCTTGTGAGATTTAGAAGCCTTGTGATGGGCTCACTTTGAACCTCTGATACCCGAGCCTCAGGTCCGCGCTTTGGGGCCAGATGAAGATGGGGTACAAGTCTGAAGTCGCGATTCTTGGCGAAATTCGTAGCGAGATATGAGGATAAAAGCTGAATCTGGCCAGTTCGGCCCAGATAGTACTTTGCGTAAGTTCGCCCAAGCGGCAGGTTGAAACTCGTGACTACGGAGGTGCCAGCGCCCGGTGTTACTATAAGATCGAGGAAGGCGGGAGCGACCACTCGAGGAGTTTATCAAGCAGCTCACGTGGATCGTAGGGTATTCCAGTCTACAGGCCCAGTAGGTAGTATTAGAGTTCGCATTACATTCACGTAATCTACTGCCCAGGTTGATTAGTAGTTTAATTAAATCGGGAGGCTGTCTGGGAAGAGCATGCACTGGCTCAGATTTGGGGCGAGTTCTCGAGGAGCATTTCTTGCACATTCTTGCTCCCACGGATGAGGAGGGCGGGCGGCTAAACATATTTTTGGCGTTGAGGCGGGGCGAGGCTGAGGCGGTTAGAAGTCTGATATGAGTTCGATTTCATTGGCTCGGTATGTTCCAGCTGTGGTAGGCCCGATATGGAGGGAATGATACACGGCTAAATCACCCGGGTTTGGACAGTTACTTGGCGAGAGCTTGTGTCACGGGTGTAACTCTTGAGCCAGGCATGGACATTGCCCGCGTACGGAGGCTCGCCCACTAGGAGTTCTGTGAGGCGCGCGGAGAAGGTCGGTGGAATAAGCGAGATCGGCGAGGAAGAGGCGAGCAGCGGGCTCGCTGGCGAGAGTCCTTTGTTGTTTTAAAGCGAGACGCCTGGCCAATGATCCCTGGTGCATGTAGCCACCTCGCCCGATCTGAGTGGTCCTCACTACGATCTTTGGAGCGTTCGAGGGTGATTCGGGGCTGGTCCGAGCTCTGGGAGCCACAGTTACGGTATCGTGAGTGCTAGCAGCGGGATTCATGTCCCCCACCGTGTGCGATCATAGCAAACATGCGTCCGAGAATGTCGTCTTTTCTGCTGGTGCTTATTTCACTTTCTGCGTGTCGGGGAGCCGTGTGACGAGGCGTCTGCTTATAGGAGAATGCAGCAGGCTTAGCGCGACCTACTGGATGGGTCAGCGATGTGGGTCGTTTGCCTTCTCTGATTATGCGCCTGCGAGCTGGACAAATGATTAGAGAGTGGAGCGGTAAGGCTTCGAGGTATATCCTTAACCCTACAGAGGCTTGTATGTTTGATGTATATTGTGTGTTGACAGTGTTATATTGGATAACTTTAATGCTCAAAATGTGGTTACAGGAACACAGTTCCCAGAGGGAAAAAGAGGTAAGCACAGGGTGAAGAAAATGATGAACCTTAAGAATATTCACAGTGAGACCTTAGATGTAAGGCCGTCTTTGAATTACAAGATTTTTGCGAGTGATCATGTCCAGTGCATTTTATGCCTAGAATGTATTGTGTGATAAGTCCGCAGGTTGGGTAAATGAAAGTGGTATCTTTCATGATGTGATTTAACAAAGAATTATTCGATGTCGGAGAGCGAGAGTTGGCCTTGACAGGTGGGTCGGGTTGGGGCGTGATTGCGGGCCAACCAGCGGCTGTTTCGAGTGTAGAATTCAGCTCTGGGTGATCACTTGGTGGTAAGTCAGAATCACGAGGGTGCTAGGCCCAAGTTTAGTTGAACGGCATCGTGTATGAGTTGGAAGTGGGTGTGTTCGACCGAAGCGGTCGTGAAGGCAGGGAATGGCCTTAAGGAAGATTGAGGCTAGTAAGATAACCAAGTTGGAGGTGGTGACTCAGAGGGTGGAGAAAGCGAGAAGCGTTGACGGAAGTGTGTGCGCGTACTAGAAAAGTTCGGAGTGTTAGAGAAGGGTGCAACGAGATGGGGAGAAGTGAGCGTGTGTGATCATTGCTTGTAAAGGGAGAAGGTGCGAAGGATGTATCTTTTTGACCTCGAGGATCGCATGCGATTCGGTACCCGTATGTTGGATCGCGGAGTGACACTAGAACCTGCGGCAAAGTGACAAAAGTTTGTGATGTTAAAAGGTGTTTCCTAAGTGGACTTGGATATAAGTATTTGCGTACATGTGTTGTTTAAGTGGCCAGTTGTAGGCGTTGGCAACTTATTAGAAGAACTTTATCGTTATCAGTCTTGAAGGAACATTGGACGAATGTTTCTAAGGAGGGAGAATGTTATACCCCAGTATTTCGGAGTATATGCGTGTAGCGTGCGATATTATAATTGAGCCTTAAAGTTGGCTAGTTTCGAAATTTACTGTACCCGATTAAGAGTCGTTTTAAATGAAAGCGTTTCCTGACTTTTCGTAGGGAAAATTACGGCTATGTCATTAATAATTTTGCGGATTTTTAGAGAGGCGAAACCAATTTTGGACCAGCGAGGGAGGCAATGACTTGTCACCATAATTGGAAGGTGGACCCGGACGAAAAGGGGCAAGTTGGCACGTTTTTGTGCATTGTTTTTGGTCGAGGAGTTGGTAGGATATTTTGGGTAGATGGATAAGGTTGCGTGGCTTAATCTTGGCCTCTTGCATGGCGGCTCAGGCTTGATCTTGGCCGTTGGTTGGCCTTTGGATTTAGCTTTATAAATACTCACTTACTTGAAGACTTTCTTAGTCCAAAACTTAAGCAATCTTTCTAAGTCTCAAATGCTCACTCCCTCTTGTTGATCCTAAATCCAAAGCCTATCCAGCACCCACTTTGAGAATGCCCTTTGGCCGGAAACCCCCTCCCTTGTGAGTGTCTAGCGTGGGGTACCCACAGTTATTTTAGTATAATACCCCTTGTTGTGGTATAGAAATACTCTCTGAAGTATTGTTATAATGCCCCGAAAATACTTTAGCCAAATACCTTGTGTAGTACTTTCCAAAGTACTTTTTACAAAAAGCCAAGAAAATGCCATTATACTTTCCTCGATCAACTCATGAAACCTAAGTAAATCTTACCACTGCGTAGTTGAAGTTATAAGTAGAAGTTAGTTAGAAACAAGGGTTGGATTGGAAGTGAATCGGGCGCGTGGTAGGAGCTAAACCTTGCTCGGGATCGACATATAAACTCGGATAATTTTGGGCTTATCGAGGTAAACATTCTTGACCTTACATTGTAATTGGAAATTACATGTTGTAGAATTATATAGTTAAGTATACTATATATAGGAAATGAACATAGTTGTGCGGCAATGTCTTTTGACTTAAGCACGAATAATACTTACGGCGATGTCTTGCGACTTAAGCTGAATTTTAAAGTGAAGTGGAAGCTACGTAATTACATGGGGTGTATTCGAGTGAAACGTAATAGCGTAACGTGCGTAGTAAGATTGTACCATCAGGTTAGGCGTGTTAACCCCACCCCCACCGAGATTTGGCTTAGTGGCGGCACCGATAGAGGAGGAATTCTGTTTTATTGCGGGAGGTAATGGTGTGGCCTTGTCGGGCGATCCTTCCAGTGCACCTACCGAGCACCACAGTGATACAACATCGGAAAACCAGCGGAAATAAAAACTTTACGTGAAATAGGAGATATAATAAATAAGCAGGCCAACAAAGCGATTGCTTGGTATATACTTAAAGCACGAGCAGTTTTAATCCTTTTACAACCACACTTACCGCGTGATTACTACAGAACCTCTAGATTTATACAACAACTATGGCGGGCGAGGCCCGCCATACCTGAGCGTACTGAGAACTTACGGACTCGAGGTGCATACCAAAGATAAGCCTCGCGGAATGGAGCTCCCAAAGCAAGAAATGAGATCCTAGCGCGGGATCGGCAGTAGATGTACCTGCATGAGCATGGCGTAGGCGGCCACGAAGGAGTCGTCTGATGCGCCAGTATGCAGTATGTGAAGCGTAATCTTTGTAAATGAAATCATAATAGTCTATATAAGCGGGAGACATGTATGATGGCCAAACTACGATATATAACATATAACGATTACGTGAGAATCAGAGCGGGGACTCGCCACTCCCGATTATCACTCGTGCAGGTAAATTTCTTCTGCCATAGCGATTTATGATATAACAATACCAAAGATTATCACATGAACACCAGTCCCACATGTTATAAAAACCCATCTGAGACAAAGTATAACTACGAATCCGGCCGTACCAATAATACAATGCAGCAAAACCACGAAGCGAATCCGGGGCAAGTCACGAGAAGCCCGACTCACCCAGGAGGAGACCAAGCGGTCCATCGTGGCAAGGCAGGGGCAATCTGAGCTGACCACGGGGACGAGGCGTATCGCGAGACTTACGTCACTATCTTGAGCGGGGCAAGTGCGGTGACTCACAGGTGGGTAGGCGAATCATCCATGAGCAAGGGTGCAGGTAGACCACGGGGACCAGGCGACGGTAGAGCAGTGAAACCTCGTGGAGAGCTAGTCCGTAAATAACAATTCTTGCCTGACTGACCAACATCGCCTGGCAGCGTAAGCGATTGCATACAACGTAAGCATAGGCGAGTTACCGCAACAACAAGCATAGGCAAGTTACACAACAACAAGCATGGCAAGTTACGACAAGCGTAAGGCATAGGCAAGTTACACTGACAAGCGTAGGCAAGTTACACTCAAGTTATTCTTTCGTTTTATGCAAAGTCGGGTTTTTAACCACAAGTACTCGTCCGTTAAATCCCTTTTAAAGAGATCTATTACTTTTATCAAAGTCACGATGCGTAGTATTAGAATGACCAACCCCGTTTCCTTTTCAAAATCAAGTAACAACATTCTTTTTCCTAAGTTCGATTTGCCTAGTTTTATAACTCAACTTCTGAACTTTCAAATGGTTTCATAGTTCGTAAACTTAATCAACTTGATTCCTTTTTAGAACAATTGAGTAATATATGTCTTCGTGAGAGTAGGTTATGCTTTGTTTACAACATTCTTATTCTGTGACCATGATCTAGAAAATGTATATCATTTGTCTCATCTTAGTTTCTATCGGATGGAGGTTTACTCTTTGGTTTTAATACAATTAAATCATTATTTAATACATTTTCCTTTTATTACTTATTGCGGTAGTGCTGCCGATACGTTCGATTTAGAAATCGGTAAAACATTATCCTTTAAATAAAACCAAGTACTCATTACTCACGAATGAGGTTTCACTAACATTCACATTAAAACAAATAAGTTAAGTCTCTTTATCTTATAAGATCAAGTCTCTTAACCTAACATTAGTAAACCATTTTCTTTACCTCTCTTAAGACATTATACCTAACTCACGTAAAAGCTAGTATAACTCTTTTTTAAAACCTTTAAAACCAAGTGTTACTCTTCGCCCGAAAGCGATTATAAATCTTTTGAAATACATCAAGTTCTTTATTATAACAAGCCGGTTATAATTCCACATCGATTACACTTTTAAAACCACAAAGTATTTTCTTACCTACATAAAGCGGTTATAACTTGACTTCCCGTAAAGCGTTTATAACACTTTATGTTTAAGACAATCAAAACCACAGTGCTTAACACATATGCGTCTGCGTACTACATAGTTCCTACCATATCATGCTAGAAGAGATAGGAAAGTTCGCGTACCTCGCGGCGAGTCAGGCATTACTAATGGCGCTCCAGTACTTCAAAGCCGTCATTACTCCTTAGCCACGTAGATCGCATACCACGTAGTACTTGACCTATAAGGCCACAAAGCGCTTATTAACATCTAGATCTCGCCGTTCCATATTATGCAGAAAATTCGCGGCGCCTCCCCACGTAGTGCGTAAATCTCATACATCTGTCAGCGGTACCAAGCCAACGAGAGGTTTTACCGCCTAACCGGGCGTGTACAATTCTACTACCACGGTAATACTACACAAGTCTCTTTATGTCTGATCCTATGTAATTCTGATTCGATTCTTAATTCTTGGGCTTAAGTCGAAAGACGTTGCCACGATTACTAAGTATAGTTCTATATAGTATCTTGTTATATATTCTTACAACATGTAATTTCCAATTACAATAGAAGAACGATAGTGTTTACCTCGATAAGCCCAAAATTATCCGAGTATAATGTCGCGCTGAGCAAGTTTAGCTCTACTCAGAGTGCTCGATCGCTCCAAACAACCACAGAAGTTCTAACCAACTTCTACTCAAAACTTCACAACGGTGAAGGTTTCCTTAGGGTTTCGGTTTGAGACTAAAAGGACAAAGGTAGTATTTAGGACTCTACGATATAGAGGTAACTTTGGAATACTACAAGGTATAAGGCTAAGGTATTTTGGGCATTATAACAATACTTGGAGGTATTTCAATACCACAAGGGGTACCTGCAGAACAACACCCCAAGGAGGGGGTGTTCTCGGCTTTAAACTCACAAGGGAAGGTTTCGGCCAAAGGCCTTCCTGAGGGAGAGGGCTCTTGGGCGAGAGTGACAAGAGGAGGAGGGTTACCGAAGACTTAGGCAAGTGAAGAGTGGATGAAGAAGTCTTGAAGAGAGGGTATTTATAGCAAAACCAAGGCGATGGCGAATCAAGCCGTGTGCGAGGCAAGTGTAAGGCGAAGATCGAGCCGAGTGCACCACAACCTACTCCAAAACACTCCATGAAACAAGCCCGCAAGCAAGGCACAAAGAGGCGATCGGCGAAGGCCAGCGAGCTCTCTTTGGGCCTTGATCGTCCAACCTTCACTTGCTTCCAATGTGAGGGTGACATGTCACCCTTCCGTTGATCCAAAATGTTTAGTCTCTCGGAAAAATCCATAAAATTTTTAAATGACATGGCGGAATTTTCCCAGCGTGGCTAATGAAGCGTTTAGTCGAGCTTGACTCTGTCGGCACTTGTGGAAATTTTGAATCAATGCCTGGCAAGGCTCAAATTTGTCACGTCGTCCGTACGTACATACTGGAAATACAGGGGTATAACAGTCTTCTTAGGAATTTTACGTAAGATATTATACATTGGGATCTAAGATGTTAATAGGCGCCTTGTGGCCTCACATAGGTTGAAATACTACGTGTGGCGATCTGCTTGGCTTAGGTGGCCAAGCGGTTTGAGTACTTGGGCGCTTTGCTATTAGTCGGTGTCGTCGCGAGGTATATGAACCTCTTCCTATCTGTTCTAGCATGATATGTGTATAACTATGTAGTGCGGTAGGCGTGCGTGTGTTTAATGTATTTGATTGGTTTGAAACATAAAGTGTTATAACGGCTTTATGGGAAGTCGGTTATACGACTTTATGTAGGTGAAAATGCTTTGTGGTTTCAAAGGGTGGCGATTTGACTTATAACGGTTTGATGGGTAGTAATAAAGAACTTGAAGTGTTTCAAAAGACACATTGAAAGAAGAGTAATACTTGGCTTTGAAAGCATAAGAGTTGTACTAGCTTTATGGGAAGTTAGGTATAACGTCTTAAGAATGATAAAGAAGAATGGTTTCTTGATTTTTAGAAGATAAGAGACTTGACTTAATGGTATTGATATGAATTTTGTTAAAAGTGTGAAACCTCGTTCGTGAGTAATGAGTACTTAGTTTTAAAAGGAATAATGTTTCTTGATTTTGGAAATCGAGAATGAGCATCGACAAACCATGCGGCGTTAATAAAGGAAAATGTATTGAATAATGAAGTATGGTATTAACACTAGTAGAAACCTCCATCTGCATAGAAGCTAAGATGAGACAAAATGATATTACATTTCTAGATCATGGCTTAATAAGATTGATTATAAACAGAATAAACTCACATATAAGACATATGTTTCTCAAAGCGTTTAAGGAGAATTATGTTAAAACTATGAACTACGAAACCTTTTCTAAAATGAGAAACTTGAGCATTTGAAATTAGGCAAACTTGAGCGTTTGGAAAATAAGGTTGTTACTTGATTTTACAAAGGAAAGCATTTTGGTTTACTTAACAATGTTAGTCACTCTAATTTTATACTACGGGTATCGGGTGATCTTTGTAAAGAAATAGATCATAAAAGGAATTTGCGTCGTAGTACTTTGAGTTAAACTCGGACTTTGACATAAAATGAAAGTACCTTGAGTTGTGTATAACTTGCCTATGCTTTTGTTATGAAACTTGACCATGTTACGTGTGATAGCCTTGTTATTGTGCAAGTATTGTGTTCTACTCGACTACAGGTTCATCAGGGAATGTATTTCACTTGACTAGGTTCATCAGAATGTATTTCACTTGACTCTGGTTCGTCAGAATGTATTTCACTTGACTCTGGTTCGCGGGAATGTATTTCACTTGACTCTAGGTTCGTCAGAATGTATTTCCTTGACTCTAGGTTCATCAGGAATGTATTCCACCGTTTCTATATTGGGTCCATAAGATGGCGAGACACATTATCGTATCACGTGATTTGTACCTAGACGCCGGTGAGGAAGGAGTTCCACGGGCATGAGGATGACTTTGGCGTGAGTCCACGACTTGACATATTGCTTTTATGTTGTGAGCGTAGTTTGGTTATCACATGTCTCTGCTTTATATAGACTATTATGATTTCATTTCTGATATTTCTGATTTCACATACTTGGTACTGTTATCTTGACCTCGCCCGAGGCTGCGTTCATCTGCGAGTAAAGTCATATTTATCGATCCGCTTATAGGATCACATTTGGCGTGTTGGGAAGCTCCGTTCCTTGGAGGCTTATCTTTGGTATGTTACCACACAGTGCAGCAGGTTCTTGTACATTCGAGGTATGGCGGGGCCACTGTCCGTCATAGTTGTTATCCTTCTTAGAGTGCATGTAATCTTGTTGTGGGCGATGCGTAAAAAGGATAAGCTGTTCGGGTATTTATGTATATATCTTGAAGGCAAGCTGTTTTGGTTGCTGTTTACTTATCATGTCTCTTAATTCATGTTCGTGTATTTTTATTTATGATTTTCTCGATGTTGTATCACTAGGGTGCGGGGTAAGGCACGATCACGGAGTTGGTCGTGACAATTATATGGCCGAGTCTTGTGCGGGTGTGGCTCTTGACCGGGCATGGATATTACGCGTGCGAGGCTCGTACCTTGGGATGCGAGGCGTAGAGACGGCGGGTGCGTGATATCGGCGCCGAAGAGGCGAGCGGCCGGATTTTTGGTAGTTCTCGGGAGGGCGGCCTCGAAGCGTCTGGTTTGCACCACGGCCCGGCTCGAGCACTCTACATCATTTCGGTGCGGCGAGCATTGAGGCGGTCGGGCCCGAGGACTTGGACTTCGGGTAGCAAAGTGCTAGCGATCGAGTGCGCTCGGTGTGTCCGTTGTGGTAGATTCCATTGAGTAGTACTACTTGGAGAATGCTATACTTGTGGCGGCGAGTCATTTTGCGAACTGTCAGGCCAGAAGCGTGGTGGTAGGCTCGGCCTACGAGTGCATTGCGATTCTTGCGTCCCTACGATTACACGCCCGGGCTGGAGTACTCGTAGACCAGCGAGTGCCGGAGTCGTGGCGCGGGTCGATTCTAGCGGTCCTCGAACGCATTTATGCCTTGTCGGTAGCGGATCGGAGAGCCTCGCGATGTAAATCACGAGTACCTTATCGATCTCAGATTATGATGTGTATGCCTTGATAGATCGGGTTCTACTGTCTATATATCTCCTTATTGCTAGTAGGATAGGGATAGAGCACGAGTCCATGGACCGCTTTCGAGGTAGCTACGCGATGGGTGATTCGGTGGTAGCTCGGCGGTTATAGGGCTTGTCCGGTGACCGTATCTGATCGTCGGACCACTGGCGGACTTGATAGAGTTGGATATGGCGATTCGATGTGATCATGGGTATGGATTGGCTAACTTCTTGCTACGCCCGTGAAGCTGCGAGGAGAAAGTAATGCAGTTCGGTTTCTGAGGCCGGTTGTCAGTGGGAGGGCACGCATTTGTATCGTAGGTAGGTTTATTTCCTACCTCGAGCTAGGAAGATGGTGTAGAAAGTGCATCTACCATCTCGTTCGGGTGTTTGATCACGAGTGCGGTGCGATTTCGGTCGATTCGATGTGAGAGAGTTCCCGGGCGTGTTTCGGGCGACCTCGGGTATTCCTCGAGCGAGGATATAGAGTTTTGTATCGATGTCTTGCGCGGACACTCGGCTATTTCCATTCGCCATACGAATGCTTGCCGAGTTGAGAGTTGAAGGACCAGTGCGAGATTTCTTTGGAGAAGGGCTTCATCGGACCTAGTGTTTCTCCACGGGAAGCCGTGTGTTCGTGAAGAAGAAGGGCGGGGCCTGCGCATGTGTTGATTCTGACGGTGAACAAGGTGACCATTAAACGAATACCCTTCCGGGATTGATGATTTGTTCGACCAGGTGCGAGTGCGAGATATTTCTCGAGATTGATCTGCGATCGGGCTATCATCAGTGCAGTCGAGGCGGATGTCCTAGGGTGCATTCGGACGATGCGGGCATTATGAGTTGAGTCATGTCTTTTAGGTTGACCAATGCTCGTGGTATTCATGGATTTGATGAGCAAGTGTTAAAACCATTTTTGTACGTTTGTGATAGTGTTCATCGATGATATCTTGGTTTATTCGCTCGAGCGAGGCATGCGGAGCATTTGAGGCTATCTTGTGATTCTCGGGACCTGATTATCGCCAAGTTTTCCAAATGTGAGTTTTGGTTAACCGGTGGCTTTTCTTGGGCATATTATCGGGTGATGGTATTCAGTGAATCTGGCCAAGATCGAAGCGATCGAGAGTTGGCCTCGACCTGCTACTCAGCGAGAGGTTCGCGATTTTAGGGCGCTTGCGAGTTATTATCGGCGGTTCGTAGAAGTTTGCTTCTATCTGCGCACCGTTGGCTAGGTGACTCGGAAAGCGGCTAAGTTTGATGGACGATGCGTGTGGCGGGGTTTCGATTCTTGAAGGAGGCGGCGGCGCCCCGTTCTTACTCTTCCGGAGGTCGACGGTTATGTCGTGTATTGTGATCGTCGGGCATCGGGTTGGGATGTGTGTTGATGCGGCGGGGCAAGGTTATAAGCGTATCGTCAGGCGGCTTAAGAAACACGAGAGGCTACCCGCGTGATTTAGAGTTAGCGTGGTGATTCCGCCTTGAAGATGCGGAGGCACTATTTGTATGGGGTTCGTATGGATATTTATCAGACCACAGAGCCTCGGTATATCTTGACGAGAGGAGTGAACTTACGGCGAGCGGTGGTTTGAGTTACTTAAGGATTACGATGTTGATATCTGTACCCGGTAAGGAAGGCGATGTTGCGGATGCTCTTAGTCGTAGTCGATGGGAGTCTATCGGATGTGCGGCAGAGGAGGGCATGGTTCGCGATTTGCATCGATTAGCGAGCCTTGGTGTCCGTTTGATTGATTACGATAGCGATGGGGTTCGAGTTCGAGGGTTGCAGTCTTCCGTCGTCGAGAGGTGAAGAAGCGATTTGAGATCGGTTTTGATTGGTATCATGATGCGGCTCTTACGTGAGGAAGGTCGCTTTTGAGTAGCACGATGGGGTGCTAAGGTTTGAGGCGAGTTGTGTGTTCGGATGTTTGAGGACTTGGCGAGTTCTTGGGAAGCACGCGGTAGCGCGTTACTCTATCCGTCGATGTCGACCAAGATGTACCACGACCTTAGATCTATGTATTGGTGGGATGGCGAAGAGGGGCGTTGCGAGTTCGTAGCTCGGTGCCGTGTTGTCGGCGGTGAAGGTAGAGCACGAGGCTGGTGGTTTGTTGCGGAGCGATAGATCCCGACACGGAAGTGGGAGGTGATCAGCATGGACTTTATCACGAGATTACCTACGCTCGGAGGAGACATGATTCTATATGGGTTATCGTCGGCGGTGTGAAATCAGCCCACTTTCTTCCGTCGGGGCGACTTTTTCGGTGAGATTATGCGGACTTTATATCAGAGATCGTCGGTGCGTGAGTCCTATTTCGATCATATCGACGAGGAGCCGGTTTGGCTAACCGGAGAGTCTTTCCATAAGGGTTTAGGGGCGCGGTGAGCACGTCTGCATTCCATCCTGAGCGAGACGGGACGGTGGCGCCTTATCCGGACTGCGAGGATATCTGCGAGCTGTGTTATTGACCGAGTGGTGGGAGGATCATTTGCCTCTGGTTGAGTTTGCGTATAATAATAGCTACCACTCGGTATTCGGATGGCGCCTTATGAGACATTGTATGGGAGAAGTGCGGTCGCCGATAGGCTGGTTCGATGTGGGCGAGTGCGATTAGTGGGACGGTTGGTGCGTGAGGCAATGGATAAGGTGAAGCTTATCCGGAAGGCGATTCTTGACAACTCGAGTCGACATAAGTCATATCACGAATCATCGTCGTCGGCATCAGGTTCGAGTTGATGATTGGGTTTTCTGAAGGTGTCACCCATGAAGGTGTGATGAGATTCGGAAAGAAAGGCTTCAGCCCAGTACATTGGCGTGCTCAGTTGTCGCGAGGTAGGCAAGGTTGCTATGAGTTGAATCTGCCGTCCGTCTGGAAGCGGTGCATCCGGTGTTTCATGTTTCTATCTTTGAGGAGATGTATCGGGGATCCATCTAGAGTGCATCCGATTGGCGATGTCCAGTGTGGCCAGGGGTTATCGTATGAGAGATTCCATGGCGATGTCGATGCGTCGGAGTTAGGCGTCTGCGGACCGGGGCGTGGCTTAGTCAAAGTTACGTGGCGGAGCGAGCACGAGGAGGAGATGGCGTGGGAAGGCGAGAGGAGGACATGAGGCGAAGTATCCTCACTTATTCCCAGCCTCCGGGTAACTTACTTTCTATTCTTTGGTTTTTAATTATCGTATTTGCTTAAGTGTTATAATGTGGCCATGTGTGGCACTTGCAAACTGTTAAGTTGTGAGGTATCTTATCGCTAACTGTCTTGGGAAGGAACATTCGGAACGAATGTTTCTAAGGAGGGGAGAATGTTATACCCCGTATTTTTCAGAGTATGTACGTGAGGACGTACGTACAAAAGTTTAGCCTTGGTTAGGCATTGGACGAAAAATGTTTGTGCACAACTCACTTAAAGAATCGTTTTTCGACGAAACGTTTTACTAAACTCGCGTAGGGTAAATTCGGGCTATGTCATTTTTAATTTTTGCGGATTTTTCCGAGAGATGAAATATTTTGGACCAACGGGAGGGTGACACTTGTCACCCTCATTGGACGGCAACTTGAGGCTTGGATTGGCACGTTTTTTGTGCCTTTGCACAAGTCAAGGAGTTGGTAGGATATTTGTGTAGTAGATGGATAAGGACACTTGGGTGAATCTCCACCCTACACTTGCCTTGCACTTGGCTTCATCTTGGCCAATGGTTGGCCATTTCTTGACCTATAAATACCCCCCTTAAGATGAAGAGTTCTTCATCCACAAATCAAACTTTCCAAGTCTAAAATCCCTCCCTCTCCCTTGTGAGCTTCTCGTCAAGCTCTTCCCCTCTAAAGGAGCCTGGCAAAACACCCTCTCCCATCTCTAGCCCTGGAAACACCCCCGCCTTGGTAGATAGTTGTCTTCCAAATACCTAGCCCAATTCCCTTATAGTATTTTAGTAGAAGTTGTTGGGAGCTTCTAAGGGTTCTTGGAGCTATCGGGCGTACAAATTAGGAGCTAAACCTTCCTCAGGAGCGACTTTTAACTTGGATAATTTTGGGCTTATCGAGGTAAATACTCTTGTCCTTCTATTGTAATTGGATATTACATATAAGAATAGTTAAGACTTGAGTATAAGATATGAAAGAATATTAATGAATAGAATTGAACTGTTATCACAGTAGAAGAGTATAAAGAAGAATAATTGATTTGTACTTACATAGATTTTTTCACGATGAACTTGAGTAGCTTGGGTAGGAAGTGCTGCCCAATTTTCCGTAGAATAGAGAACCCTCTGCTTAGAAGCTGTTTACAGAGTAGTCTAGACGTTGATAGACGTGTCTGACTATTATAGGTTGATTCTCTGCGCGCGACATATTCGACTTGGCAGGTGGTTTTCGCCGAGAAGGTATGTGATTTTTCCTATACTATTGAGCATGATATTTTAAATATATATATGAATGCGGTGAGCGTCGTGTGTTAAGCGAATAATAATTACGGCAATGTCTTTTGACTTAAGCACGAATAATAATTACGGCAATGTCTTTTGACTTAAGCTGAATAATAAAGATCTTGAAGCATTTGAAAAGAATCTTTGAATCATTTTTAACAAAGAGAAACAATTGGTTTTTAAACAAAAGCTTAAGAGTTATACTAGCTTTATGGGAAGTTAGGTATAACAACTTAAGAAAGATAAAAAGAAGCATTTACTTATTTGCTTATAAAAACCTTGTATTGATTTACGTAGGTGTAGTAAGATTGATTGATAAATAGACATATTATGATGCTACGTGTGTTAGTGTCTTGTGATGTTGTGAAAGGGTCATTCTTGTTGTGCTTACGTTGCTAAGCGGTAAGTCGATTATCTTGTTATTATATCACCTACCCGTTGACTTGTTATCTGAGGGCTTGCCACCCGATGCGAGTCTATCGGCTATGCGATGCAGTGAGACTATGCGGGCTGCGGGAGTTCAGGATTGATCATTCGGGTGTTTTAGCGTCACGGGGATGCCCTATGCGATGCAGTGTGACTATGCGGTCTATTGAGACTATCACGGACTGCGAGAGTCGAGGAAGTGCAGGGGTTAGCTACCGTCTGAGAATACCTCATGCGGAGTACGTGTGTGACTTTATGCGGTGCGGGAAGTCGAGGACTAGGCACGCATAATGATACTATAGGCGTCGGCCTTGCCCGATCATTCGCGGCCTAGGAAAGACCCGATTACATTATATCTATTTTGCTCTTGTTTATGTTGTGGCACTATGTGCGATTAAAGCTGGTTGTATTTACAAATGGCTTTAAATACTTTGATTTTACTTGATGCTTCTGATTTCACATACTTAGTACTGTTATGCGACCTCGCTTGGTGCGTTCATGCGCGGTAAGGGCAGCGGTGCTAGATCCACGTCCTTAGGATCTCTTTGCTTTGGTGTCGGAGCTCCGTGTATAGGAGGCTCGACTTTTGGGTATGATCTCCTGTTGTTGTATATAGTTTTGTACATTCGGGGTATGGCGGTGCCTGTCCGCCATAGTTGTTTATCTTCTTAAGTGCAGTAGTCTATTATGCAGTTGGGATGTAGCTGCAAAACTATGTTTATATATATATGCGAGCGGCGACATTTTCTCGCATAAAAGCGTGTCTCATTTACAATTGTTTCATGTCTTATTTTTATATTCGATTACTACGATGTATGACTACTTGGGTGCGGGTAAGGCACGATCACGAGCCGGGCGGAGTCGTGACACTAAGGTTTGGACAAATACTATGGCGGGACAAGGCCGTAGTACCACGAATATCATAATCATGATGACAAGCTCGAACATTGGAGCCGTCTCAAAATCTTTGAACCCGGGATCCTAAGCGCGGATCCACAGCGTGTACCTAAACTGCGGACATGAGCGGCCCCGAAGGATCGGTACAATTGCCGAATATGGAGCGGAAAAAATAAGGTACAATAAACAAATCATAAGCGTACAAAAGAATGGCGAGCAAGTATAAAAGGGTAAATACGAGATCCTCAGTGTATCACGACGACCCGGCATGGCCCGGTGCCCTACAGGCACCCTTTGCAGCATACATCGGAGAATAGCAGCGGAACATACACAATTGATAAAATACATAAACATAAAAAAAACAATAGGCTAGCCGATAAGGCCACCTTCCGTAACTTATACGATAAAGCGTACATTTTTTCTTTACAACCCGATCCTGATGTGACTACAGACCTCAGAATAACAACCACAGCGGGACGGGGCCCGCCATACCCAGATGTACAACAAGCCCGGCAATACTAGGGATAAGCCTGCGAAAGGAGGAGCTTCTCAACGGTGAGCAGTGATCCTAGGCGAGGATCGGCCACGTACTCTACTGCGGCGTAGGCATGACCCAGAAGGAGAGTCATGCAGCGTGTACCAAATATGTGAAAGAAATGCGTAATGAAATCATAAGTCTAATAATAAAGCGGAGACATGTATGATAACTCGATTAACGATTGCTGTGCCTTACTAACAATGAGAGTAAATAGGTGTATACTTACAATATAAAGTAGGAAGCTCACGATCAAAGCAGGACCACCGCGCGGTATCGTTAAGCGATCCTATTCACGGGACTATTTCACCGTATAGATCGCGTGGACCCGCGTGAGGTATTCCTCGCATGGGACTATTTCACCCGCGTAAGCCCACGGACTCGTGTGAGGTATTCCTCGCATAAATTTGGACGCGCGTGGGACTATTTCACCGCGTAAGCCTGCGGACTCGCGTGAGGTATTCGCCGCGTCGTGGGTAGCAAATCCACGGAAATATGCAATGCCACAAACCAGGAATGACCCGCAATTATTCTTGAACTACTAGCACAAATCAGGCTATCACACATAACATAAGCACTACGGCTTATCATACAATATATAAGCAAGTTAAGCAACCCACAACTTATTATTTTGTTTCATATACACTCTCATTTTAGTTTACTTAAGGCACTAACATGTTCTTTATAAAAATCAGAATTTAACCCAAAGTACTACGTACTTCTATTCTTTTAAAATGACTCGTTTCATTATAAAACTTCCAAGATACTAATAGTAGTATCGAGTTACAATTTCTTTTCAAGACTAGTCTGATACTTTTAGAAATAAAATTAGGCTTAAATCAAGTGACTTCTTCTCTCGTAAAAGCCTTAGGCAATTGATGCCTTTAAATCAAATTGTCTTTCAATAAATCAAGCCATTTATCTTTCCATAAAGCCAATATAACCAACTCCCATAAAGTCGTTATATTCACTTTATACCTAAGTCAAGTACAATTTCCTATCGAGGACTTATCGTTTAAAAGCGAAACAAGTATCACATTCTTTAAAACTCTTGAGTCCATAACATGCTTAAATTACTTAGAGTAAACCACTCTTTAAACCTTCCATAAAGATATTATAACCAACTTCACATAAAGCGGTTATACTAGCCTTATACATTAGCGATTTACATTTTCCTTATAACCAAAGACTTAAACTTTCCAACAAACAAGTATTAAAATACTTTGACATACTTAAATTCTCTTAACTTTTGAAAATCAAGATATACTTAATATTTAAACAAGTGAGTTAATACCCTAACTCAAACAACTTGGGCATTCTTAAAATAAGCCAAGGATATCAAATAGACTAGATTTGTCAAAAATCTAAATGCGTCTACCGTACTATACATTTACAACAATCATGCTCGAGAGATAAGAAAGTTCCACATACCTCTTGGTTTAATCCACTTGCTAAGTCGATCGCGTGCGTGGTATGTCAACTATAATGACCGTAGTGCGTCTATTAACTCTAGTTTCAAGCGTAGAATGTTCCAAGTGCAAGTCACTAAATTCTACGGAAAATCGGACAACAACTTCCTTTGTTTTACTAACTTTGCCACCTTTTTCAAGGCGAATACAATAACCAAACAGCCCGATTGGCTCACCACAATTTATAAGGTATTTCAATACAAATGAATAACCAAACAGCCCCGATTGGCTCACGCAAGCGATAACAAACTAGTCTAAACTATAATGTCAATTCGGCAATTAAGCAACAATACAAATCGTTTCCAATTCCTTTTTAATCCGAGTGGTTTAGTATAACGTGATATCAAGCGCAATCGATTACAACTACTACAATCCTCAGTAGGTAAACATCGACAATTCTAATTAACGACAAAAATTGTATTTCAATTTCAAAAGGCTAATCATGTCGCTTTTAGGTTCTGAAGCTTCTACAATCCATGTCACTTATCAAACTTCATAACACAAATCACATGATCATATAACTTATCATAACATGAAATCTTCAATTACAAAACTAAAGCGAAGATTATACCTCAATTAGCCCAATTATGATCCAAGATCACAAGTCGCTCCTTGCAGCTTTAGCTCCTCCTTTCGATGTTCCAATCCACTCCAAGCAACCCTTAGAAAGCATAAAAGACTACGTCTTCAAGTTTGACTTCAAAGTTGAATAACCCTTTAGGTTTTAAGCCTTGCGACTAATCTGAAAACACCATTTTTCGGGATCTTTCTATTGAGAAACACTTACAATACCCTTAGGTACCTTGGTTTAAAGTGGGGAATTATTGGACAACAATTGAATTTTTCTTGAAACCCTCATGGCCAGAGCTCTCTAGTGTGATCTTCAAATTTTTGTGAAAAAATGGCTAAGTGTTGGCTCTCTCTTGCTACTAGTAGTTATATAAAGGGTCATGGAGGTTAAGATCTACACAAATGGTTGGCCTAGATGGGTTTCACATGGATCAGTCTAGGTGGCCTTTGACTTAGTCAACTTTGTCAAGCTTGAGACTAGCGAGACTTGGTCATTTAAATTATGGTCAAATGACCATTCTAACCGTAACAATTTCGTCCATGACCGTAAGGGGGTGACCGTGTCTCCTCTCAATCGTCATGATATTTCATTTTCAAACAAATTCCAAAATTAGATAAATTTTTACTGCGTCTCTAATCTTAACATCTTTTTGTTCTTACGAGCGTTCTTATAAACGTATCACGAAATTAGGGGTGTTCTGATTATCATTACCGTCTAAGTGAACTTAATCGTACTTTATTATCTTCTCCCGTTTTCAATAAGAGTTATAGTCAAATGCTTACATACATACTTAGGAAAAAGCATGAAGTTCATTACCGTATAACACTTACCATTCATAACATAAATCAGGCCACTTTTTATGGAGGGCGCCTATCTTGCCGACCAATCAGGAATGCGATAAATTACATAAGTGCGCCCGTAAAGGTATACTTCACGGCCTAATGGGACGCGATAAAGTCACATAAGTCTGCCCATAAAGGTATCTTTGCATAAAAAAATAGGAAGCTTATGATCGACTTAGGGTCACACTGCCCGTAGTATCGTTTATCAATCCTACTCGCAGGACTATTTCACTCGCGAGGGCCGTATGGACCGCGTGAGGTATTCCTCGCATAGGCGTATCCGCCGCATGTGCGTGTGGACCCGCGTGAGGTATTCCTCGCATAGGACTATTTCACCGCGGGACTATTTCACCGCTTAGGCCTACGGGCATGATGAGCAAATCGCCATGCTCGCGTCATGGGTAGCAAATCCATGGAGGTATATTGTCTTGGGGTTTACCCGCAATCATACTCGAGAATGTATAACGTCTTGGGGTTTACCCGCATTTATACTCGGGGAGGTGTATAACGTCTTGGGGGTTTACCCCGAATTTATACTCATAACACTACCCCCAAAGGCTATCATACATAACATAAGCGCTACCGGCTTATCATACATAACATAAGCACTACCGGCTTATCATACATAACATAAGCACTACCTGCTTATCATACATAACATAAGCAAGTTTATAAATCCCCTAACTTCTTATTAACCTTATTTATAAACACTCTCATTTTAGTTTACTTAAGGCACTAACATGTCATTATAAAATCCGGGAATTAATCCCAAAGTACTACGTACTTCTATTCTTTTAAAAATGACTCTTTTTCATATAAAACCTCCAAGATACTAATAACCTTTGTATCAAGTCATATCTACTTTTCAAGACAAGTCACAATACATTTTTAGAAATACAATTATAGGCTTCTAAATCAAGTGACTTCTTTCCTTAAAACCTTAAGCAATTGGTACCTTTAACCCAATTTTCCCTACTTTATTTCAAGTCATTTCTTTGCTTAAATTCTGGAAAACCATTATTTTAATCTTCCATAAAGTTGTTATAACCAACTTCCCATAAAGCCGTTATAACTCTTTATGTCTTAGACAAATTCATTCCTTTTATAACCAAGAGACTTATACTTTCAAATCAAATTACATAGCTTTCAAAATAATTCAAGTCTCTTAACTTTTAAGAAAACAAGTTTCTTAACTTAGAATATAAGGTCTCTTTAACTTAGAGTATCAAGAAGTCAATACTTTCCAACTCAAATATCCTATACTTTTAAAATCAAGTCTCATAACCTTTTAAGAATTCATAGTTCATAGTCTTAACACTTATGCGTAAACTCTTTAAGTTAAGTAACATATGCCTTATGTGTGTGAGTAGGTTATACTTGTTTATAACGATCTTATTAAAGCAGCCATGATCTAGAAAAAGTAATACAATTTTGTCTTATCTTAGCTTCTATGCAGATGGAGAATTCTACTCATTTTAATTTAATTGATTGTCGATACATTTTCCTTTATTAATCTTTGATGACTTGTTCGATACTTATTCTCATTAGATGCGGTAACTTAGCAAAGTCAACTCGGCTCCGAATACCTCCTACGACTCTTACCAACATCCCCATAAGACTTGGTAAGAACTTAGGATAACAGACATAACCATTACATAGAGTAAATCAGCATACATACCTCTTAACTTCAGAGTAGAAGGAAACATGAAATAATACCACATGTATATTCCATACATAGAATCATGTCAAAAGAAGGAAGAGGTTCACATACCTGCGTGGCGATTATCGACAAGTAGCAAAATGCTCCAAAGTACTTCAACCTTGATAGCTATTCCACCCCAAGTAGAATACGCTATACTTAGTACTTGACTATAATGGCCATGTCGTCCATTAACCTCTAACTGAAGCGTAGAATATTCTAAGTGCAAAGTCACTAAATTCTACGGAAAATCGGACGACACTTCCTTTGTTTCTACATACTTTTCCACCTTTTCAAGGCCGAAATCAATAACCAAGCGCCACTTTTAAGGCTGACAATTCACTAACAAAGGGGATTACACGTACGGGGCGTGTAAAATTACACACAAATTGTCTGAAACTAGTTCCATATTTAAAGCCATTCTCGGACTAAAATAAACAACAACTCAAAGTCTTTTCCTATTCATTTCCAATCCAAGTTCTTAGGTCTAACATGTTATATAGTCATAAACAACTTGTGACTATAATTCCTTCTTTATATAACATTTTGCGACTAAACTAGTAACCAAATTGAATTACAATCTTAAGGGCTAAACATACTAGTTTTCGGATTAGGGTTCCAATAGTCAATACACTTATCAAACTTCATAATATATACCTCATTCTTGGTAATATCCAAAGCTACAACAATAAGTAATCGTAATTACTAAAACGACAAGAATTGTTACCTTTATAAGCCCTTATAATTTCCAAGATTCAAAGTCGCTCCTTAGCAATTCTTAGCTCCCTTACTTATGTTCCAATCCGCTCCAAGCACTCCTTAGAAGCTCATGAAGAACTTCTCTTCAAGTTCCATCTTCAAAGTTGAAGAACACCTTAGGGTTTCGCCTTGCGACTAACGTAAAAACGTCGTTTTTCCTAAATATTTCTATTGAGATATCCTTACAATACCCTTAAGTACATTGGGTTAAAGTCTTGTGAATATTGGACAACAATTGAATTTTGTTTTCTTCCATTTGAGAGCTTAGCCGAGAGCTACACCAAGAACACACAAATTCATGCAATATTTTCTAAGTGTTAGAACTAGTCTTGCTACTTAGGATGATATACTACCTTCAATGGCCAAGATTAGAACACTTGTTAGGGTTGGATGGAAAAGTGTTACACCCCGTATTTACAGGACATGTTTTAAGGAAGTACGTAAGAACTCACAAGTGTTAAGATTTGAGACTTGTAAAAATTTATCGGAATTATGAAATTGACGGAAAACGTATTATTATGACTAATGGGAGGGTGACACATGTCACCCCCCCCCCTTTAAGATGCCTTGGACGATTTGTGGCAAGGGCTAAAGGGTCATTGGACCTTTGTTAGCAAGACAAGTCTTGCAACTTGTAGCTTGAGAGTATTGACTTGGTCAATGGGACCACCACACTTGATATTTAATAAGACTACATCTAAGCCTCACATTTGTTTATATCTTGACCCTCCATTGAACTATATAATACTAGTAGTGCTAGACAAGCTTAAACACTTAGCCAAAATTTCACTAAAATTGGAAGAACAAGAGCATTGCTCTCGGGTTCCCTCTAGAGAAAAAGAAAAATCTTTGTTTCTTGTCCATTTAGCTCCACACTTTAAACCAAGGTTCTTGTGTGTATTGTAAACATATCTCAATAGAAAAATCTTGGAAAAAGATAGTTTACGGGTTAGTCGCAAAGCGAAAACCTAGTTGTCTTTCTAGGTTTTGTTTGGAGATTTGAAGGAGATTTGTTGGTGTTGTTCTAAGGGTCTCAACTAGCTGATTGAAGCGTCTTGAAGAGGCTCTAAGTTTCTAAGGAGCGACTTCGGATTTGGAGTTGGATAAGATTCGTTAAGGTATAATCTTGTCCCTTAAAAAGTGTTACAAGATTATTTATATTGTTGTTAGCTTTACTTGTTGCTAGCATGAAGTATATGAGTTGAAGTTTATAAGTATTATGGATTGCTTGTAGCTTAAATCCGGAATGTTATACAAGCCACTTGAAGTTGGATTACTAATTGGTCGTTTATTAGAAATCGTCGCATGTTACTTACTTGAAGATTATAGTAGTTATAATCAATTACGACTTGATATCATGTTATGCTAACAACTTGGATTGAAATGGAAATTGGATAAGAATTGATGTTGTAGTACTTCAAGTTAGCCGAATTGGCCTAGTAAGTTGTATCAATTTGATATCTTTTGTGGGGCGGAATTTTACACGTCTAGTAGGCGTGTAATCCCCTATTGTTGATTGCATTGATTGGGCCTTAAATGTGGCGTGTTTGGTTATTGTATTCGGCCTTGAATAAGGTGGCAAAGTAGTAGAAACAAAGGAGGTGCTGTCCGATTTTCCGTAGAATTTAGCGACTTGACACTTATAATATTCCGCGTTTGAAGTAAGGCTTTAATAGACGTATTGTGAATATTATAGGTTGACATACTACGGGCGGGACTTTGTACTTGGCAAGTGGTTTGACCCGGCGAGGTATGTAGAACTTTTCCTATCTTTTGAGCATGACTAGTTATGCGTATATAGTGCGGTGAGCGTCTGAAGACCTTGATATCCTTTACTAGTTTTATGAATAGCCAAATTGGGTGAGTTAGGAGATTAACTCACTTCTTTGAAAGTATTAAGGATGTCTAATGTTTTATTAAAATTAAGGGACTTGAAGAGTTTTAAAGTATGTGATACTTGTTCCGTTTTAAACGTATAAGTCCCTTGGATAGGAAATTGTATATGGCTAAGGTATAAGCGAATGTAACGACTTTATGGGAGTTGGTTATAATTGCTTTATGGAAAGGCGAATGACTTGTTTTTTTTTAATGAAAAGGCAATTTGATTTTAAGGCATCGATTGCCTAAGGTTTTATAATAAAAGAGTCACTTGATTTAGAAACCTAACTTTATTTCTAAAGGTATTGTGACTGTCTTGAAAAGTAATTTTGACTTGATACTACGGTTTATAGTATCTTGGAAGTTTTATATGAAAATGAGTCATTTTAAAAGGTTAGAAGTCGTAGTACTTTGGGTTAAACTCCGGTTATTATAACATATTAGTGCCTTAAGTGAACTAAATGAGAGTGTAGATGAATAAGACTAATAAGAAGTTAGAGATTTCTAACTTGCTTATTTATTGTAATGACGGTTGAGATAGGGTAAGAGTATAAGTGAGGGTAAACCCCAGGCTATATACCTTCTCCGGGATAAGAGTATAAATGAGGTACACCCCGAGGCGTTATACCACTGCTTTATTACATTCTCCGGTAAGAGTATAATGAGGGTAAACCCCAGGCGTTATACCACTGCTTGAGGTAAGAGTATAAATGAGGGTAAAAACCCCGAGGCGTTATACCACTGTTTTTATGGGTTGCTACCCATGATATGATCGAGTCTCTATTGTGATGTTATGCGTATTCCTTGATTTACTCTCATTGTTAGTAAGGCGCGTGTCTTTGTAATTTTGTTATCATACATGTCTCCGGCTTTGATTTAAACTTATGATGTAGTTCTGACTTTCGGTTTACATACTTAGTACATATTGTGTCGCGACCCCTTCCTAAAGTGCGTTCATCTTTGCGGAAAGGTAGCGGTGGTGGATCCGCATTCTTAGGGTCACTTATCAGACGTCACAAGCCCCATTTCTCCGGAGGCTTGTCTCTTTTGCTGATATTTCACGATGTTGTAGATTTATGTACATTCGAAGTGCAGTGAGACCTGTCCACGATTATTATTCTAGAGTATGTATTCACGTATGTGGTTGAGTGTATGGCCAGGTTATGCAGTTGTACTTTTGATTATGTTTATATTATGGAAGGCGGCCTTATCGGCTAGTCTGTGATGTTTATTGTCTACACATGTGTTTATATTTTGTATGTTCATTGCTATTCTCGATGTATGCACGAGCAGGGTGCCCGGGTAGGGCGCGATCGCGGCCCAGGTGGTCGTGACAAAAGATCAAGCAGTGGCCGCGGACTTAGTCAGCAATATCAAGCTCTTTAATTAGCAAGACTTGGTCATCTATACATTGGTCAAATGACCATTTGCCCTTGGCATAAGTCGAACAAGCCCGTGTGGGGTGGGTGACGCGTGTCGCCTCGTTCGTCCGTAAATTTTCGTAACCTCGGCCCCACAAAGCGTAAAATTTCTCGGGTGGGCCCCACGTGACCGTCAGTAAAAATAAATTTCCATAATGTTAATAAGTTTCATACTCTTCAAATAATGCATTTTGAGAATCCAATTCTCGTCAGCGAACATTTTCCTTTCAGCGTTGGAAGGTTTTCCTTCGGAAAAACAATTCTTCCTTTCGTACCAATTTCAAGTCTTGTGTTCCTTACGTACATTCTCTTATTCATGTCCTGGAATTACGGGGTGTAACAATCTCGGCGGTTATCAATATTCTTAGGTTCGCATTTTCCATGCTCCAAGACTACCTTATCAGTCCCCCCCGTAAACGGGTAAAATAACTTTTCATAACCCATAATCGTGTTGTCTTAATCACAACAACCATTACTTACTCCGTACGGATCCCCCCGTACAATCCTCTTAAGCATACCACGTAGCTTAATATACTAACATAGTTCTCTATTAAGTCTCTTAATCGTGACTTCTTAAGGGTTCATTACCTTTTCAGACAGCTCATCATCTCTTAATTATCTCAAATTAGTACGTAAAACCTTGATGAGAATTCATTAAACTGTTCCATACCTTTCCGGTATCTATTTAGTCCTTACCAATTCTTGGTAATCCAAAATCATCCTAGGCAACACGCGTCTGACCCTCATACATGAATCCGTATAGCTGTGTGTCATAATACCAACTATACTACAATTATTACCAGCTGGATCGCGATCCGCATAATCGCTTCTGGGTCATGTTGCCTTTCTCGTGGCGCAATCAACATAACTTCGTTAGGAGAGATGACCCTAACAACACAGCTCGATCTTGCGATCTCGAGTGAGAAGAATAGAAACCAATCCTAATTGTCTTGCGACCTCACGGTTATAGATGTGGTGCCTGACACACGATAACCAAGACTCTACTGAACACGGTTTGTAGACACTTTAGAGGACTAAGCGCTCACGATATCACTTTTGTCGAGGACCCGACCACGGGCATGGCGGTGCCTTACCCGGACACAATAGTAGATATACATCAGAGGAACCAGCAGAAAATAAACTTATAAACATGGAACAATGTAAAATAAGAAACAGGCTAACCGATAAGGTTGCCTTTCAACATGTATATAAAAACAAAGTCTGAACAATTATATCCTTTACAAACCCAGCTTACAACAGGACTACATACCTCTAAAAGCTTATAACAACTATGACGGGACAGGGCCCCGCCATACCCCTGAATGTACATGAACCTACAATGACAGGGAATCATATCAAAAAATAAGCCTCCGGAGAAACGGAGCTTCCCAAAACGCAGAACGGTGATCCTATGAGCGAGGATCAACAATGGCGATACCTCTACTGCGGCATGAGCGGCCCCCAAAGGAGGTCGATTACTGCGGTACCAAGTATGTGAAACTGAAAGTACTGTAATGAAATCATAATAGTCCAAAACAAATCCACAGACATGTATGAAAAACCAATTAACAGTACACAGTGTCATAGTATATATATGAGAGCAAATAGGTGTAACCTGGCCGGTTCTGAATAGACAGCCAATGATCAAACTAGGGCCATTCGCCCTTAGTATCATTGTGCAAATTCTAATCCTGGACTACCCCCCCTTCAGTCCGTATAGGTCGCGTGGACCCGCATGAGGTATTCCTCGCATCGGGGGAAGCTAACCCGCAAAAATTTCTGGACTACCACCCCTACAGTCCGCATAGGTCATGTAGACCCACATGAGGTATTCCTCGCATCGGGGGTAGCAAACCCGCGGTAATTCCTTTACTACCACCCCTACAGTCCGCATAGGTGAACAACGTAACATGGCCAGGAGTTTAAGTGATATAATACAAACACAATCGGCCATCAAAACCAACATAAGCAAATCAGAAAAACCTCCTTACCACACAAAGTCTCAAGACACTAACACCCGTAGTATCAAGACATGTTTACTTATCAAACCAAGTTACTACACCGTTAGAAAATCATTACAAAGCCTTTAAAATCAAGTAAGTAAAACCGTTGAAGGAAAGTGAAAACCTAGTAGCTTTCTAGGTTTTGGATTGGAAGTTTGAAGGAAAGTTGTTGGTGTGGTTCTAAGGGTCTCAAGTAGCGGATTGAAGTGTCTTGAAGAGTCTCTAAGTTGCTAAGGAGCGACTTCGGATTTGGAATTGGATTGAGATTCGTTGAGGTATAATCTTGTCTCTTAATTAGTGTTACAAGATTATATATATGTTGTTGTTGTTAGCTTTACGTGTTGCTAGCATGAAGTTGATATGTTGAAGTTCATAAGTATTATGGATTGCTTGTAGCTTAAATCCGAAATGTTATATTAGCCACTTGAAGTTGGATTACTAATTGGTCGTTTATTAGAAATCGTCGCATGTTGTTTACTTGAGGATTATAGTGGATATAATCAATTGCGACTTGATATCATGTTAGGCTAATAACTTGGATTGAAAAGGAAATTGGATAAGAATGGATGTTGTAGTACTTGAGTTGGCGAAAATGGGCTAGTAGTTGTTGTAGTTTGTTATCTATTGTGGGCGGAATTTTACCGTCTAGTAGGCGTGTAATCCCTATTGTTGATTGCATTGTTCGGACCTTAAATGTGGCGTGTTTGGTTATTGTATTCGGCCTTGAAAAAGGTGGCATAGTAGTAGAAACAAAGGAGGTCTTTGTCCGATTTTCGTAGAATTTGGCGACTTAGCACTTAGAATATTCTCGTTTGAAGTAAGAGGTTAATGGGCGTATTGTGACCATGATAGGTTGAAGAACTAAGTATAAGCGTATCTACTTGAAGAATGGAATAGCTCGAGGTTGATGTACTTTGGAGCATTTTGCTCTTATGTCGACAATCTTGCGAGGTATGTGAACCTCTTCCTTCTTTGGCATGATTCTAAGTATGGAATATACACGTGGTATCATTTCATGTTTCCTTATACTCTTAGAAGTTAAGAGGTAGTTGTGTGACTTACTCTATATAGAACTTTTCCTATCTTTTGAGCATGACTAGTTGCATTATGTAGTGCGGTGAGCGTCTGACACATGATATCCTTTACTAGTTTTATGAATAGCCAAGTCGGGTGAGTTAGGAGATTTACTCACTTCTTTGAAAGAATAAAGGATGTCTTAAGTTTTATTAAGTTAAGGGACTTGAAGATTTTAAAGTATGTGATACTTGTTCTGTTTTAAACGTATAAGTCCCTTGGATAGGAAATGGTATTTTGGCTAAGGCATAAAGTGAATATAACGACTTTATGGGGAGTTGGTTATAATTACTTTATGGAAAGATAAATGACTTGATTTTAGTGAAAAGGCAACTTGATTTTAAGGCATCAATTGCCTAAGGTTTTATAATAAAAGGAGTCACTTGAGTTCTAAAGGTTAAGAGACTAACTGTATTTTTGAAAGTTAAGAGAATGGTTTTCTTCAGTAACATAAACAAGAAATGATTTGAAATAAAGAAGGGTAAATTGTTTTAAAGGTACCAATTGCTTAAGGTTTTTAAGAAAGAAGTCACTTGATTTAGAAGCCAGTAATTGTATTTCTAAAAAGGTATTGTGACTTGTCCTGAAAGGTAGAGATGACTTGATACTACGGTTGTTAGTATCTGGGAAGTTTTAATTGAAAAAGAGCCTTTCTAAAGGAGTAGAGGTGCGTAGTACGTTGGGTTAAATTCCCGGGTTTTATATGACATTATCGACCCAGAGATGGGCCGGGCAGTATACCTTTACGGGCAGACTATATGACATTATCGACCGGAGATGGGCGGGCGGTATACCTTTGCGGGTAGACTATATGACATTATCGACCGAGATGGGCGGACGGTATACCTTTATGGGCGGTATAGGGCGTTATCGACCGAGAGATGGGCGGTCGGTATACCTGCGAGGCGAACTATATGACATTATCGATCCAGAGATGGGCCGGGAAGTATACCTTCACGGGCATACTATATGACATTATCGACTCAGAGATGGGTCGGGCAGTATACCTTAACGGGCGGACTATATGACATTATCGACCCAGAGATGGGGCGGTATACCTTTGCAGGCGGACTATATGACATTATCGACCGAGAGATGGGTCGGGCGATATCTTTATGGGCGGACTATAGGACATTATCGCGTCGAGAGATGGGCGGACGGTATACCTTTAGGCGGACTATGTGACTTTATCGGCGTCGGGTTGGGTGCGGTATAGGTGTCTCTCCGTAAAGGGCCGGACTAGGTTGTGTAAGGTAAGTAGGTTATATGGTAGTGAACTTGATGATTTTCCGAAGTAAGTACGTAAGGAAGTGACTATAACCTTTATTGAGAAGTGGGAAAAGATAATAAGGTACGATTAAGTTCACGAGGGGGGTAATGACATGGTAGGCTCAGGTATTTACTTCTTTTACACTTACCTTTGTCATGCTATTATACAGTTATGTTTTAATTGTTGTACCTTATTTCCGTTCCATATTCGGTACCTGTTATGCGACCGCCGAGAAGCTGCGTTCATGCCGCGAGTTTAGGTACCAGGTTGGTGATCCTTGCTCGTAAGATCTCGGTTGATTTTGGAGAAAGCTCCATTTGCTCGGAGGCTTATCTCTTGATGCAGTTTTCCACGAGATTGTAGATTCATGTTTATTGAGGGTATGGCGGGGCCACTGTCCACAGTTATTATGATAAAACTCTTAGAAGTGCAGTTTACATATTGTGGAGTCGATTTGTAAAGGAAAGGAGGCAAGCTGCTTGGTTATATATTATATGTCGGGAAGGTAGCCACATCGGCTAGCTTTGTTGTTTTACTTCTATTGTATTAATTTATAAGTTTCATGTATGTTTCTGATTATCTACGATATGTACTGTAAGTGCGGGTAGGAGTACGATCGAGGGCGAGTCGGTCGTGACATAGCACTTCTAAAGGATCGGGGCGAAAGGAGTTTTAGACCCCCGCCGTCTTTGCTTGGCAAAGGTCTTGACTTGATTAAAATCTCTATTTCCCACCTTTGTTATATTGGGAACATCTTGTGCATCCCGCAAACGGTGTTTATCAAATTGTTTCTCACCCGAAGCTCGATCAAGATTCAAAGCTGTATCGACACTTCCGGGCATAGAGGGCAAACTCGTATCCTCGCCATTTTGAGGCAAAGCATTCAAATTTTGAGGTTGGGAAGTCTCCATAGGCTTCACTTGTTTCTTCGACTTCTTACACTTTAAATGGCTATGTCCAAATATTTGGCAATGAAAACAAAAATCCGGATAATGCTCATATTCCACTTTTTGAACATACATGATATTACTCGGCAGCCTTACTATGAATTCCGTGACTGGCTCCTTACTAACATCGACTTCAATAAATACTCGTGCATAGTTCATTTTGGACCTTTCTTTAGTAAACTGATCCGTGTATAGAGGCATTCCAACACGCGATGCTATTTTACTCAATTCGGTTTCACTCCAAACCGATAAGGGGATGTCACGTAGCAACACCCAAATGGGGATTTTCATAAAAACTACAAATCTCTTCTTATATAACATGCGACGACTAAAACTAATAACAAAATCGCAGTACAATCTTAAGGTTAAACATGCAACTTTCGGATTCCATCCAAATATTCCATAACATTCAATATCCATATATATATATATATCTCATGCTTGCATAATATATATATGACTACAACAATAAGTAACCTTTAATCACTCAAGAGGACAAAGTTGTTACCTTGATATGACCAAAATAGTCCAGCAATCTCGCCCACTTTAGCCCTCTTTCCGAAATACTTCTTCATAAAATCGCCTCTACAGACCCCACTACAAGCTCGCCAACATATTTCCTTCTTGTTGCCTTTCCAAAAATTTCATTTAGGCTTAGGGTTTTCCTCACAATTTCTTTGAGAGAGAAGAAAAGAGAAGAGGAATTTCTATTTGGATGAAATCTTGCAAATGATTTTAATCTTGCAAGACTTGGTCTTATATAGCCTCTATCTTGTTACACAAGTTGGGAGGGACACTTGTCGCCCTCCCATAGGTCCTCTACACAAATATCTTCTAATTTAACCCCCTTTCCGCAAAAATTCCCGCCTCGGCCCTGCAGCCGGCGACATGGCGCTGCAACTTCAGAAAGGTTCAGGACTTACTGCGCCGCGGCCCTGCAGCCGGCGACGTGGCACTGTGGAGCCTGACTGAAACATTTCTCCTTCTCTTCTGCCAGCTGATCTTGTAACGTCCATAATTTTCTACTCCGATGTCCAATCGACGAGAGGCTTGTTACATTGGAAACTAGACTCAATGAACTTCATACTAGGCTTTTGAAACACCTAAAAAATCCTAATATACTAGGAGATATACCTTTCCAAAGTTGACTAAAAATCTGTCTAAAAACATTCTGTCAACTTATCTTTCCAAATTCAAATCTTATTCCCTTTCATACGTTCTCATCCCATTCTATTGAAATTACGGGGCGTAACAACAACAATACTAAAGGGGATTACACGCCTAACTGGACGTGTAAAATTCTGCCCCACAATACACAAAACAGTCCATTAGTCCAAAGTAAAAATAGTCCAATGTAAATACAGTCCATTAGTCCATTAGTTGGTGTTCTTGGCCTACTGCAATCAAATTATCCAATTTTCGGCTAGAATGCCGAAATTACTTCTTTAATCTTCCAACTTATATTCCAATCTTTATATAAGTTATAATAACTTTGTTATTAACTATCAACATGTAATATGTAATGTTTTTACCATTTTAATGGCTAGCATGCCAATTTCTCGATTTTAGCAACTTAACAAGGTCCAAATCCTTTCCATCTTCCTTCCATGTATCACATACTTATTTATATACAACCAGCGTATATAATATCCAACTTCACAAGGAGGACAAAGTTCATTACCTCAAAGAGCCCAAAATAATCCAAGAACTAAAAGTCGATCCGTATGCGTTTAGCTACTATTCCTTACGTTCCAATCCGCTCCAAGCAACCCTTAGAAGTTCCTAACCAACTCCTCTTCAAGAATCAACTTCAAAAAGTGAAGAACACTTTAGGTTCCAAGCCTTGCAATTTTCGGCCAAGGTGTGGTTTTTAGGCTAGGGGTGTGAAATCTTGTCTAACACTTGGTTAATAACCTTCCTAACACATCAAGGAAGAACACTTAAGAGTTTAAGAATTATTGGACAACCTTTGGTCAAGATATTAGCCCATTGCCGAGAGCAATCAAGGAAGGGAGGGAGTATTTTCAAGTCTTGAAATAATTCTAAGTGTGGAAGATTTCATCCTACTAGTGTGATGATATAAGACAAACCAAGGGCTAGGATTAAAACATGTGTGTGGTTGAGATTAGGGACAAGTGTGTGTGGGTCCCACAAGCCACTTGTCCACACAAATATCTCACAAATATCTTCCTCCACTTGTCCACACCAATCTCGCCCAACATGGGCCCACACGGGGTGACACGTGTCGCCCTCCTATTCATCCAAAATATTTTCGTCTCCCAAAAACATCCATAATGGTCAAAATCTCGAAAATAATGTGGGCCCCACAAAGCAAGTAAATTTCTCAGTGGGCCCAGCGTGACCAGTCTGGAAAATAAAATCTATAATTCTCTTATATTCCAAGAAGTCCAAATACCAAAATTGAGAATCTATATTTTCTTTCGTACTTAGTGTTATATTCTCCTATGTACGTCCTCACATACATACTCTGGAACTACGGGGTGTAACATTCTTCCCCCCTTAGAAACATTCTTCCCGAATGTTCCTTCGAAGTCTCCAAAAACACATGTGCCGGTATAGTCTTCACTACTATACTTACAAAACCAATTATGCCACATATGGCCATAATATAACACACGCGCAATACTTAAATCCAAGCCAACGAGGAATCACCTCTAACGTGTATAACATCGATATTAGCTCCCACGTGGTCTAAAGGATACTCTCTTGCACCTTCACTTCACGTAAAATAATCACTTCCATTCTTTTAACACGTATTGCTTAACTTTTCTTACTGCGTCGTACCGCTTCTCGTACACCCAAACTCTTTCTAGTACGTACCACAAAAATCTTGGAGTTACTACCTCGAACTTGGTCGTGCGGTTTCAATTTCCTTTAAGGCCATTCTCGGCTTTCCACGACCGGTTCTGGTCAAGCGCGTCTGAACTCGTCTGATGGTTACCTAAACTTGGGCACTTGCACCCTCGTGACCCTATCACCTAGTGGGACCACCTCAACCTGACCCCACTCCATTCCGGGATGCGGGTTGACCCGCGATTGCTCCTCAACCCTGTTACACCCCGTAGGTCTAGGACATGTATAAGAGAATGTACGTAAGGAACACAGGACTTGAAAATTGGTACGAAAGGAAGAATTGTTTTCAAATGAGAAAATCTTCCGAACGTCGGAAAGGAAAAATGTTCGTTGTTGAGAATTGGATTCTCAAAATGTATTATTTGAAGAGTATGGAACTTATTAACATTATGAGAATTTATTTTTATGAATTTGGTCACGTGGGGCCCACAGAATTTTCGTTTGCGGGGCCGCGAGATTCTGAGAATTTTTATGGGCGAATGAGAGGCGACCGTGGAACCCCACATTTGGTCTTGGGCCGAATTATAGTAAGGGTAAAATGGTCATTGACCATGAGGAAGATAAGTCTTGAGCTTGAGATTGTTGACTTGTCGAACTTGTCCCTGGCGATTATCCAGGTGTCTTTCATCCTAGCCACTCAAGTGTTGATATCTTGACCCTCCATTGTGTTTTATATACCACACTAGTATCAAGACAAGGTCTTCCACACTTAGAAAAATTAGAGAACACTTGTGCTAGCTTTGAGAGCTCTCAGGTTCACCATTCCCACACAAGAAAATTTTGTAATTTTGTTCCATTATTCACAAGACTTAAACCCAAGGTCCCTAAGGGTATTGTAAGGATATCTCAATATAAATATTTCGGAAAAACGACGTTTTCACGTTAGTCGCAAGGCGAAAACTAAGTAGTTTTCCTAGTTTTGGATTGGAAATGGAAGAGAAGTTGTTTGTGAACTTCTAAAGGCTTAAAATAGCGGATTGGAGGGTAAATGAAAGGAGCTAAGAATTGCTAAGGAGCGACTTTGAATCTTGGAATTTTTAAGGGCTTGTAAAGGTATAATTCTTGTCGTTTTAGCAATTAAAGTTTACTTATAATTGTAGTTGTCACGACCCGAACCCGGGCCCGTGACTGGTGCCTTACCCCGGGCACCCTAGTGATACAACATCAGAGAAATCAGCGGAATATAAAACAATAACATGAAACAACATGAAGTATGAAATAATAATCTGAGAAAAATTGCCTTTCGGCATGTATATATGAAAACTTAAATTCGACGATTTACATCCAGCGACAACCACGCAACGATACTACGGACCTCTACGAATGATATGACAACAACGGCGGGACAAGGCCCGTCGTACCCTGAATGTAGCACCTACAATAACGGGGACTATGCGAATAAGCCTCAGGAGAAGCGGAGCTTCCCAAGCTTGTGACCTAGGCGAGGATCAACGGCGGTGTACCTTTTCTGCGGCATGAGCATGCCCGAAGGAGTCGATACAAAGGTACAGTATGTGGCGAAAATCACGTAAATGAAATCATAGTAGTCTATATAAAGCGGGAGACATGTATGATAACCAAACTACGATTCCTGATAAATAGCGATCATGTCAAGTCGAGGACTCGCGCCTCAAAGTCATCACTCAAATATAACAATGGGTCTCGCGCCATGACATCAATCATGCGTGGAATACCTTCGCTCGCCAGGCGATCTATGATATAAAAGCACCGAGGAATACGCATGAACACGAGTCCACGTGTCATCATAAAACCGCCGCGGAGGTAAATGCGAAGGCATGGCGACTACTAAAACCACGAGTACAACAAGGTCATAAAGCGTATCATGATCTGTCTGAACGTCGCATGATCAAAGATGGCGCTCGCGCGATATATAATGCGCGTCTAGCCACAGAACTTCGTAGCTCGCGTGGGCCACTCGATGGCCGCGTGAGTATTCCCGCGCATCGGTAGCTACTCCTGGCGGCGTCTGGACTCGCCCGTCCGTATAGCCACATGAACGCGCATGACCACAAAGGCGCTGCTAACACGAAACTCCGCGATTCCGCATAGGCCACGCGGACCGCGTAAGGTTTTCTCGAATCATAGGTCACACGGACCACTTTGAGTCTACCCGCGTGGAGGCGACTTAACCCGGAATCATGGTGATACAATACTAACATAACAACTTATCGTTTAAACAACATAAGCACAATCGAAACCCCTTTACACAAACATCACGAGATACTAACACGCGTAGCATCTGGCATGTTTACTTAACAAATCAACAAGAAAGTATTACAAGGCTATCACAAACCAACACAATCAAGTTATACACACGAGGTACTTTCTACTATATGATTAACAAGATCGGGTTTTATCCCCAAAGTACTTCATACATTAACTCTTTAAAAGATCGTTACTTTCACAAAAGTCACACAATACGTAGTATATGAAAATAGAGTGATTATCTTTTGAAGTAAATCAAAACACTTCTCTTTGCAAAATCAAGTAACATCGTTCTTTTCCAAGCGTTCCAAGTTTGCCTAATTTCAATTACTCGAGTTTCTCATTTTGAAAGGTTTGTAGTTCATAGTTTTAATCCTTTAAAACAATTTGAGAAACATATACCCTATGTGTCGATGGGTTATTCTTGTTCATAACAATCTTGATACAACATGACCATGATCTAGGAAATGTAATATCATTTTGTCTCGTCTTAGCTTCCATGCGGATGGTAGTTTCTCTGGTTTTAATAATACTTTATTAGTCAAAACATTCCCACTTTATTAAGCTGCTTTGTGGTTTGTTCGATACTTATTACGATTTCGAAATCGATAAAACATTATTCCTTTTGAAAACCAAGTACTCATTACTCACGAATGAGGTTTCACACTTTTTAACAAAATTCGATTAAGTCAAGTCTCTTATCTTTTAAGATCAAGTCTATTAACTTCTTAAATCAATAAATCATTCTTTTTATCTCTCTTAAGCGTTATACCTAACTTCCATAAAGCTAGTATAACTCTTAGCTTTTAAAACCAAGTATTACTCTTACATTAAAATGATTGGTATTCTTTTGAAATCTTCAAGATTATTCGGGCTTAAGTCAAAAGACATTGCGTAATTATTATTCGAGCTTAAGTCAGGAGACATTGCGTAATTATTATTCGATTAACACACGTCGTCTACCGTACTATATATATATTCTTTAAAATATCATGCTCGAGAGGATAGGAAGAATCACATACCTCGCGGCGATTATCGACTATTAGCAAAGCGCTCCACGGCTATAACGGCTAGCCTTGTCCACCTTTCAAGTAGCACATGCTACTCGAGAACATTCAACCTATAAAGGTTATACGATCTCTGTAAATGCAGTCCTATGTAAAGTAGTTTAATCTTACTACTTATATACTTACAGTGATTTGATTCAAGTCTTTTACGTAATATCCTTCTATTATTGATTCTCTTACATGAATCTTATATTCATTTATATACAACTACTGATATGTAATTCCCAATTACAATGGAAGGGCGATAGTATTTACCTCGATGAGCCCAAAATTATCCAAGTTTAATGTCGCTCACGAGCAGCGTCTAGCTCTACTCAGAGTGCTCCAATCCGCTCCAAACAACCCCTTAGAAGTTCTACGCAACTTACGCTTAACACTTGACCGACTATGAAGGTTTTCCTTAGGGTTTCGTTTAGTGGCTAAAGGAAAGTATAATGGTATTTCAGACTCTGCGTATAGAGGTAACTTTGGACAGTACTACAAGGTATATGGGCTAGAGTATTTGGGCATTATAACAATACATGGAGAGTATTTTTATACTACAAAGGGGGGTATTATACGAAAACAACTAGGCTAGGGGTACCCACGGCCAAGGCCACTAGGAGGGTGCTCTCGGCTAAAGCCTCGCGAGGGGGCGAGAACACTACAAGAGAGAGGAGGAGGATTTCTAGACTTAGCACAATTTTTGGATGAAGAAGTTCATCAAAGGGAGGGTATTTATAGGTCAAGCAAAGGCCAACCAATGGCCAAGATCATGCCAAGTGCAAGGCAAGTGTAGGGCTAGGATTCACCCAAGTGTACCTTATCCATCTACCCACAAAATATCACAAAATATCCTACCAACCCAAGACCTTTCAATCGGCCACTTTACCCCAGCTCCATCAATGAGAGGTGCCAAGTGTCGCCTCTCGTTGGTCCAAAATGTTTAGTCTCTCGGAAAAATCCATGAAAAATAAAAATGACATAGCGGAATTTTCCCTTATGAAGTTATGTAAAGCGTTTAGTCAAGCGACTCAAGCGGGTGTTGTGCACAAAAATAAAATCGGCCAAGCCAACTTTTAAAGCCCAAACTTTTCTCGTCGTCTTACGTACATACACTGGAAATACGGGGTATAACATTCTCCCCTCCTTAGAAATATTCGTCCCGAATGTTCCTTCTAAGTCTCAAATGAACGCGCGCCAGTATAGTCTTCACTACTATACTTACGAGAACAAACCTGCCACACCTGGTCACAGAATCACCTGCGCAAAATACTTACATCGAGTCCGAGGAAACACCTGCGACATCACAAAACCCCACTTGCAGGGTCTAAAATATACTTCTTTCGCACCTTCACTTTACAAAAGAAATGATCACATCTATGCTCGCAATACATGCTCACTTCTTCCCTTACGCGTCGTACCCTTCTCATACACTCGAACTCTTTCTTAGCATATCTCTGTTACTGATTCAGTTTCCAAATCTCTGGGTTACTATCTCTAACTTGGTCATCATTAACTGGGAACACCCTGGATGGATCTCTGATACTCTTCCGAACATAGCCACATGAAAGCTCGGACGTACTGCCTCCTACGTCGGACGGTAGCTAACTTATAGGCAACCTGGCCTATTATTCACATGATCTGAAAGGGCCCAAAGTAACTCGGGCTAAGTTTATTCTGTTTTCCAAAACTCGTCACACCCTATCCGGGGTGGTACCTTTAAGAATTCCGACCGTCAACCTGAACTTTAAGTGTCGACGTCGATTATCCGCACGACTTTTGTTGATTACGGTTGTCGATAACCTCTCTGGATAGGCTTACTTTATCGGTCTGTGGAACAAGCTGAACCAACTATCGAACCTTGCCAACATCAGACAATCGGCCAACTTACACTTCCGCCCTACAAGGCTTAGTAAGGCAACATTCGAACAACGAAATGGTAGCTTAAACACTTCCCCAACGAGGAGACAACAATCCTCACAACTACCGCGAAATCAAACAACGGCGGCGAGGCGAATCCGTCTGAGACTCACTTTGAGTTCTAACCTGCTGGTAAAACTTCGAGAAAAGCGGTAGTGCCACAGGCTCCAGCATGCGTCATAAGGTGAAGGTAGGCACCCGTGCGACCTTACAACCTTTCTGAAATAATCATCTGCAACTTACTCACAGAGTACGGTTCGAGCCAAAAACCACGATGGGCTGCCCCGTGGCCCGACTCTTGGTTGAGCGCATCCGAACTTCGTCGTTGGTTAACTAAACTTGGGCCTAACACCTCGTGACCTACCACAAGCGGGACCACCACCCGACCCACGCGCCAAATAGGCGCGGGTTGACCCGCAACGTGGCCTCAACCCGACCCGGCAATGCGCAAAATACTAGCTCCCTGATCCGGAACAATCTCACTAATCATGTTATGAAAACCTAGCGGTCTTCTTAGCTCAACTACCCTCTTACACTCCACATTACTCAGGGACTTATCCCAAACATAGCTCACGTGCACAATGCACTCCGATAAGGGTTAAACACAAATGTAAATCTTTCTTTCGAGATGGCCTTACCTCTAAGGTCTCTACACATAACATTCTAAGGCTCACACCTTTTCTATCCCCCAAATCTTACTCAGCTAACTAACCATGATTCCTAATCACAACTAACACTTCTTATCAGAACATAGCACATGATATACCCGTGCTTATCACGCATCTTGATCTCTAGAGGTTAAGGATATACTGTATCTCTTCTTCACTCCTTAGTCGTTCTAACCAAACGCCCGTGAGCGCGCAGCTAGGGAAGGTAACGAACTACCCACCGATCTGAAGGGTGAGTCCTCCTACTTGCATCCCTCCTGCTAGGACACCGCACCGACACACGGCGGCGCGGTGCAATAAGTACCAACAAAAAGATGACATTCCCCGGGATGACGTCTGCCACACTGTGAACCGGAAGATCTGGAGCTCTGACCAACTCCTGCATACCCCGAACGTCCTGAACCTTGTGGAGGACCACTCTGCACTGGTGGATGTGTATAATCAATCTGCTGGTGAGGTGATTCGTCTCGAAAGTTACTAAAGGATCCTGCTGTTACGGCCCTGTACCTTTGTCCTCGGTTAACGTCGATCTCTACATCTCTCGACTGCTGCGCATAAGCCGATACAGGCCATGCTCAAGCTTAGCAGAAGAACTACTCTTGCACAACCTCTCTTAGATAGTCGTCAAGACTCGCGATGCATCGGTATACTCTCACGGTAGCCAAATCCATAGTTAATGTAAGGTCGTCTCTTTGCAATCCATATTCTCTGTCCCGGTGCGTGGCGAAGGTTCAAATATCATGGCGCGATGAGCTGCCGCCGCCGTGCTAAAACTCTGCTTGGGGCTAGTGGCGTCATGAACTCCCGAATGAAGCACTACCTAGGTAATGATTGGGCTGTGCCTCGTAACCTCACGAACTCTACTCGCGGCTCCTCATTGCCTTGCCCTCTGGCGGGTTGCCTTACGGAGGCATAGCGGTGAGGAAAGAAATCGTTAGAGGTCCGACTTACAACCGACTCTAAGGCACGATCTCGGAGTGAGAAGAATGGAAACCAATCCTAAATATCCTATAGCCTCACGATTATTGGTGTGGTGCACAACACCGATAATCAGACTCTCTTGGATCTGATGCATAGACACTTTCAGAGGATAACGGCTCACGATACCATTTTTGTCACGAGCGAACCGGGCGTGGCGGTGCCTTACCGGGCACCACTAGTGATACAACATCGGAGAAATCGGAATATAAAACAATAACATGAAACAACATGAAGTATGAAATAATAATCGAGAAAAATTGCCTTTCGGCATGTATATATGAAAACTTAAATTCGACGATTTACATCCCGCGACAACCACTTACAGCGGTACTACGGACCTCTACGAATGATATGACAACAACGGCGGGGCGGGGCCGTCGGACCCAGAATGTAGCACCTGATAACGAGGGGACTATGCGAATAAGCCTCGGAGAAGCGGGCTTCCCAAGCATGACTGTGACCACTAGAGTGAGGATCAGCGGTAGTGTACCTTTTCTGCGGCATGAGCGGCCCCGAAGGAGGTCGATCTGGGTACAGTATGTGGCGAAAATCGTAAATGAAATCATAGTAGTCTATATAAAGCGGGAGACATGTATGATAACCAAACTACAATTCCTGATAAATAGCGGTCATGTCAGTCGGAAACTCACGCCCTCAAAGTCATCACTCAAATATAACAATGGGTCTCACGCCCATGACATCAATCATGCGTGGAATACCTTCGCCATTGGCGATCTATGATATAAAAGCACCGAGGAATACGCATGAACACGGGTCCCACTGTGTCATCATAAAACCGCCGGGGTAAATGCGAAGGCATAGCCGACTACTAAAACCCGATACAATAAGGTCATAAAGCGTATCATGATCTGTCTGAACCGTCGCATGATCAAAGATGGCGCTCGCCGATATCTAATGTGCGCGTCTAGCCTGGAACTTCTCGTAGCTCGCGTGGGCCACTCCGATGGCGCGTGAGGTATTCCTCGCATCGGTAGCTACTCCTGGCGGCGTCTGGACTCGCCGTCCGCGTAGCCCACATAGACCGCGTGACCACAAAGGCGCTTTAACACGGAACTCCGCGATTCGCGCCGACCTGAGACCAGCATAAGGTATTCTCGAATCATAGGTCACCAGACACTTTGAGTCTACCGCGTCGGAGGCGGCAACCGGAATCATGGTGATACAATACTAACATAACGACATCGTTTAAACAACATAAGCACGATCAGAAACCGCTTTACACAAACATCACAAGATACTAACACGCGTAGCATCCTAGCATGTTTGCTTAACAAATCAACAAGAAAGTATTACAAGGCTATCACAAACCAACACAATCAAGTTATACACACAAGGTACTTTCTACTATATGATTAACAAGATCGGGTTTTATCCCCAAAGTACTTAATACATTAACTCTTTAAAGATCGTTACTTTCACAAAGTCACACAATACGTAGTATATGAAAATAGAGTGATTATCTTTTGAAGTAAATCAAAACACTTCTCTTTGCAAAATCAAGTAACAACATTCTTTTCCAAAGCGTTCCAAGTTTGCCTAATTTCAATTACTCGAGTTTCTCATTTTGAAAGGTTTGTAGTTCGTAGTTTTAATCCTTTAAAACAATTTGAAAACATATACCCTATGTGTCGAGGTTATTCTTGTTCATAACAATCTTGATACAACATCCATGATCTAGGAAATGTAATATCATTTTGTCTCATCTTAGCTTCTATGCGGATGGTAGTTTCTCTTGGTTTTAATAATACTTTATTAGTCAAAACATTCCCCTTTATTAAGCGGCTTGTGGTTTGTTCGATACTTATTACGATTTCGAAATCGGTAAAACATTATTCCTTTTGAAAACCAAGTACTCATTACTCACGAATGAGGTTTCACACTTTAACAAAATTCGATTAAGTCAAGTCTCTTATCTTTTAAGATCAAGTCTATTAACTTCTTAAATCAATAAATCATTCTTTTATCTCTCTTAGTAGTTATACCTAACTTCTCATAAAGCTAGTATAACTCTTAAGCTTTAAAACCAAGTATTACTCTTACATTAAAATGATTGATATTCTTTTGAAATACTTCAAGATTATTGAGCTTAAGTCAAAAGACATTGCGTAATTATTATTGAGCTTAAGTCAGGAGACATTGCGTAATTATTATTCGATTAACACCGCGTCGTCTACCGTACTATATATATATTCTTTAAAATATCATGCTCAAGAGGATAGGAAGAATCACATACCTCGCGACGATTATCGACTATTAGCAAAACGCTCCACGGCTATAACTCGGCTAGCCTTGTCCACCTTTCAAGCAGCACATGCTACTCACAGAATATTCAACCTATAAAGGTTATACGATCTCTTGTAAATGCAGTCCTATGTAAATCTGTTTAATCATCTACTTATATTCTTACAGTGATTTGATTCAAGTCTTTTACGTAATATCCTTCTATTATAGTTCAATTCTCTTCTATGAATCTTATATTCATTTATATACAACTTCTGATATGTAATTCCCGATTACAATGGAAGGGCGATAGTATTTACCTCGATGAGCCCAAAATTATCCAAGTTTAATGTGGCTCCTCGTGACGTTTAGCTCTACTCAAGTGCTCCAATCCGCTCCAAACAAGCCCTTAGAAGTTCTCATGACTTCTAATTAACACTTCAACCGACTATGAAGGTTTTCCTTAGGGTTTCGTTTAGTGGCTAAAGGAAAGTATAATGGTATTTCCGGGCTCTACGTATAGAGGTAACTTTGGAAAGTACTACAAGGTATATGGGCTAGAGTATTTGGTCATTATAACAATACTTGGAGAGTATTTTTATACTACAAAGGGGGGTATTATACGAAAACAACTAGGCTAGGGGGGGTACCCCACGGCCAAGGCCACTAGGAGGGGGGGGGGTGCTCTCGGCTAAAGCCTCACAAGGGGGGACGAGAACACTACAAGAGAGGGGAGGGAGGATTTCTAGACTTAGCACAATTTTTGGATGAAGAAGCTCATCAAAGGGGAGGGGTATTTATAGGTCAAGCAAAGGCCAACCAATGGCCAAGATCATGCCAAGTGCAAGGCAAGTGTAGGGCTAGGATTCACCCAAGTGTACCTTATCCATCTACCCACAAAATATCACAAAATATCCTACCAACCCAAGACCTTCCAATCGGCCACTTTACCGCCCCACACTCCATCAATGAGAGGGTGCCAAGTGTCGCCCTCTCGTTGGTCCAAAATGTTTCGTCTCTCGGAGAAATCCGCAAAAAATAAAAATGACATAGCCGGAATTTTCCGTTCGCAAGTTGTGTAAAACGTTTCGTTGAAAAACGACTCAAACCGGGTGTTGTGCACAAAAATAAAATCGGCCAAGCCACTTTTAAAGCCCAAACTTTTCTACGTACGTCCTTACGTACATACACTGGAAATACGGGGTATAACAGTAGTTATGGATATTAGCAAGCATGAGATGTTTAGTATGAAGTTTGATAAGTGTATTGGCTATTGGAACCCTAATCCGAAAACTAGCATGTTTAGCCTTAAGATTACAATTCAAGTTGATTATTAGTTTAAGTCGCCGCATGTTGTATAAAGAAGGAAATTGTAGTTGTTGAAGTTGTTTATGGCTATATAACATGTTAGACCTTAGAACTTGGAATTGGAAAAGAATTGGAAAAGACTTAGTGTTGTTGTATAAGTTAGCCGAGAATGGCTTTGATTATGGACTTAGTTGGTATTAATTTGTGGGGCGGAATTTTACGTATTGTAAGGCGTGTAATCCCTTTGATTAGTTGGTATGTTGAGCCTTAAATGTGGCGTGTTTGGTTTTGAATTCGGCCTTGAAAAATGTGGCAAAGTATGTAGAAACAAAGGAAGTCTTTGCCCGATTTTCCGTAGAATAAGAGGCCGTTTACTTAGTATTATTCTCGTTAGAGACTAGAAGTTGATAGTCATGTTGTGACCATTATAGGTTGACAACTCTCGTGCGGCGTATTCGGCAACTTGTGGATTTAGCGAAAGGTAAGTGAACTATCTCTCTTCTAGCATGATTCCTTAAGATAAAGAAAGTATGTCCTACTCCTTAAATGATCCATTCCTTGGTTGTACTTGGGTTGCCTAAAATAGAATTTGTTACATGTACTTCCTTGATTGTACTTTGATGTTTAAATTGTAAGTTGTATAATCCATTTCCTTAGTGAAGTTTGGATTCTTAAAAGTGAAAGTATTTTACTTAAAGTACATAGTCTTGAAAAGGAAGTGGTTTCCAAATCATTTGGCTAGTGCCTTAGTTCCAAAACCTAAGGTTGTTATAATGACTTTAGAAGTCAAAGGAGTGAGTTACTTGAGGTTTAAAAGTAGAAGAAACTTGTTTTTCTAAATATTAAGAGACTTGAATTATTTTGAAAGTTAAGAACTTGATTTGTAAGTATGTGATACTTGGTTTTAAAAGTATAAGTCTCTTGGTTATAAAAGGAATGAATATGTCTAAAACCATAAAGGGTTATAACGACTTTATGGGAAGTTGGTTATAACGGCTTTATGGAAGGTTAAGAAAGTTGTCTATTTTGATTAATGGGCATAAGTTGCCTAGATTGTGAAAATTTGAAGTTACTTGATTTCAAGCTTTGAAATGAGTTTTCTAAAAGTGTAGTAACTTCCTTTGAAAAATAGACATACCTTGATACTACGGGTGTTAGTATCTTGGGGTTTTACATAAAAAGGAGTCTTTTGAAAAGAATGTACGTACGTAGTACTTTGGCTTGTTTAATTGAGAATTATTCTATGTGTACCTTGATAAGTACTTTGGCTTGTTTAATTGAGAATTATTCTATAAGTGCCTTGATTTTATAAAATGAAAGTCTATAGATTTTATGAACTTGCCTATGTGTGTTGGTGATAGCCTTTGAGTGCAAGTATTATGTTTTATTACGTTGCCGCGACTCTCGGTTGGAGGGTCGACTGTCTTGTTGTAAGATTACTTGGGCGTCTGAAGCGGTGATGTGGGATTCCACGGGTATGCTTCCATTATTTGTATTACTCTTGGACATGCTTATACGATGTGGGATTAGGCGGCATGTGACGGAGGCGGGTTAGATTCGGTTGTTTGTATTACCCGTGGTCGTGCTTATACGATGTGGGATTAGGGCGTGCGACCACGTGGGATATTGTTGTTCCATGGATTGGCCCTCCAGAGATTTAGTAGCGAATTTGGATCAGTAGTTAGCTTTCGTACTTGCCCTTTCGATTGATAGCGCCTTTGGATCAGTAGATAGCTTCGTACTTTCCCCGTCATTTCTATTACCTGATTTGATGCGGTACTCGGTAGATAGCTTCGCACTTGCCACTGGTCATATCTACGTGGCAGCAATTTGAATCGTAGTTAGATTTACGTACTTTCCCCGTCGATTGTTGTGCATCTTTGAATCTGGTAGTTGGCTTTCGTACTTGCCCCCGTCAGTTTTATGATGCAGGCTGGATCTGGTGGTTCGTTTTCTTACTTGGCCCGTACAGTTTTTAGGACACAGGTGGGACTTGTTGTTCATGTATGTCTATTGGTGTTATATTATATCATGGATGGCGGTGAGGAAGGATTCCACGGGCATGATTGATATTATGGGCGTGAGACCCATGGTTATATTTTAGTAATGACTTTGAGGGCATGCGTCCCTGACTTGATATGACGGCTTAAGTATTGTGTACTGTAGGTTGGCTATCATACATGTCTCCTGTTTTGTTTAGTATTATGATTTCATTCTGATGCTACATTTCACATGCTTGGTACATTCTTGTCTTGACCTCGCCTTGAGGCTGCGTTCATCTTGCGTGTTTAGGATGCGATTTGGTGATCTGCGGTGTAGGACCACCTTTCGGTGTTTTGGATAGCTCCGTTTGTTCGAGTTTATCATTTTGGTATAGTTCCTTGTCTGAGCTTTTATGCGATTGTAGATGCAGCGGGGCCTTGTCCGTCATAGTTGATATAACTCTTAGAAGTGCATGTATTCATATGTGAGATTGGACTCGTATACGGTGTAGTGTCTTTTGATTATGTATATTGTATGGCGGCCTTGTGGCTTTTACCTTACGTCGTTGGTTTGAAAAAAAAATGAGGTGTTATTTAATTTCCATGATTTACTTAGTTGTTAAGGTAGAAGGGTGCCCGGGTAGGGCACGATCCTGGCCGGGGTTGGGCGTGGCGAGTAATATCGAGCGATCGATCCTCGGAATATCTACTGAGGCCGTGTCTAGTAGAGTCTTGATTATCGGTGTATTGCGCGCCACGCCCCATAAGCAGGAGGCTACGGGACATTTAGGAGTTGGTTTCTATTATTCTCACTCTAAGATCGTTCCATAGAAACGTGTTAGTAAGATAATTCCTCTCGGCGTATTTTTGTGTTCTGGTATGCCTCGAGGAGAAAGCGATCGCCCGAAGGGCAAAGGAGTAGCGAGGAGCTACGGTCGGACTCGAGAGAGTTAATAGGGCTTATGCCCGAGGTATCTGGATGTTGTTCGCGATCGGCGAGTTAACCTGCGCCGAGTTTTGAGGCCGACACGAGCCTCCAGTTTCTCAGTTAGGAGAAGGCTATAGGGTCATGAGGGAAGAAATTATGTTATTGACCAAGATAGCGGTACTATAGTTTCATCGTGAGGAGGTTATTCGGCGATGCAAGCGGTGTCTGAGTAGAGGGCGGCGCGGAGATCTGCGTAAGAGGCTGAGGCCGGTTGGTTATCGGTGAGTTTTGGGCCAGTGCCTCGGCCGTGGCGAGATATTGTCGGCCTACCCGGTACATACCCCGCGGCCCACAGGTGGGATATTTGACCCCAGGTATTTAGGAGCGGTCCAGCTCCGGTCGAGGTTCTCAAAAAGCGAAGGATTTTCTCGATCGAGGCCACTTTTTCCTCGGTGTTTCCGGTAGTAAGCGTCATTTGGGAAATGCCGTTATAGCGCAGTGTTTGTTTTTATTGTGGCCGTCAAGCCATATAATGAAGTATGTCTTTTTAGAAAGAGCATCGGTGATGTGGCTCAGCCTATGAGGCCGGTAGTTGGTTCCCTTTCCTCGCGGTGTCGTCCCCGAGCGAGGTGTTGGATGTCGACCAACCATGGTAGAGTCGGTGGAGTTTATAGTTCTGGCGGTCCTTCGAACCGCATAGATGACGTGACTACTGGACAGGATCAGGAGGCGACATCGCATGGGGTTACAGGTATATGTCGATTCTTTTGAATCATACGTGCATTGTTAGACTCAGATTTTGCCCTAGCATATATTTTTTCCCTGTGTTGCTAGCAGTTGTAAGTGATAGTACCCCCAGAGGTAGGAATACTTTGATTAGTAAAGTGAGAAGTTAAGAATGTTGACAAGAATGGTAAGTGAACTGAGACTATAGTTGTGTAGAGTTCACAGGTTGTAATTACCCCATAATAAGTGTAAAGACCAATAGGGAAGGATGTACAGTAGAAATACTTTGGCCTATGTGACGAACCTCTAGTGAATAGGGGGATAGGTGTTATACCCCGTATTTCCAGAGTATGTACGTGAGGGCGTACGTATAATAATTTAAGCCTAAAGGTGGGCTAGTTTCGAAATTTGTACCTGACACTTTGATTAAGTCGTTTTACGAAAGCGTTTCCACGACTTTCGTAGGAAAATTCCGGCTATGTCATTTCTAATTTTCACAGATTTTTCAGAGGCGAAACATTTTGGACCAGCGGGAGGGTGACAAGTGTCACCTCGCATTGGAAGGGTGGCGGTAATGCTTGGCGATTGGGTCTTGTGTAGTAGGTAGGATATTTTGTGCAAGTTGTGTGGTAGATGGATAAGGTCCACATGGTTGAAATCTAGCCTACACTTGCACCACACTTGTCTTCGTCTTGGCCGTTGGTTGGCCTTCGCCGACTATAAATACCCCTAACTTGATGAACTTCTTCGTCCAAAAATTTCCTAAGTCTTGAAAACCTTTCCCCTCCTCCTGCTTGCTCTCGTCCAATAGCCCCTCTCCCCTTTGAGAAGGCCTTGGCGAAACCCCTCCCCACTTTTGTGGTGCCACTAGTAGAGGTACCCACTAGCCTAGTTGTTTTCGTATAATACCCTTGTTGTGGTATAGAAATACTCTCTAGTATTGTTATAATGCCCGAAATACTTTAGCCAAATACCTTGTAGTACTTTCCAAAGTACCCTTTTACAAAAGCCGAAAATACCATTATACTTTCCCTCGATCACTAAGCGAAACCACTAAGTAAATCTTCACCCGTTGTTGAAGTTATAAGTAGAAGTTGGTTAGAACTTCTAAGGGTTGGTTGGAGGCGGGTCGGGCGCCGCGAGTAGGAGCTAAACCTTGCTCGGGATCGACATATAAACTCGGATAATTTTGGGCTTATCGAGGTAAACACTCTTGACATACATTTGTAATTGGAAATTACATGTTGTAGGAGTATATAGTTAAGTATACTATATATAGAACTGATCATAGTTGTGCGGCAATGTCTTTTGACTTAAGCCTGAATAATACTTACGGCAATGTCTTGCGACTTAAGCCTGAATTATACTTACGGCAATGTCTTTTGACTTAAGCCTGAATAATACTTACGGCAATGTCTTGCGACTTAAGCCTGAATTATACTTACGGCAATGTCTTGCGACTTAAGCCTAAATTTAAGAAGTGGCGACTGTAATTACATGGGTTGTATTACGATGAACTTGTGTAGTATTCTTTGTGAGTAGAATTGTACGTCGGTCGGGCGTGCAAACCCCACTGGTTGGGTTGGTAGCCGGCCTCGATTGAGGAGGAGATTTTCGCTGTTGCGGGAGAGTCTTGCGAATTTTACGTAGAATATTCTCGTCGGGATCTAAAGATATTAATAGGCGCCTTGTGGCCTCTATGGGTTGAAATACTACGTGTGGCGCGATCTACTCGGCAAGGTGCGTGACGGTTTGAGGTACTTGGAGCGTTTTGCTATTAGTCGATAATCGTCGCGAGGTATGTGAACCTCTTCCTATCTCTTCTAGCATGATATGGGTGAACTATCTAGTACGGTAGACGTACATGTGCTAAATGTATTTGATTGGTTTAAAACATAAAGTGTTATAACGGCTTTATGGGAAGTTAGTTATAACAGCTTTATGTAGGTAAGAAAATACTTGTGATTTTTAAGAGGCAACTGATTTGAACTATAACTGGCTGGCTATGTGATAATAAAGAACTTGAAGTATTTCAAAAGATTTTTGAATCATTTTGAGAGAAGAAGTAATACTTGGTTTTTGGAAACTTGAGAGTTATACTAGCTTTATGGGAAGTTAGGTATAACGACTTAAAAATGTTTTACTGATTTCGGAAATCAGAATGTGTATCGACAAACCACTGCAGCGTTAATAAAAGGAAATGTTTTGGACAGATTTAGTATTATTAAAACCAGTAGAAACTTCCATCTGCATAGAAGCTAAGATGAGACAAAATGACATTTCCTAGATCATGGCTGCTTAATAAGATTGATTATAAACAAGAATAACCTACTCACTTATAAGACATAGGTTTCTCAAAACGTTTAAAGGAGAATTATGTTTTAAAGGATTTAAAACTATGAACTACGAAACCTTTTCTAAAATGAGAAACTTGAGCATTTGAAATTAGGCAAACTTGAACGTTTGGAAAATAAGGTTGTTACTTGATTTTACAAAGGAAAGCATTTTGGTTTACTTAACAATGTTAATCACTCTAATTTTATACTACGGGTATCGGGTGACCTTTGTAAAAGAAATGGATCTTAAAAGGAATTTAACGGACGTAGTACTTTAAGGTTAAAAATCCGGACTTCGACATAAAATGAAAGTACCTCGAGTTGTGTGTAACTTGCTTATGCTTGTTGTTATGAAACTTGACCATGTTACGTGTGATAGCCTTGTTGTGCAAGTAATGTGTTCTACTCGATTACCGGTTCATCCGGGAATGTATGTCACTTGATTACCGGTTCATCCGGGAATGTATTTCACCTGATTACCGGTTCATCCGGGAATGTATTTCACCTGATTACCGGTTCATCCGGGAATGTATTTCACACGATTAGGTTCATCAGGAATGTATTTCACGATTAGGTTCATCAGAATATATTTCACTCGACTACAGGTTCATCAGAATGTATTTCACTCGACTCTAGGTTCATCAGGAATGTATTTCACTCGACTCTAGGTTCATAGGATGAGCAGAATGTATTCCTGCGTTTCTATATTGGGTCCATAAGATGGGCGAGACACATCACGTATCACATGATTTGTACCTAGGCGCGGCGGTGAGGAAGAAGTTCCACGGGCGTGAGGATGACTTTGAGGCGTGAGTCACGACTTGACATATTTGCTTTTATGTTGTGAGCGTAGTTTGGTTATCATACATGTCTCACCTTTATATAGACTATTATGATTTCATTTCTGATATTTTCTGATTTCACATACTTGGTACTGTTATCTTGACCTCCTTGAGGCTGCGTTTCATCTGCATGAGTAAAAGGTACATCGGCTGTCGATCCGCTTATAGGATCACATTTGCGTGTTGGGAAGCTCAGTTCCTTGAGGCTTATCTTTTGGTATGTTACCACAGTGCAGGATTCTTATACATTCGGGGTATGGCGGGGCCACTGTCCGTCATAGGCTGTTGTAAAAATCTTAAGTGCATGCTTTGTTGTGGCGGGGTTTGTAAAAGGATAAGCTGTTGGGTATTTATGTATATATGATGAAAGGCAAGCTGTTTTGGTTGCTTTGTTTATTATCTTTTCTCTTAATTCATGTTCATGTTTTTATTTCCTGATTTTCTCGATGTTGTATCACTAGGGTGCGGGGTAAGGCACGATCCACGGGCGGGTTGGTCGTGACAAAAAGTGGTATCGAGCGATTAGTCCTCGGAAAGTGTCTGAACCGTGTCTAGTAAGTCTTGATTATCGGTGTGTTGTGCGCACATCTATGTCGAGGAGGCTGCGGGACATTTAGGATTAGTTTCCATTCTTCTCATTACGAGATCGTGCCTTAGAGGTGTGATAAATTGGACCCCTCGGCGTATTCCTTTCCTTTACGATTATGCCTCGCGTAAAACAGCGAGCCAGATAGGCAAAGCGATCGAGAGTTGTTAGTGAGATCTGAGAAATGCGAGCGCGAGCGTCGATGACGAGCAGTGCTTAACGGCGGGTTTCGCGGCGCCGCCCGGCCAGCGAGTTGAGCGCGGCGGTGGGCTGCTGAGACTCTGATACACGAGCCTCGGTCCACGGCACAAGCGGATGAGATAAGTACAAGAGATGGCGATTCTTGGCGAGTCGTGGCGAATATGAGATAAGTGAATCACGGCGGTTCCGGCCCAGCGGCCGTGGTTCGCCCCGGCGAATAGTTTGAGGCTACGGGACTTTACGAGTTGTAGCCCTCCGGTGTTACATGGATCGAGGCGAGGCGACCTCGGGAGTTTATCAAGCGACTCTGACGGATCGTGAGTGATCGAGCCTCGAGCGAGTCGGTGGTATTGGGATCGCATCAGTGCGTGATCTGCGATTGGTGGTTTGGTCGTGGGAGGCTGTCGGGAAGAGCATGCACTTCCAGCGATTTGGGGCGAGTTCTCGAGGCATTTCTTGCACATTTCTTGCCTCGCGAGATGAGAGGGCTTGGGTAAACAGATTTTGACATTAAGCGGGGCGGGCGGGCGGTTAGAAATCTGATGTGAGTTCGACTCATTAGCTTCGGTATGTTCCCGTGTAGTAGGCGATATGGAGGGCGAGTACGCTCGTCACCGGCTGGATGATTACTTGGCGAGCTTATGCGGGTGTAGCTCTTGGTAGGGCATGGACATTGCCGCGTGCAAGCTCATGCACTAGGATGTGAGGCACGCGGAGGTCGGCGGAATGGCCAGAGATCGGCGAAGGGCGAGCAGCGAGGTCCTTTGGTAACTTCGAGGCGGACCGCCTCGGCGATCTAGTTATGTACCTCCACCGATGCAGTGGTCCCCCTCGGATCTTTGGGGCGTTGAGGTATTCGGGGCTGGTGAGCTCGGGCTTAGTTCCACGGTATCGTGAGTGCTAGCGGCCGGGATTCATGTCCCCCTCGGTGTGCGATGTGGCAAACATCATCCGGGAATGTCGTCTTTTTGGTGCTTGTTTCACTGCGGCCGTCGAGGCCATGTGGCGAAGCGTGCTTATAGGAGAGAATGCGGCGACTTAGCGCGACCTGCCGGATCGATGGCGAGTTAAGCCGCCTTCGGTTATGCGCCGATGCGGAAGCGGACTTATGATTAGAGTGGAAGCGGTAGCTTAAGGTATATCCTTAACATTAGAGGCTTGTATGTTTTGATGTTATGTTAATGTGTTAAGTGTTATGTTCGGATAGCTTTGTGCTAAAATGTGATTTAGGAACACAGTTGGGGAAAAAGGGTAAGCACAGGGTGAGAAAATGATGAACCTTAGAATATTCGGTTGAGACCTTAGATGTAAGGCCGTCTTGAGTACAAGATTTTGCAGTGATCCTTGTCAGTGCATTTTATGCCTAGAATGTATTGTGTGATAAGTCACAGGTTGGGTAAATGAAAGTGGTATCTTTCGCGATGTGTTTTAGCAAGATTGTTAGTGTCGAGGAGCGAGAGTTGGCGCGACGATGGAGTCGGGTTGGGGCCGTGTTGCGGGCCAACCGCGGCTTTGTTCGAGGTGGGGTCAGCTGCAGGTGGTCCCGCGGTGGTAGAGTCACGAGAGTCTTTGGGCCCGAGTTTAGTTGACCATCGTATGAGTTCGTGGGTGTGTTCGACCGAGCGGTCGTGAAGGCGGGAATGGCCTTAAGGAAGATTGAGGCTAGTAGATGACCAAGTTTGGAGGTGGTGACTCCAAAGTTTTGGAAACTAAAGCAATGGTGAAGTATGGTGCGTATACTAGAAGAGTTCAAGTGTTCGAGGAGAGCACGGCGAGTAAGGAAGGAAGAAGAGCGTGTGTTATGTTTGTGGCCATGTGTGGCAGTGGAAACTTGTTAGAAGAACTTCATCTTTATCCGCCTTGAGAAAGAACATTCGCGGACGAATGTTTCTAAGGAGAGGAGAATGTTATACCCGTATTTCGGTATATGCGTGAGGCGTACATATAATAATTTAAGCCTAAAGGTGGGCTAGTTTGAAATTTGTACCAACACCCGATTAAGTCGTTTTACGGTGAAGCGTTTCCACGACTTTCGTAGGGAAAATTCGGCTATGTCATTTCTAATTTTTACGGATTTTTAGAGACAAAACATTTTGGACCAGCGGGAGGGTGACAAGTGTCACCCTCGCATTGAAGAATTGAAGCGGTAATGCTTGGCGATTGGGTCTTGTGTAGTAGGTAGGATATTTTGTGCAAGTTGTGTGGTAGATGGATAAGGTCCACATGGTTGAAATCTAGCCCTACACTTGCACCACGCTTGTCTTCATCTTGGCCGTTGGTTGGCCTTCACTTGACTATAAATACCCCTGGCAGTGAACTTCTTCGTCAAAAATTTCCTAAGTCTTGAAAACCTTTCCCTCCTCTTGCTTGCTCTCGTCGATAGCCCCTCTCCCCTTTGAAGGCCTTGGCGAAACCCCTCCCCACTTTTGTGGTGCCACTAGTAGAAGTACCCACTAACCTAGTTGTTTCGTATAATACCCCTTGTTGTGGTATAGAAATACTCTCTAGTATTGTTATAATGCCCAAAATACTTTAGCCAAATACCTTGTAGTACTTTCCAAAGTACCACTTTTACAAAAGCCAGAAAATACCATTATACTTTCCCTCGATCACTAAGCGAAACCACTAAGTAAATCTTCACCCGTTGTTGAAGTTATAAGTAGAAGTTGGTTAGAACTTCTAAGGGTTGGTTGGAGCGGGTCGGAGCGCACGGAGTAGGAGCTAAACCTTGCTCAGGATCGACATATAAACTCGGATAATTTTGGGCTTATCGAGGTAAACACTCTTGACCTTCTGTTGTAATTGGAAATTACATGTTGTAGGAGTATATAGTTAAGTATACTATATATAGAACTGATCATAGTTGTGCGACAATGTCTTTTGACTTAAGCCTGAATAATACTTACGGCAATGTCTTGCGACTTAAGCCTGAATTATACTTACGGCAATGTCTTTTGACTTAAGCCTGAATAATACTTACGGCAATGTCTTGCGACTTAAGCCTGAATTATACTTACGGCAATGTCTTGCGACTTAAGCCTGAATTTTAAGAAGTGGCGAGCGTAATTACATAGGGTGTATTCTGATGAACTTGTGTAGTATTCTTTGTGAGTAGAATTGTACGTCCGGTCAGACGTGCAAACCCCCACAGTTGGCTTGGTGGCGGCCTCGATTGAGAGGAGATTTCTGCTGTTGCGGGAAAATCTTTGCCGAATTTTTTGTAGAATATTCTACGTCGGGATCTAAAGATATTAATAGGCGCCTTGTGGCCTCTATGGGTTGAAATACTCGTGTGGCGCGATCTACTCGGCTTAAGGTGCGGTAAGCGGTTTGAGTACTTGGGCGTTTTGCTATTAGTCGATAATCGTCGCGAGGTATGTGAACCTCTTCCTATCTCTTCTAGCATGATATGGGTGAACTATCTGATGCGGTGAGCGTCATGTGCTAAATGTATTTGATTGGTTTAAAACATAAAGTGTTATAACGGCTTTATGGGAAGTTAGTTATAACAGCTTTATGTAGGTAAGAAAATACTTGTGATTTTTAAGAGGCAACTGATTTGAACTATAACTGGCTGGCTATGTGATAATAAAGAACTTGAAGTATTTCAAAGATTTTGAATCATTTTGAGAGAAGAAGTAATACTTGGTTTTGGAAACTTGAGAGTTATACTAGCTTTATGGAAAGTTAGGTATAACGGCTTAAAAATGTTTCTTGATTTGAAATCGAATGTGTATCGACAAACCAACTGCGGCGTTAATAAAGAAATGTTTTGGATAGATTTAGTATTATTAAAACCGGTAGAAACTTCATCTGCATAGAAGCTAAGATGAGACAAAATGACATTTCCTAGATCATGGCTGCTTAATAAGATTGATTATAAACAAGAATAACCTACTCACTTATAAGACATAGGTTTCTCAAAACGTTTAAAGGAGAATTATGTTTTAAAGGATTTAAAACTATGAACTACGAAACCTTTTCTAAAATGAGAAACTTGAGCATTTGAAATTAGGCAAACTTGAACGTTTGGAAAATAAGGTTGTTACTTGATTTTACAAAGGAAAGCATTTTGGTTTACTTAACAATGTTAATCACTCTAATTTTATACTACGAATTATCGGGTGACCTTTGTAAAAGAAATGGATCTTAAAAGGAATTTAACGGACGTAGTACTTTAAGGTTAAAAATCCGGACTTCGACATAAAATGAAAGTACCTCGAGTTGTGTGTAACTTGCTTATGCTTGTTGTTATGAAACTTGACCATGTTACGTGTGATAGCCTTGTTGTGCAAGTAATGTGTTCTACTCGATTACAGTTCATCAGGAATGTATGTCACGATTACAGGTTAAATCAGAATGTATTTCACACGATTAGGATTCGTCAGGAATGTATTTCACGATTAGGTTCATCAGAATGTATTTCACTGATTACGGTTCATCAGGAATGTATTCACACGATTCGGTTCATCAGAATGTATTTCACTCGACTACGGTTCATCAGGAATGTATTCACTCGACTCTGGGTTCGTCAGAATGTATTTCACTCGACTCTAGGTTCATGGGATGAGCAGAATGTATTCCACACGTTTCTATATTGGGTCCATAAGATGGGCGAGACACATCACGTATCACATGATTTGTACCTAGGCTGGCGGTGAGGAAGAAGTTCCACGGGCGTGAGGATGACTTTGAGGCGTGAGTCCACGACTTGACATGGCTGCTTTTATGTTGTGAGCGTAGTTTGGTTATCATACATGTCTCCTACTTTATATAGACTATTATGATTTCATTCTGTATTTTCTGATTTCACATACTTGGTACTGTTATCTTGACCTCCTTGAAGTGCGTTCATCTGCATGAGTAAAGGTACATCATCGATCCGCTTATAGGATCACATTTGCGTGTTGGGAAGCTCCGTTCCTTGGAGGCTTATCTTTTGGTATGTTACCACAGTGCATGGATTCTTATACATTGGGGTATGGCGGGCCACTGTCCGTCATATTTGTTGTAAAAATCTTAAGTGCATGCTTTGTTGTGGCGGGGTTTGTAAAAAGGATAAGCTGTTGGGTATTTATGTATATATGATGAAGGCAAGCTGTTTTGGTTGCTTTGTTTATTATCTTTTCTCTTAATTCATGTTCATGTTTTTATTTCCATTGATTTTCTCGATGTTGTATCACTAGGGTGCGGGGTAAGGCACGATCACGCAGGTTGGTCGTGACAATAGGGTGAAAGTACCTTGAGATAAGAGAGATTTATTTGGACTAAGAATGAGAAGTTAAGTGTGGCGATGAGTGGGTTATGAACTCATTTCGGGTCAACCGATAGTATGAAATGGGGTGATGTCAGTTAGAAATGGTCCCGTTATGTGAAAGGGTCACGAGGATGCCAGGCCTAAGTTGGGTTAATCGTTGTACGAATTTGTGGACGCGTTCTACCAGAATCAGGTCGTAAGGACCGAGAAGAGCCTTAACGGGAATGTAAGTAACAATATGGCCAAGTTTGGTTAGTAACTCCGAGTTGGGAGCGAAACAATATTTGAGATGTTGTGCGTTTGCTAAATAAGTTTAGAATGCGAGAAAGTATGACAAGTAAGGAAATAAAGGAACCTCTAAGGATCCGTGTTTGAGAAAATTTGTAACCTTCGAGTTTTGTGAGAAGGGACCACGGACGGAAGGTCCATTGATATGTTTACGTATGTTATGTGGTGTCCATGTGTGGCATCGTTGGTCTTGTGCAGTATTGATTGATAGGCATGGTAAAGAGATTTTTGCCGGAGTTTGTATAGCTTGACAAGGCTAAGAACATTCGGGGGCGAATGTTTCTAAGAGGAAGAATGTTACACCAGTAAGTCGGGACATGTATAAGAGAGATATGCGTAAGGAACACGGGACTTGAAAATTAGTGCGAAAGGAAGAATTATTTTTAAAATGAAAATCTTAGAAGCGTCGGAAAGGAAAAATGTTCGTTGTTGAGAATTGGATTCTCAAAATGCATTATTTGAAGAGTATGGAACTTATTAACATTATGAGAATTTATTTTTCACGAATTTGGTCACGTGGGGCCCACAGAATTTTCGTTTTGCGGGGCCAGCGAGGTTCTGAGAATTTTATGGAAGAATGATAGGCGACACGTGGAACCCCACATTTGGTCTTGGGCGAATTATAGTAAGGGTAAAATGGTGGGTGACCGTGAGGAAGATAAGTCTTGAAAGCGAGATTGTTGACTTGTCGAAACATGTCCACTGGCGATTATCAAGTGTCTTTCATCTAGCCACTCAGTGTTGATATCTTGACCCTCCATTGTGTTTTATATACCACACTAGTAGCAAGACAAGGTCTTCCACTTAGAAAAATTAGAGAACAACTTGTGCTAGCTTTGAGAGCTCTCGGGTTCACCGTTCCACAAGAAAATTTTGTAATTTTGTTCCATTATTCTGAGACTTAAACCCAAGGTCCCTAAGGGTATTGTAAGGATATCTCAATAGAAATATTTCGGAAAAACGACGTTTTCACGTTAGTCGCAAGGCGAAAACCTAAGTAGTTTTCATAGTTTTGGATTGGAAATGGAAGAGAAGTTGGTTGTGAACTTATAAAGGCTTCAAATAGCGGATTGGAGCATAAAGGAAAGGAGCTAAGAATTGCTAAGGAGCGACTTTGAATCTTGGAATTTTTAAGGGCTTGTAAAGGTATAATTCTTGTCGTTTTAGCAATTAAAGTTTACTTATAATTGTAGTTATGGATATTAGCAAGCATGATATGTTTAGTATGAAGTTTGATAAGTGTATTGGCTATTGGAACCCTAATCCGAAAACTAGCATGTTTAGCCTTAAGATTACAATTCAAGTTGATTATTAGTTTAAGTACCGCATGTTGTATAAAGAAGGAAATTGTAGTTGTTGAAGTTGTTTATGGCTATATAACATGTTAGACCTTATAACTTGGAATTGGAAAAGAATTGGAAAAGACTTAGTGTTGTTGTATAAGTTAGCCGAGAATGGCTTTGATTATGGACTTAGTTGGTATTAATTTGTGGGGCGGAATTTTACACGTTTGTAAGGCGTGTAATCCCCTTTGATTGGTTGGTATGTTGAGCCTTAAATGTGGCATGTTTGGTTATTGAATTCGGCCTTGAAAAAGGTGGCAAAGTATGTAGAAACAAAGGAAGTGCTGCCCGATTTTCCGTAGAATAAGAGACCGTTTACTTAGTATTATTCTCGTTAGAGACTAGAAGTTGATAGTCATGTTGTGACCATTATAGGTTGACACTTACGTGCGGCGTATTCGGCTTAGCTTGTGGATTTAGAAAGGTATGTGAACTATCTCCTCTTCTAGCATGATTCCTTAAGATAAAGAAAGTATGTCTGCTCGTTAAATGATCCATTCCTTGGTTGTACTTGGGTTGCCTAAAATAGAATTTGTTCTATGTACTTCCTTGATTGTACTTTGATGTTTAAATTGTAAGTTGTATAATCCATTTCCTTAGTGAAGTTTGGATTCTTAAAAGTGAAAGTATTTTACTTAAAGTACATAGAGTCTTGAAAAGTGGTTTCCAAATCTTTTGGCTAGTGCCTTAGTTCCAAAACCTAAGGTTGTTATAATGACTTTAGGGGAGTCAAAAAGAGTGAGTTACTTGAGGTTTAAAAGTAGAAGAAACTTGTTTTTCTAAATATTAAGAGACTTGAAGTATTTTGAAAGTTAAGAACTTGATTTGTAAGTATGTGATACTTGGTTTTAAAAGTATAAGTCTCTTGGTTATAAAAGGAATGAATATGTCTAAAACCATAAAGGGTTATAACGGCTTTATGTGAAGTTGGTTATAACGGCTTTATGGAAGGTTAAGAAAGTTGTCTATTTTTGATTAATGGGCATAAGTTGCCTAGATTGTGAAAATTTGAAGTTACTTGATTTCAAGCTTTGAAATGAGTTTTCTAAAAGTGTAGTAACTTCCTTTGAAAAATAGACATACCTTGATACTACGGGTGTTAGTATCTTGGGGTTTTACATAAAAAAGAGTCTTTTGAAAGAGATATGCGTCGTAGTACTTTGGCTTGTTTAATTGAGAATTATTCTATGTGTGCCTTGATAAGTACTTTGGCTTGTTTAATTGAGAATTATTCTATAAGTGTTATACCCCGTATTTCAGAGTATGTACGTAAGGACGTACGTAGAAAAATTTGAAACTTGTACTAAGGCTTGGCCGAATTAATTTTATTCCTGACACACGTTTAGAGTCGTTTTTGGCGAAGCGTTTTCACGACTTTCGTAGGGAATTTCGGCTATGTCATTTTTAATTTTGCGGATTTTTAGAGAGGCGAAACATTTTGGACCAGCGGGAGGCGACAGCACCACTCCGATTGGTGAACTTAAGCGTCCATTGGGACGATTTGGGCTAACCTTTGCGTTTTGGTGCCTTGGCTAAAGTCAAGGGTTGGTAGGATATTTGTGTGTAGTAAATCCTAGCCTACCTTGCATAACACTTAGTTTTATGTTGGACTTTGGTTGGCCTTGACTTGAACTATAAATACCACTATGCATTTGATGAATTCTTAATCCTTTCCACAAATCTATAAGTGTAAAAATCCCCCCCTCTGTTGTTGTGGTTCTCGTCCCTCCCCCTTGGCGAGAGCCCCTCCCCTTGTGTGGCACTTGTGGCGAGACTTACCCCTCTAGTGGTGTTGTTCTCGTATAATATACCCCACTTTGTGGTGTAGAAATACTCTCAAAGTATTGTTATAATGCCCAATTACCTTAGCCGTATACCTTGTTGTATTCTAAGGTTATACCTATCTGAAAATGCCGAAATACTATTATACTTGTCAGTCCAAAGCCGAAACCACAGGAAAATCTCCATAGTCAGGTTGGAGTATTGTGTAGAAGTTGGTTAGAACTTCTAAGGGTGGTTTAGAGCGGGTTGGGCGCTCGGAGTTAGGCTAAGCGTTTGCCCAGGATCGACTTTAGCTAGGATAATTATGGGCTTATCGAGGTAATTATCTTGTCCTCTGTTGTAATTGGAAATTACATATTATTAGAATATATAGTTGAAGTATACTATATATAGGCGAGCGTAGTTATCGGCAATGTCTTTTGACTTAAGCTGAATAATACTTACAGCGATGTCTTGCGACTTAAGCTGAATTTAAAGAAGAATCTTGTTTGTAATTACATAGAGCTGTATTACGATGAACTTGTGTAGTAGTAGCCGTGGGTAGAATTGTACCGTTAGGGTTAGGCGTATAACCCCACTGGTTGGCTTGGTAGCGGCCTCGATAGAGGAGGAGATTTCTGTTGTTGCGGGAGAGTCTTTGCCGAATTTTCGGTAGAATGTTCTCTGATGAGATCTAAATGTTAATAAGCGCCTTGTGGCCTTATAGGTTGAAGTACTACGTGTGGCGCGATCTACTTGGCAGGAGTAGCGGCGGTTGGAAGTACTTGGGCGTTTTGCTATTAGTCGATGTCGTCGCGAGGTATGTGAACCTCTTCCTATCTCTTACAGCGTGATATGTGTGAACTATGTAGTGCGGTAGGCGTACATGTGCTAAATGTATTTAATTGGTTTAAAACATAAAGTGTTATAACGGCTTTATGAGAAGTCGATTATAAATGACTTTATGTTGGTAAGAAAATACTTGTGGTTTTAAAGGTAAGGATTTGAACTATAAGCGGCATTATGTGTTAATAGAGAACTTGAAGTAATACTTGGTTTTGAAAACTTAAGAGTTATACTAGCTTTATGGGAAGTTAGGTATAACGGCTTAAGAATGTTTCTTGATTTGAATCGAATGTGTATCGACAAACCAACTGCGGCGTTAATAAAAGGAAAATGTTTTGAATAATTAAGTATTATTAAAACCGTAGAAACTTCCATCTGCATAGAAGCTAAGATGAGACAAAATGATATTTCCTAGATCATGTTTCTTTGTAATAAGATTGTTATAAACAAGAATATCCTACTCACATATAAGGCTTATGTTTCTTATTGTTTAAAGAAATTATATTCTTAAATGAATAAGACTATGAACTCTGAAACCTTTCTAAAATAAGCGTGAACATTTGAAATTAGGCAAACTTGGGCGTTTGGAAAATAATGTTGTTACTTGATTTTACAAAGGTAAAGTTTTAGTTTTCTTAAAGAATGATCACTCTATTTTTATACTACGGGTATTGTGTGACTTATGTGAAAAAGCAGATCTTTTAAAGATTTAATGTGTGAAGTACTTTGGGGATAGATGCGAACTTGTTAGTAGAAAGTACCTTGTGTGAATAACTTGATTGTATTGGTTTGTGATAGCCTTGTAATACTTTCTTGTTGATTTGATAAGTAAACATGTTAGGATCTTCGTGTGTTAGTATCTTGTGATGTTAGTGTAAAGGGGTTTTCCCCATTTGCGCTTAAAGTTGTTTGACTATCGGTAGATTATGTTGGTATTGTACCACTCGCCTTGACTTGTGCGGAGGTTAAAGCGCCCTCCGTCGGGAGTAGACTTCGAGTGATGCAGGACCGTGATTGAGAATACCTCATGCGGGTCGGGGATCCATGCGGAACTACGGAGTTCGGGTTAGTGTCGCGGCCTTTATGGTCATGCGGTGCTTTGTGGCCATGCAGTGCGAGTCGGGGCGATCTTGAGGAGTAGCTACCCTCGATGCGAGGTTATACCTCATGCGGGCCTATGAGGTTGGCCTATCTTGAGGCTGCGGAGAGTTCGAGGCTAGGCAGCGCGCATTTGATCTGCGAGTAGTGACCGGCTTTTATCATGTAATGATGCAGAGCGGATATCATGACACGATTTATGACCTTGTTGATGCGTGGGTGTTAGTAGTCGGCTATGCCTTCGTACTTACCTGTCTTGTTTTATTAGGACACGAGGTGGGACACAGTGTTCATGTGTATTCCTTGGTGCTTGTATATCATAAAGCTGCGGTGAGGAAAGGTATTCCACGGGCATGATTGATGTTGTGGCGTGAGACCCGTTGTTATGTTTGAGTGATGACTTTGGCGTGAGTCACGACTTGATATATTTGCTTGTTTATTGTGGCGTAGTTTTGTTATCATACATGTCTCACCTTTATATAGACTACTATGATTCCATTTCTGATATTTTGATTTCACATACGGTACTGTTATCTTGACCTCGCTTGAAGTGCGTTAAATCTGCGAGTAAAGGTACACCGATCGTTGATCCTCGCTCTTAGGGTCTGATTCGGCGCTTGGGAAACTCCGTTTCTCGGAGGCTTGTCTTAGTATAGTCCCTGTTATTGTAAGTGCTTACGTTCGAGGTATGGCGAGCCACTGTCCGTCGTTGTTATCATATCATTCGTAAGTGCATGAATCTTGTTGTAGGCGGGGTTTATAAAAGTTAAAGCGTTCATGATGAAAAAGTTATTATTTACATATATCTTGAAAAGCAAGTTTTCTCAGTTATTGTTTCATATTTCATAATATGTCTTGTATCGTTTATGTTCGTGATTACTCGATGTTGTATCACTAGAATTGCGGGGTAAGGCACGATCACGGGCAGGAATGGTCGTGACAAAAGTGGTATCGAAGCGATTAATCCTCGGAAAGTGTCTGACCATTATCGATGAAGTCTTGATTATCGGTGTGTTGTGCACCATCGATGTCGAGGCTATAGGAGTATTTAGGATTGGTTTCTATTCTTCTCACTCTGAGATCGTGTCTTAGAGGCGTGTTGTAAGTTGGACCCTCGGCGTATTTCTTTCCACTTACTGGGTATGCCTCGCGTAGGAGCAAGCCGGGCCCGGGAGGGCGAGCGGCCGGAGGCTGCGAGTAGAGTTCGGAGGGTGGCGAGGCACGGGCCCGATCATCACTGAGTTAGGTGCTTCGTTGAGGATTTCTGCGACATCACTGGCCCGATAAAGTTTGCCGCGCGGCGGTTCCTCTGCGGCCGTGATATTTGAACGCCGGTTCCACGGCCAAGAGCGGTGAATATAGATTGCAAAGAGCAACCATTACTAGTATGGATTTGGCTACGGAGAGTATCTGGATGTATCGCGAGTCTTGATGACTACCTAAGAAGGTTGTGCAAGAGTAATTCTTGATTAAAAACGGCGCGACGTATGCGGGCTTATGCAGCGAGCGAAAGCGTAGAGATCGGCGGGTTGAAGGGCCAGCGAAGAGGCGAGCGGCAAGGTCCTTTGGTAACTTTGGCGAGTCACCTCGCGTGATTAGATTATGCATCCGCGGTGCAGTGGTCCTCGCGGGGTTGGGGCGTTCGGGGTGTGCGAGGAGTTGAGTCAGAACTCGGGGCTTCGGTTCACGATGTGTGAGCGTCATCGGGAATGTCGTCTTTTAGTTGGTACTTGTTGTATCTATGACCGTCAGTGCAGTGTCGAAGGGTGTCCTTGTAAGAGAACTTAGCCTTGAGATTGGTGGGTAGTTTGTCATCTCCTCCTTTTATCGCCTGCAGGCGGGTTTGATTAGAACGACTAAAGGGTGTGAAACGGTAGTTATAGATATATCTTTAACCCTCTAGAGATCAGTATGTGTGATAAGGTGAGTATACCTTAAGTGCTATGTTCTGATAGCAGTGTGTTAGTTGTGATTAGAAATCTTGGTTGTTTAGCAGAGTAAGATTTTGGGGATAGAGAAGGTGTGAGCCTTAGAGCTTTTGCGTAGAGACCTTAGAGGTGAGGCCGTCTCGAGAAAGGTGTAGTGTTATTTTTGACCGCCTATCGGAAGTGCATAGTGCGCGTGAGTTATGTTTGGGATAGGTCCTACCGTAGTGTGGAATGAAAGGGTAGTTGAGCTAAGAAGCCAGCTAGGTTTTCGTAGCGTGTTTAGTGAGGTTTTTCGCCCGTGGAGCTAGCGTTTTCTTGCGTTGCGGTCGGGTTGAGGCCGCGTTGCGGGTCAACCAGCGGCATGGTTGGTGGTAAGTCGGTTTGTGGTGGTCGCGCGTGATAAGTCACGAGGTGTTAGGCCCAAATTTAGTTGACCGTGTCTGAGTTCGTGGATCGCGTTGACGATGGTCGGGCCGATGGGGGCAGCCCGTCGTGTTCTTGATCGGGGCCGTTTACCATTGTGTTGAGTTATCGGAAGGTTGTAGGGCTGCGAGGTGCCTACCTACACCTTAAGATGAGCGGTGGAGCCAGTTCTGTGCTTTTTTGGAGGTTTTGCGAGCAAGGTTAGGAACTGGTGAGTCTCGAATCGCGTTCGCCACCGGGCGATGGTTGGATTTCGGGAGTAGTTGTGGAGATTGTTGTCTCTGTGGAGAAGTGTTTAAGCTACCATTTCGGTGTTGGATGTCACCTTTTGAAGCCTTGTAGGGCGGAAGTGTAAGTGTCGGTCGATTGGTTCGATGTTGGCAAGGTTGACGATTGGTTGAGGCTTATTCCGGTATGGATAGTGAAAGCTTGTCTAGAAGAGGTTACGGCGGCTCGGAGAAATCGTCGCGGATGTCGGCGACGGCGCTTAGAGTTCGAGTTGTGGTCGGTCTTCTTGAAAGTACCACCGGGGTGGGTGTGGCGAGTTTGGAATCTGAGAGGAACTTAGCGAGTTACTTTGGGCCTTTGTGTCCGTGTGAAGAATAGGCGAGTTGCCTATATGTTAGCTTTTCTTGCCAGACTTAGGAAGCGGTATGTCGATCGCCGTATTGTTATGATCGGGAAAGTATCGGAGAATCCATCCAGTGTTCCCGATTAATGATGACCACATTAGAGATAGTAACCCCGAGTCTTAGGCGGCCGTATCGAGAATGTAGTAAGAGTTGAGTGTCTGACGACCTCGGGGATCATGGCGGCCGGTACCATTTGTTAGTGCGTCGAACAAGGCTCGCGACAAAGTGACAAAAGTGGTACCATTTGTTGGAGTCGCTGAGAAGGTTAATTGTTATACCGTATTTCAGTATATGCGTAAGGGAATACGTCTGGTTGGCTTTAAAGTTAGCCTTGGGCGTTTTATTTGTGCACAACACACTAAAGAATCGTTTTTCGGCGAAGCGTTTCCCACGACTTTCGTAGAAAATTCCGGCTATGTCGTTTAGTATTTTTGCGGATTTTTAGAGGCGAAACATTTTGGACCAGCGGGAGGCGACACTTGTCACCCTCGATTGGTGGACTTGACACGGCAATAGGGCGATTAGGTTGGCTCTTTTGTCTTGGAGTTGGTAGGATATTTTGTGTGCAAGTTGGCGAGGACACACCTAAATCCTCGCCTACACTTGCCTTGCACTTGTCTTCATCTTGGCCATTGGTTGGCCAAGGCTTGAAATATAAATACCCTCTTGAGATGAAGAGTTCTTCGTCCACAAAAGCTTTCAAGTCTAAAAATCCTCTCTTCTCCTTTGTTAGCAAATCGTCCAACACCTCTTCCTCCAGAAGCTTGGCCGAGGGCTACCCACTAGCTGGCAGAAATCTACCCCCTCCTTGGTAGAAAAGTTGTCTTCTAGTATCGTTATAATGCCCAAAATACCTAGCCCAAATCCCTTAGTCCTTAGTAGAAGTTGTGAAGAACTTAAGGTTTCTTAGACTCTGGGAGCGTACAACTTAGGAGCTAAACCTTGCTCAGGTGACTTTATCTAGGATATTATTGGGCTTACAGGTAACTAATCCTAACCCTCTTTTGAATTAGAGAATACTTCTTGTTGTAGTATTAGAATAAGTATTAGATACTTAGAAGAATATCACGAATAGAATTGAGCTGTTATCACGGTGAAGGGTTTAAAGAAGAATAATTGAAGCTGTACTCACATGGAATTTGTTTTCCTGATGAACTTACATAGCTCACGGGTAGGGTTGTGCTGCCCAGACTTTCAGTAAATTATGAACCCACTGTTTAGAATGACCCTCAGGCGATCTTTGATAGATATACTGTGACTATTATGGTGACTCTCTGCGCGACATATTGACTTGGCGGTGGTTTTATTTGAGAAGGTATGTGATTCTTCCTAAAGCATGATATTTTACAATATATAGTCGGTAGGCGTACATGTGTTGGCGAATAATAACTACGGCAATGTCTTTGACTTAAGCACGAATAATACTTATGGCGATGCCTGTGGCAAGCACGAATAATACTTACGGCGATGCCTGGCTTAAGCTTTGAATAACAAGAAGCGAAAACATTTCAAAGAATCTTGAATCATTTTTAACGGAAGATAAATATTTGGTTTTAAAACAAAAGCGTAAGAGTTATACTAGCTTTATGGGAAGTTAGGTATATGACTTAAGAAGATAAAAAGGCATTTACTTGTTTGTTTATAAAAGCCTTGTATTGATTTACATTAAGTGTAGTAAGATTGTTTGATAAGTAGACATGTTATGATGCTACTGTGTTAGTGTCTTGTAATCTTTGTGTAAGGGTCATTCTTCTTTGTGCTTACGTTGCTAGCGGTAAGTCCATTGTCTTGTTATTGTATCACCTGCCCTTGTGTTATACGAGGCTTGCCCTTGATGCGGGTCTATCTGGCTATGCGATCTGTGAGACTATGCGAACAGCGGTATGCTCGAGTTGATCATTCGGCGTTTGCCTGATGCGAGGATTCCTATGCGATCTGTTGAGACTATGCGGTCTTTTGAGGCTATGCGAGTGCGGGAGCCTAGGCGGATCTGGGGTTGGCTGCCCCGATCTGAAATATCTCATGCGAGTGCATGTGGGACCTATGCGGGATGCGGAAGTCGAGGACTAGGCACGCGGGAATGATACTATGGGCGATTGGCCTTGCCGATCATTCGCGGCCTAGAATAGACACATTCTGATTTTCCTATTCTTTGTTGTTGTTTGTGATGTGGCTATGTGCAATTGAGCGATTGTATTTGTGAAAAGGTTTTGAATACTTTGATTTCATTTAAGTACTTTATAGTTTCACATACTTGGTACTGTTATCTTGACCTCCTTGAAGTGCGTTAAATCCGCGGTAAGAGCGGCAGTGCTAGATCCACATCCTTAGGATCTTTGCGTTGGTGTCGGGAGCTCCGTATAGGAGGCTCTACTTTTGGGTATGATCTCACTGTATTGTAGATAGTTTTATGCTGATCGAGGGTATGGCGGGGCTGTCGCCATAGTTATTCTTCCTTAGAAGTGCGTAATACTATTATGCAGTTGGGATATAGCGCAAAACTTGAGTTATTTATATTATGCGAAAGGCAAGCTTTTCTTCGAGATAAAGCGTGTCTTATTTTATAAAGCTGTTTCTGTCTTGTTTTATATTCCAGTGGTTACTCGATGTATGACTACTTGGGTGCCGGTAAGGCACGATCCACGGGCCGGGCAATCGTGACAAAAGTGAGTATCGAAGCGATTAATCCTCGGAAAGTGTCTACGAGCCGTATCTAGTAAGTCTTGATTATCGGTGTGTTGTGCACCACACCGATGTCGAGGCTATAGGATATTTAGGATTGGTTTCCATTCTTCTCATTACGAGATCGTGCTTTAGAGGTGTGTTATAGGTTGGACCCCTCTAACGTATTCCTTTCTATGCTGATTATGCCTCGCGTAAAACCGGGCCAGAAGAGCAAAGCGGCCGAGGCTGCTAGCGAGACACCGAGTCACGAGGCTCGAGCCCGATCTATACGAGGCAGCGGGTTCTATAGCCGCCCGGCCCAGCGAAGACCAGTACCCGCCTCGCATCCCACGGCTGGGGCGGAGAGTTAGGAATCTGAGATGCCCGGCTATTGGCTAAAGTTGTGGCCGTCTGAGAGAGGCTGGATCACGGCGGTTCGGCTCGGCTCGATCGCACCGTAGTGCAGAGGCGAATAGTTTGAGACTACGAGATTTCTTGAGTTGTAGCCTCCAGTTTTCTGGTGGCGGAGGATGATCGCGAGAGTTCATCCGTCATTGCGAAGGATTATCACGGGTGATTAGGGCTTGAGGCGAGGTGTGACATTCGGTTCGCATCGTTGCGTGATACATGATCGATTGGTTTGATTCATGGGAGCTTTCGGGAGAGCATGCACCTCAGTATGGGATGAGTTTTGAGGCTTTTCTCACACACTTCTTGCCTCCGCGGATGAGGAGAGCACGGTGATAGATTCTTATTCTTTGAGACGGGGAGGGCGCGGTGAGAGTACAATGTCGAGTTTGATTCTTTGGCTCGATATGTCCACTGCTGGTAGCGAAGATGGAGGGCGAGGTGCATCGCTATGTCAGGCTAGATGATTACATGGCGAGTCTTGTGCGGGTGTGTCCACTTGACCCGAGCATGGACATTACCGTATGCGAGCTCGTGCACTGGGATGTGAGGCGTAGAGACGCCGGGTAAGCGATATCGGCGAGAAGAAGGCGAAGGCGGCGGTTCTTTTGGTGGTCCTCGGGGTGGCGGCGTCGCGAAGTCGGTGCACCACGGCCAGGCGAGCGCTCCTACCTCATTTGGCGGCCCAGGCGGTCGAGGCGGTCGGGGCCCGGGACTTGATTTCGGGTAGCGAGGTGCTAACCGTTGAGTGCTCGGTGTGCCCGTTGTGGCGAATACCGTGCAGGGCGTACTCGGGAGCTTGCTATACTTGTGGCGGCGGGGTCACTTTGCGGTTTGTCAGGCCGGCGGCGGTGGTAGGGCTCGGCTACGGGTGCATTGCGCTTCCGTCCCAGCGATTACTCGCCGGAGGCAAGGTACACATGGATCAGCGGGTGTGGCGAGTCGTGGCGCGAGTCGATTCTAGCGGTCCTCGAGCGCATATATGCTTTGTCGGTAAGCGAGATCGGAGGCCTCGCTGATGTAAATCACGAGTACCTTATCGATTCACGGGTTTGATGTGTATGCTTTGATAGATCCGGGTTCTACTGTCTATATATCTCCCTTGTTGCTAGTAGGATAGGGATAGAGCACGAGTCCATGGACCACTTTCGAGTAGCTACGCGATGGGTGATTCGGTGGTAGCTCGGCGGGTATATAGAGCTTGTCTGTGACCATTCTGATCGTCGGACCTGGCCGACTTGATAGAGTTGGAGATGATTGACTTTGGCGTGATTATGGGGATGGATTGGCTGGCTTCTTGCTACGCCAATGTAGGCTGAGAGAGAAAGTAATGCAGTTCCGGTTTCTGAGGCCGGTTGTTGAGTGGGAGAACGCACGGTATCGTAGGGGTAGGTTTATTTCCTACCTCGAGGCTAGGAAGATGGTGCGAAGGGTATATCTACCGTCTAGTTCGGGTGTTTGATCTTGAAGGCTGCGGTACAGATTTTGATCGATTCCGTAGTCGTGAGTTCCCAGGCGTGTTTCGGATGACCTCCGGGTATCCCTCGAGAGGAGATTGAGTTTTGTATTGACATATTGCGGACACTCGGCCTATTTCCATTCGCCCATCTGAGAATGGCGCTGCGAGTTGAGAGAGTTGAAGGATCGGCAGAGATTTCTTTGGAGAAGGGCTTCATTAGGCCTAGTGTTTCTCCACGAGGCCGGTATTGTTCGTGAAGAAGAAGAAGGGCGGGGCCAGCTGCGCATGTGTTGATCTGACGGTGAACAAGGTGACCATTAAACGAATACCCCTTCCGGGATTGATGATTTGTTCGACCCGATTGCGGTGCGAGATGTTTCTCGAGATTGATCTGCGATCGGGCTATCATCAGTGCGAGTCGAGAGGTGGATGTCCACTATTTGCATTCGGGACGATGCGGGCATTATGAGTTGAGTCATGTCTTTTGGGTTGACGATGCTCGCGGTATTCATGGATTTGATGAGCAGTGTTCAAACCATTTTGAACACGTTTGTGATAGTGTTCATTGATGATATCTTGGTTTATTCGCTCGGGCGGGAGCATGCGGAGCATTTGAGGCTGTCTTGTGATTCTCGAGACCAGCGATTATGCGCCAAGTTTTCCAAATGTGAGTTTTGGTTGACTTGATGGCGTTTCTTGGGCATATTATGGGTGATGGCGTTCAGTGAATCTGGCGAATCGGCGATCGAGGACTTGGCCTGAACCTCTTACTCAGCGAGAGGTTCGCGATTTTACAGGCCTTGCGAGGATATTATCGGTTCGTGGAAGTTTGCTTATCTACGCACCATTGACTAGGTGACTCGAAAAAGCGGCCAAGTTTGATGGTGATGCTTGTGGCGGGGTTTCGATTCTTTGAAAAGAGGCGACAGCCCCGTTCTTACTCTTCGGAGGTCGGATGGTTATGCGTGTATTGTGATCGTCGAGCATCGGGTTGGGATGTGTGTTGATGCGGCATGGCGGGGTTATAGCATATCGTCCGGCGGTGAAGAAACACGAGAGAACTACCCGCGTGATTTGGAGTTAGCGGTAGTGATTCACGCTTTGAAGATGCAGGCACTATTTGTATGGGGTTGCGTGGATATTTATACAGACCACAGAGCCTCGGTATATCTTGACGGAGGAGGTGAACTTACAGCGAGAGGCGGTGGTTAGAGTTGCTTAAGGATTACGATGTTGATATCTGTACCACGGGAAGGCGATGTTGTGGCGGATGCTCTTAGTCGTGAGTCGATGGGAGCCTATCGGATGTGCGGCTAGAGAGGAGGACATGGTTCGTGATTTGCATCGATTAGCGAGCCTTGGTGTCCGTTTGATTGATTACGATAGCGGTGGGGTTAGAGTTCGTGAGGTTGCGAGTCTTCCGTCGTCGAGAGGTGAAGAGGCAGCGATTCGAGATCGGCTTTGATTCGATATCGTGTCTGACTCTTACGTGAGGCAAGGGTCGCTTGAGTAGCACGATGGGGTGCTAAGGTTTGGCGGTGTGTGTTCGGATGTTTGAGACTTGGCGGAGTTCTTGGGAAGCACGGTAGCGGCGTTACTCTATCCGTCGAGTGCGACCAAGATGTACCGCGACCTTAGATACGTGTATTGGTGGGATGGCTTGAAGAGGGCGTTGCGAGTTAAATGGCTCGGTGCGTGTTGTCGGCGGTGAAGGTAGAGCACGGAGGCACGGTGGTTTATTCTGAGCGATTGAGATCCGACACGGAAGTGGGAGGTAATCAACATGGACTTTATCACGGGATTACCTCGCTTTCGGAGGAGACATGATTCTATATGGGTTATCGTCGGCGGTGTGAAATCAGCCCACTTTCTTCCGTCGGGCGACTTTTGGTGAGGATTATGCGGACTTTACATCAGAGATCGTCGGTGCGTGAGTCCCTAGTTCGATCATATCGACAGAGAGCGGTTCACGGCTAACCGGAGTCCTTCGAGGAGTTTAGGGGCCTTGGTGAGCACAGTCTTGCATTTCATCCACAGACAGGACAGACGAGCGAGCGCCTTATCCGGACTGCGAGGATATCTGCGAGCTGTGTTATTGACCGATGGTAGTTGGGAGGATCATTTGCCTCTGGTTGAGTTTGCGTATAATAATAGCTACCACTCCGGTATTCGGATGGCGCCTTATGAGGCCTTGTATGGGAGGAAGTGCGGTCGCCTATAGGTTGGTTCGATGTGGGCGAGTGCGGCTAGTGGGACGGTTGGTGCGGTGACGATGGATAAGGTGAAGCTTATCAAGGCGACTATTGGACTGAGTCGGCCAGTCGTATCACGAATCATCGTCGTCGGCATGCAGGTTGCGATAGATGATTGGGTTTTCTAAAGGTGTCACCCATGAAGGGTGTGATGAGATTCGGGAAGAAGAAACTTCGGCCCAGTACATTGGGCGTTTGGTTGTCGCGAGGTAGGCAAGGTTACTACGAGTTGAATCTGCCGTCCGTCGGAAGCGGTGCATCCGGTGTTTCACGTATCTATCTTTGAGGAGATGTATCGGGGATCCATCTAGGTACGCCGATTGGCGATGTCGGTGTGAGGGTTATCGTATGAGGAGATTCCATAGCGATAGTCGATGCGTCGGAGTTAGGCGTCTGCGGACGAAGGGCGTGGCAGTCAAAGTCTTGTGGCGAGCGAGCTCGAGAGGAGATGGCGTGGGAAGCGAGGAGGACATGAGGCAGTATCCTCGCTATTCCCCACGCCTCGGGTAATTCACTTTCCTACTTGTAAATTTCCATTATCATTTATGCCTAAGTGTTGTTTTGTGGCGTGTGTGGCATTTGCTAGCTGTTTAAGCTTCCGATAAGCTGTCTTGAGAAGGAACATTCGGGACGAATGTTTCTAAGGAGGAGAATGTTATACCCGTATTTCAGTATATGCGTGAGGAATACGTCAAAGTTGGCTTTAAAGTTAGCCTTGGGCGTTTTATTTGTACAACACACTAAAAGAATCGTTTTCAGGCGAAGCGTTTCCCGACTTTCGTAGAAAATTCCGACTATGTCGTTTAGTATTTTGCGGATTTTTAGAGGCGAAACATTTTGGACCAGCGGGAGGCGACACTTGTCACCCTCGATTGGTGGACTTGACACGGCAATAGGGCCGATTGGGTTGGCTTCTTTTGTCTTGGAGTTGGTAGGATATTTTGTGTGCAAGTTGGCGAGGACACTTGCTAAATCCTCCTCTACTTGCCTTGCACTTGTCTTCATCTTGGCCATTGGTTGGCCAAGGCTTGAGCTATAAATACCCCTCTTGAGATGAAGAGTTCTTCATCCACAAAAGCTTTCCAAGTCTAAAATCCTCTCTTCTCCACTTTGTTAGCAAATCGTCAGCCTTCCTCCCGAGAAGCTTGGCGAGGGCTACCCCACTGGTGGCCGAAATCTACCCCATCCCTTGGTAGAAAAGTTGTCTTCTAGTATCGTTATAATGCCCAAAATACCTAGCCCAAATCCCTTAGTCCTTAGTAGAAGTTGTGAAGAACTTCTAAGGTTTCTTAGACTCTGGAGCGTACAACTTAGGAGCTAAACCTTGCTCAGTGCGACTTTATCTAGGATATTATTGGGCTTCAGAGTAACTAATCCTAACCCTCTTTTGAATTAGAGAATACTTCTGTTGTAGTATTAGAATAAGTATTAGATACTTAGAAGAATATCACGAATAGAATTGAGCTATTATCACGATGAAGGGTTTAAAGAAGAATAATTGCTGTACTCACATGGAATTTGTTTTCTGATGAACTTACATAGCTCACGGGTAGGGTTGTCTTTGCCCGACTTTCAGTAGAATTATGAACCCCTGTTTAGAATGACCCTCAGGTAGTCTTTGATAGATATACGTGACTATTATGGTGACTCTGCTGCGACATATTGACTTGGCGGTGGTTTTATTTGAGAAGGTATGTGATTCTTCCTAAAGCATGATATTTTACAATATATATAGTCGGTGAGCGTACATGTGTTAGCGAATAATAACTACGGCAATGTCTTTGACTTAAGCTGAATAATACTTATGGCGATGCCTCGGCTTAAGCACGAATAATACTTACAGCGATGCCTCACGGCTTAAGCTTTGAATAACAAGAAGCGAAAACATTTCAAAGAATCTTTGAATCATTTTTAACGAAGATAAATATTTGGTTTTAAAACAAAAGCTTAAGAGTTATACTAGCTTTATGGGAAGTTAGGTATAACAACTTAAGAAGATAAAAAGGCTGTTTACTTGTTTGTTTATAAAAGCCTTGTATTGATTTACATTAAGTGTAATAAGATTGTTTGATAAGTAGACATGTTATGATGCTACTGTGTTAGTGTCTTGTAATCTTTGTGTAAGAAGTCATTCTTTAGCGTGCTTACGTTGCTAACGGTAAGTCCATTGTCTTTGTTATTGTATCACCTACCGCCATGTTATTATACGAGGCTTGCCCCTTGATGCGGGTCTATATCGGCTATGCGATCTGTGAGACTATGCGGGCAGCGGTATGCTCGAGATTGATCATTCGGGCGTTGCTTTGATCTGCGGGATTCACTATGCGGTCTGTTGAGACTATGCGGTCTTTTGAGGCTATGCGGGCTGCGGGAGCCTAGGCGGATCTGGGGTTAGCTGCCCCGATCAGAAATATCTCATGCAGTGCATGTGGGACCTATGCGGGATGCGGAAGTCGAGGACTGAGCACGCGAGAATGATACTATGGCGATTGGCCTTGCCGATCATTCGCGGCCTAGAATAGACACATTCTGATTTTCCTATTCTTGTTGTTGTTTGTGATGTGGCACTATGTGCAATTGGCGATTGTATTTGTGAAAAGGTTTTAAATACTTTGATTTCATTTTAAGTACTTTATAGTTTCACATGCTTGGTACTGTTGTAATGACCTCGCCCGAAGTGCGTTAAATCTGCGCGGTAAGAGGCAGCAGTGCTAGATCCACGTCCTTAGGATCTTTGCGTTGGTGTCGGGAGCTCCGTCTTATAGGAGGCTCTGCTTTTAGGTATGATCTCCTGTATTGTAGATAGTTTTATGCGATCGGGGTATGGCGGGAATGTCACCGTAGTTATTACTTCCTTAAGTGCAGTAGTACTATTATGCAGTTGGGATATAGCGCAAAACTTGAGTTATTTATATTATGCTTGAAAAGGCAAGCTTTTCTTGAGATAAAGCGTGTCTTATTTTATAAAGCTGTTTCTGTCTTGTTTTATATTCATTGGTTACTCGATGTATGACTACTTGGGTGCCGGTAAGGCACGATCCACGGGCCGGGCAGGTCGTGACAAAAGTGGTATCGAAGCGATTAATCCTCGGAAAGTGTCTGAGCCGTATCTAGTAAGTCTTGATTATCGGTGTGTTGTGCACCACGATGTCGAGAGGCTATAGGATATTTAGGATTGGTTTCCATTCTTCTCATTACGAGATCGTGCTTTAGAGGCATGTTATAGGTTGGACCCCTCACGTATTCCTTTCTGTATGATTATGCCTCGCGTAAGGCAACCGGGCCCGAAGGGCAAAGCGGCGAGGCGCTAGCGAGACACCCGAGTCGAGGGCTCGGGCCCGATCTATACGAGGCAGCGAGTTCTATGGCCTTGCCGGCCCAGCGAGACCACAGTACCAGCGCCTCGCATCCCGCGGCTGGGCGGAGGTTAGAAGTCTGAGAGATAACGACTTTTGGCTAAAGTTGTGGCCGTCTGAGAGAGGCTGGATCGGCGGTTCAGCTCGGCTCGATCGCACCGTGGTACGAGGCGAGATAGTTTGAGGCTCTGAGATTTCTTGGTTGTAGCCCTCGAGTTTCTGGTCGGCGGAGGATGATCGCGAGTTCATCCGTCAGTGCGAAGGATTATGCGGGTGATTAGGGCTTGAAGGCGAGTGTGACATTCGGTTCGCATCGGTGCGTGATACGCGATCGATTGGTTTGATTCATGGGAGCTTTCGGGAGAGCATGCACCTCCAGGTATGGGATGAGTTTTGAGGCTTTTCTCACACGCTTCTTGCCTCGCGGATGAGGAGGGCACGGTGATAGATTCTTATTCTTTGAGGCGGGGAGGGCCTTGCGGTGAGGAGTCTGATGTCGAGTTTGATTCTTTGGCTCGATATGTCCACTGCTTTGTGCGAGATATGGAGGGCCGGTGCATCGCTATGTCGGGCTCGATGATTACATGGCGAGTCTTGTGCGGGTGTGTCCCTTGACGAGCATGGACATTACCGGATGCGAGCTCATGCACTAGGATGTGAGGCGTAGAGACGCGGGTAAGCGATATCAGCGAAGAAGAAGGCGAGCGGCGGTTCTTTTAGTAGTCCTCGGGGTGGCGGCATCGCGAAGTCGGTGCACCACGGCCGTATGACGCTCTACCTCATTCGGCCCGAGGCGGTCGAAGCGGTCGGGGCGGGACTTGATTTCGAGTAGCGAGGTGCTAACCGTTGAGTGCGCTCGGTGTGCCCGTTGTGGCGAATACCGTTAGGAGGCGTACTCGGGAGCTTGCTATACTTGTGGCGGCGGTCACTGCGAGTTGTCGGCCAGGCGGGCGGTGGTAGGGCTCGGCTACGAGTGCATTGCGGCTTCTTCGTCCCAAGCGATTACTCGCCCGGGAGAAAGGTACCACGTGGATCGGTCATGGCGGTCGTGGCGCGAGTCGATTCTAGCGGTCTCGAACCGCGTTTATGCTTTGTCGGTAAGCGGGATCGGGAGGCCTCGCTGATGTAAATCCGCAGTACCTTATCGGTTCACAGGTTTGATGTGTATGCTTTGATAGATCGGGTTCTACTCTGTCTATATATCTCCACTTGTTGCTAGTAGGATAGGGATAGAGCACGAGTCCATGGACCGCTTCGGTAGCTACGCGATGGTGATTCGGTGGTAGCTCGGCGGGTATATAGAGCTTGTCTGTGACCGTTCTGATCGTCGGACCTGGCCGACTTGATAGAGTTGGAGATGATTGACGGCGTGATCATGGGGATGGATTGGCTAACCTTTCACTCGCCAATGTAGGCTGAGAGAGAAGTAATGCAGTTCCGATTTCTGAGGCCAGGTTGTTGAGTGGGAGAACGCGGTATCGCAGAGGTAGGTTTATTTCCTACCTCGAGGCTAGGAAGATGGTGCGAGAAGGGTATATCTACCGTCGTTGGTGTTTGATCACTGAAGGCTGCGGTACAGATTTTGATCGATCCGATAGTCGTGAGTTCCCGGGCGTGTTTCGGATGACCTCGGGTATCCCTCACGAGAGGAGATCGAGTTTTGTATAGATGTATTGCGGATACTCGGCTATTTCCATTCGCCATCTGAGAATGGCACTGCGAGTTGAGAGAGTTGAAGGATCGGTGAGGATTTCTTTGGAGAAGGGCTTCATTAGGCCTAGTGTTTCTCCACAGGAAGCGCGCGGTGTTCGTGAAGAAGAAGGGCGGGGCAGCTGCGCATGTGTGTTGATTCTGACGGTGAACAAGGTGACCATTAAACGAATACCCGCTTCCCGGGATTGATGATTTGTTCGACCCGATTGCGAGTGCGAGATGTTTCTCGAGATTGATCTGCGATCGGGCTATCATCAGTGCAGTCGAGAGGTGGATGTCCCTAGAATTTGCATTCGGGACGATGCGGGCATTATGAGTTGAGTCATGTCTTTTGGGTTGACGATGCTCGTGGTATTCATGGATTTGATGAGCAGTGTTCAAACCATTTTGAACACGTTTGTGATAGTGTTCGTGATGATATCTTGGTTTATTCGCTCGAAGCGAGGCATGCGGAGCATTTGAGGCTGTCTTGTGATTCTCGAGACCCAGCGATTATGCGCCAAGTTTTCCAAATGTGAGTTTTGGTTGACTTGATGGCGTTTCTTGGGCATATTAGCCGGTGATGGCATTCAGTGGAATCGGCGAAGATCGAAGCGATCGGGACTTGGCCTGAACCTCTTACTCAAAGCAGAGTTCGCGATTTTACGGGCCTTGCGAGGATATTATCGGCGGTTCGTGGAGAAGTTTGCTTCTATCTACGCACCGTTGACTAAGTGACTCGGAAGCGGCAAGTTTGATGGTGATGCTTGTGGCGGGGTTTCGATTCTTTGAAAAGAGGCGGCCGCCCGTTCTTACTCTTCGGAGGTCGGATGGTTATGCGTGTATTGTGATCGTCGGGCATCGGGTTGGGATGTGTGTTGATGCGGCATGGCGGGGTTATAGCATATCGTCGGCGGTGAAGAAACACGGAGGAACTACCCGCGTGATTTGGAGTTGGCGGTAGTGATTCACGCTTTGAAGATCTGGAGGCACTATTTGTATGGGGTTGCGTGGATATTTATCTGGACCACAGAGCCTCGGTATATCTTGACGGAGGAGGTGAACTTACGGCGAGAGGCGGTGGTTAGAGTTGCTTAAGGATTACGATGTTGATATCTGTACCACGGGAAGGCGATGTTGTGGCGGATGCTCTTAGTCGTAGGTCGATGGGAGCCTATCGGATGTGCGGCTAGAGAGGAGGACATGGTTCGTGATTTGTATCGATTAGCGAGCCTTGGTGTCGTTTGATTGATTACGATAGCGGTGGGGTTAGAGTTCGTGAGGTTGCGAGTCTTCCATCGTCGAGAGGTGAAGAGCGATTCGAGATCGGCTTTGATTCGATATCGTGTCTGACTCTTCGTGAGGCAAGGGTCGCACGAGTAGCACGATGGGGTGCTAAGGTTTGAGGCGGTGTGTGTTCGGATGTTTGAGGACTTGGCGGAGTTCTTGGGAAGCACCGCGGCGCGCGTTACTCTATCCGTCAGAGTCGACCAAGATGTACCACGACCTTAGATCGTGTATTGGTGGGATGGCGAAGAGGGCGTTGCGAGTTCGTAGCTCGGTGCGTGTTGTCGGCCGGTGAAGGTAGAGCACGGAGGCACGGTGGTTTTATTCTGAGCGATTGAGATCGGAGCACGGAAGTGGGAGGTAATCAACATGGACTTTATCCGCGGGATTACCTCGCTTTCGGAGGAGACATGATTCTATATGGGTTATCGTCGGCGGTGTGAAATCAGCCCACTTTCTTCCCGTCGGGCGACTTTCTGTGAGATTATGCGGACTTTACATCAGAGATCGTCGGTGCGTGAGTCCCTATTTCGATCATATCGACGGAGAGCGGTTACGGCTAACGGAGAGTCGCTTCGAGAGGGTTTAGGGGCGGTGAGCACATCTTGCATTTCATCCACGAGCAGAGCGGACGAGGCGAGCGCCTTATCCGGACTCTTGAGGATATCTGCGAGCTGTGTTATTGACCGATGGTAGTTGGGAGGATCATTTGCCTCTAGTTGAGTTTGCGTATAATAATAGCTACCACTCCGGTATTCGGATGGCGCCTTATGAGGCCTTGTATGGGAGGAAGTGCGGTCGCCTATAGGTTGGTTTGATGTGGGCGAGTGCGGCTAGTGGGACGGTTGGTGCGGCGAGCGATGGATAAGGTGAAGCTTATCAGGCGACTATTAATGACTCGAGTCGAAAAGTCGTATCACGAGATCATCGTCGTCGGCATCACAGGTTCGCGATAGATGATTGGGTTTTCTAAAGGTGTCACCGTGAAGGGTGTGATGAGATTCGGAAGAAGAAACTTCGGCCCAGGTACATTGGGCGTTTGATTGTCGCGAGGTAAGCAAGGTTGCCTACGAGTTGAATCTGCCGTCCGTCTGGAAGCGGTGCATCGGTGTTTCACGTATCTATCTTTGAGAGATGTATCGGGGATCCATCTAGGTACACCCGATTGGCGATGTCGGTGTGAGGGTTATCGTATGAGAGATTCCATAGCGATAGTCGATCGTCGGGTTAGGCGTCTGCGGACGAAGGGCGTGGCAGTCAAAGTCTTGTGGCGGAGCGAGCTCGAGAGGAGATGGCGTGGGAAGCCAGGAGGACATGAGACAGTATCCTCACCTATTCCCAGCCTCCGGGTAATTCACTTTCCTACTTGTAAATTTCCATTATCATTTATGCCTAAGTGTTGTTTTGTGGCGTGTGTGGCATTTGCTAGCTGTTTAAGCTTCTTCGATAAGCGTCTTGAGAAGGAACATTCGGGACGAATGTTTCTAAGGAGGAGAATGTTATACCCGTATTTCGGTATATGCGTGGGGAATACGTCTGGTTGGCTTTAAAGTTAGCCTTGGGCGTTTTATTTGTGCACAACACACTAGAAGAATCGTTTCAAATGAAGCGTTTCCCACGACTTTCGTAGAAAATTCCGACTATGTCATTTAGTATTTTTGCGGATTTTTAGAGGCGAAACATTTTGGACCAGCGGGAGGCGACACTTGTCACCCTCGATTGGTGGACTTGACCACGGCAATAGGGCCGATTGGGTTGGCTTCTTTTGTCTTGGAGTTGGTAGGATATTTTGTGTGCAAGTTGGCGAGGACACTTGCCTAAATCCTCGCCTACACTTGCCTTGCACTTGTCTTCATCTTGGCCATTGGTTGGCCAAGGCTTGAGCTATAAATACCCTCTTGAGATGAAGAGTTCTTCGTCCACAAAAGCTTTCAAGTCTAAAAATCCTCTCTTCTCCCTTTGTTAGCAAATCGTCCAACACCCCTCCCCGAGAAGCTTGGCGAGCCTACCCCACTGCTAGCCAGAAATCTACCCCCCTCCTTGGTAGAAAAGTTGTCTTCTAGTATTGTTATAATGCCCAAAATACCTAGCCCAAATCCATAGTCCTTAGTAGAAGTTGTGAAGAACTTCAAGGTTTCTTAGACTCTGGGAGCGTACAACTTAGGAGCTAAACCTTGCTCGGTGACTTTATCTAGGATATTATTGGGCTTACAGGGTAACTAATCCTAACCCTCTTTTGAATTAGAGAATACTTCTTGTTGTAGTATTAGAATAAGTATTAGATACTTAGAAGAATATCACGAATAGAATTGAGCTGTTATCACGATGAAGGGTTTAAAGAAGAATAATTGAGCTGTACTCACATAGAATTTGTTTTCCTGATGAACTTACATAGCTCAGGGTAGGGTTGTCTTTGCCCAGGCTTTCAGTAGAATTATGAACCCACTGTTTAGAATGACCCTCGAGCGATCTTTGATAGATATCTGTGACTATTATGGTGACTCTGCGCGACATATTGACTTGGCGGTGGTTTTATTTGAGAAGGTATGTGATTCTTCCTAAAGCATGATATTTTACAATATATAGTGCGGTAGGCGTACGTGTGTTAAGCGAATAATAACTACGGCAATGTCTTTGACTTAAGCTGAATAATACTTATGGCAATGCCTGGCTTAAGCTTTGAATAATACTACGGCAATGCCTCACGGCTTTGAATAACAAGAAGCGAAAACATTTCAAAGAATCTTGAATCATTTTTAGCAGAAGATAAATACTTGGTTTTAAAACAAAAGCTTAAGAGTTATACTAGCTTTGTGGGAAGTTAGGTATAACGACTTAAGAAAGATAAAAAGGCTGTTTACTTGTTTGTTTATAAAAGCCTTGTATTGATTTACATTAAGTGTAGTAAGATTGTTTGATAAGTAGACATGTTATGATGCTACTGTGTTAGTGTCTTGTAATCTTTGTGTAAGGGGTCATTCTTGCTTTGTGCTTACGTTGCTAGCAGGTAAGTCCATTGTCTTGTTATTGTATCACCTACCCGTATTTGTTATACGAGGGCTTGCCCATGATGCTTGGTCTATCGGCTTTATGCGATGCTGTGAGACTATGCGGAGCGGCGGTATGCTCGAGTTGATCATTCAGGCGTTTAGCTGATGCGAGATTCCTATGCGATGCATTGAGACTATGCGGTCTTTTGAGGCTATGCGGGCTGCGGGAGCCTAGGCGGATCTGGGGTTAGCTGCCCGATCGAGAAATATCTCATGCAGTGCGTGTGGGACTATGCGGGATGCGGAAGTCGAGGGCTAGGCACGCGGGAATGATACTATGGGCGATTGGCCTTGCCGATCATTCGCGGCCTAGAATTAGACACATTCTGATTTTCTATTCTTTGTTGTTGTTTGTGATGTGGCACTATGTGCAATTGGCGATTGTATTTGTGAAAAGGTTTTGAATACTTTGATTTCATTTAAGTACTTTATAGTTTCACATACTTGGTACTGTTATGTCTTGACCTCGCCGGAAGTGCGTTCATGCAGCGGTAGAGGCGGCAGTGCTAGATCCACGTCCTTAGGATCTTTGCGTTGGTGTCGGGAGCTCAGTCTTATAGGAGGCTCTGCTTTTAGGTATGATCTCCTGTATTGTAGATAGTTTTATGCTGATCGAGGTATGGCGGGGCCACTGTCGCCATAGTTGTTACTTCCTTAAGTGCAGTACTATTATGCAGTTGGGATGTAGCGCAAAACTTGAGTTATTTATATTATCTTGAAAGGCAAGCTTTTCTTGAGATAAAGCGTGTCTTATTTTATAAAGCTGTTTCTGTCTTGTTTATATTCATTTGGTTACTCGATGTATGACTACTTGGGTGCCGGTAAGGCACGATCACGGGCCGGGCAGTCGTGACAAAAGTAGTATCGAAGCGATTAATCCTCGGAAAGTGTCTGAGGCCGTATCTAGTAAGTCTTGATTATCGGTGTGTTGTGCACCACCAATGTCGAGAGGCTATAGGATATTTAGGATTGGTTTCCATTCTTCTCATTACGAGATCGTGCTTTAGAGAGTGTGTTATAGGTTGGACCCTCTACAACGAATTCCTTTCTATGCTGATTATGCCTCGCGTAAGGCAACCGGGCGAAGGGCAAGGCGGCGAGGCGCTAGCGAGACACCCGAGTTCTGAGGCTCGAGCCCGGTCTATACGAGGCAGCGAGTTCTATGGCGCCGCCCGGCCCAGCGAGACCACGGTACCACGCCTCGCATCCCGCGGCACAGGCGGAGGTTAGGGTCTGAGAGATGGCCCGACTTTTGGCTAAAGTTGTGGCCGTCTGAGAGAAGGCTGGATCGGCGGTTCGGCTCGGCCCAGTTGCACCGTGGTACACGAGGCGAATAGTTTGAGACTACGAGATTTCCTTGGTTGTAGCCCTCCGAGTTTTCTGGTCGGCGGGAGGATGATCGCGAGGAGTTCATCCGTCGGTGCGAAGGATTATCACGGTGTCGAGGGCTTGAGGCGGTGTGACATTCGGTTCGCATCGGTGCGTGATACTGATCGATTGGTTTGATTCATGGGAGCTTTCGGGAGAGCATGCACCTCGGCCAGTGGGAGGAGTTTTGAGGCTTTTCTCACACACTTCTTGCCTCCGCGGATGAGGAGGGCCGGTGATAGATGCTGTTCTTTGAGGCGAGGAGGGCCTTGCGGTGAGGAGTCTGATGTCGAGTTTGATTCTTTGGCTCGATATGTCCACTGCAGTAGCGAATATGGAGGGCCGGGTGCATCGCTATGTCCTGGGCTCGATGATTACATGGCCGAGTCTTGTGCGGGTGTGTCCCTTGACCGAGCATGGACATTACCGGATGCGAGCTCATGCGCTAGGATGTGAGGCGTAGAGACGCCGGGTAAGCGATATCGGCGAGAAGAAGGCGAGCGGCGGTTCTTTTAGTGGTCCTCGGGGTGGCGGCGTCGTGAAGTCGGTGCACCACGGCCGCGAGCGCTCTACCTCATTCGGCCCAGCGAGCGGTCGAGGCGGTCGAGGCCCGGGACTTGATTTCGAGTAGCGAAGTGCTAACCGTTGAATGCGCTCGGTGTGCGTTGTGGCGAATACCGTGCAGGCGTACTCGGGAGCTTGCTATACTTGTGGCGGCGGTCACTGCGAGATTTGTCAGGCCGGCGGCGGTGGTAGGGCTCGGCTACGAGTGCATTGCGCTTCTTCATCCCAAGCGATTACTCGCCCGGAGCGAGTACACGTGGATCAGCGGTGTGGCGAGTCGTGGCGCGAGTCCCGATTCTAGCGGTCCTCGAACGCATTTATGCTTTGTCGGTAAGCGGGATCGGGAGGCCTCGCGATGTCGTCACGGTACCTTATCGGTTCTGGGTTTGATGTGTATGCTTTGATAGATCGGGTTCTACTCGTCTATATATCTCCACTTGTTGCTAGTAGGATAGGGATAGAGCACGAGTCCATAGACCACTTCGAGTAGCTACGCGATGGGTGATTCGGTGGTAGCTCGGCGGGTATATAGAGCTTGTCTGTGACCATTCTGATCGTCGGACCACTGGCCGACTTGATAGAGTTGGAGATGATTGACTTTGGCGTGATCATGGGGATGGATTGGCTAGCTTCTTGCTACGCCAATGTAGCTGAGAGAGAAAGTAATGCGGTTCCGGTTTCTGAGGCCGGTTGTTGAGTGGGAGAGACGCGGTATCGTAGAGGTAGGTTTATTTCCTACCTCGAGGCTAGGAAGATGGTGCGAGAAGGGTACATCTACCATCTAGTTGAGTGTTTGATCTTTGAGGCTGCGGTACAGATTTTGATCGGTTCCGTAGTCGTGAGTTCCCAGGCGTGTTCCCGGATGACCTCCGGGTATCCCTCACGAGAGGAGATCGAGTTTTGTATAGATGTATTGCGGATACTCGGCTATTTCCATTCCGCCATGAGAATGGCACTTTGCGAGTTGAGAGAGTTGAAGGACCGGTGAGGATTTCTTTGGAGAAAGGCTTCATTAGGCCTAGTGTTTCTCCACGAGGCCGGTATTGTTCGTGAAGAAGAAGAAGGGCGGGGCCTGCGCGTGTGTGTTGATTACTGAGCGGTGAACAAGGTGACCATTAAACGAATACCCTTCCCGGGATTGATGATTTGTTCGACCGATTGCGAGTGCGAGATGTTTCTCAAGATTGATCTGCGATCGGGCTATCATCAGTGCGAGTCGAGAGAGGTGGATGTCCCTAGAATTGCATTCGGGACGATGCGGGCATTATGAGTTGGTCATGTCTTTTGGTGACGATGCTCGTGGTATTCATGGATTTGATGAGCGAGTGTTCAAACCATTTTTGAACACGTTTGTGATAGTGTTCATTGATGATATCTTGGTTTATTCTCGCTCGGGCGAGAGCATGCGGGCATTTGAGGCTGTCTTGTGATTCTCGAGACCAGCGATTATGCGCCAAGTTTTCCAAATGTGAGTTTTGGTTGACTTGATGGCGTTTCTTGGGCATATTATGGGTGATGGCATTCAGTGGATCTGGCGAAGATCGGCGATCGGGACTTGGCCTGAACTCTTACTCAGCGAGGTTCGCGATTTTACGGGCCTTGCGAGATATTATCGGCGATTCGTGGAGAAGTTTGCTTTATCTACGCACCATTGACTAGGTGACTCGAAAGCGGCCAAGTTTGATGGTGATGCTTGTGGCGGGGTTTCGATTCTTTGAAAAGAGGCGGCGGCCGCCCGTTCTTACTCTTCGGAGAGGTCGACGGTTATGTCGTGTATTGTGATCGTCGGGCATCGGGTTGGGATGTGTGTTGATGCGGCATGGCGGGGTTATAGCATATGCGTCGGCGGTGAAGAAACACGAGGAACTACCCCGTGATTTGGAGTTAGCGGTAGTAATTCACGCTTTGAAGATCTGGAGGCACTATTTGTATGGGGTTGGCGTGGATATTTATCAGACCACAAGAGCCTCGGTATATCTTGACGAGAGGAGGCGAACTTACGGCGAGGCGGTGGTTAGAGTTGCTTAAGGATTACGATGTTGATATCTGTACCACGGGAAGGCGATGTTGTGGCGGATGCTCTTAGTCGTAGTCGATGGGAGCCTATCGGATGTGCGACTAGAGAGGAGGACATGGTTCGTGATTTGTATCGATTAGCGAGCCTTGGTGTCCGTTTGATTGATTACGATAGCGGTGGGGTTAGAGTTCGTGAGGTTCTTGAGTCTTCCGTCGTCGAGGAGGTGAAGAAGCAGCGATTCGAGATCGGCTTTGATTCGATATCGTGATCTGACTCTTACGTGAGGGCAAGGGTCGCACGAGTAGCTTTGATGGGGTGCTAAGGTTTGAGCGCGGTGTGTTCGGATGTTTGAGGACTTGGCGGAGTTCTTGGGAAGCACCACGGTGCGGCGTTACTCTATCCATCGAGTCGACCAAGATGTACCACGACCTTAGATACGTGTATTGGTGGGATGGCTTGAAGAGGGCGTTGCGAGTTCGTAGCTCGATGCGTGTTGTCGGCGGTGAAGGTAGAGCACGGAGGCACGGTGGTTTATTCTGACGATTGAGATCCAGGCACGGAAGTGGGAGGTAATCAACATGGACTTCATCACGGGATTACCTCGCTTTCGGAGGAGACATGATTCTATATGGGTTATCGTCGGGTGTGAAATCAGCCCACTTTCTTCCGTTAGGGCGACTTTCTCGGTGAGATTATGCGGACTTTACATCAGAAGATCGTCGGTGCGTGGAGTCCCTAGTTCGATCATATCGAGCGAGAGGCGGTTCTGGCTAACACGGAGGTCGCTTCGAGAGGGTTTAGGGGCGGTGAGCACAGTCTTGCATTTCATCCACGAGCAGACGGACGGCGAGCGCACTATCGGACTCTTGAGGATATCTGCGAGCTTTGTGTTATTGACCGATGGTAGTTGGGAGGATCATTTGCCTCTAGTTGAGTTTGCGTATAATAATAGCTACCACTCGGTATTGGATGGCGCCTTATGAGGCCTTGTATGGGAGGAAGTGCGGTCGCCTATAGGTTGGTTTGATGTGGGCGAGTGCGGCTAGTAGGACGGTTGGTGCAGCGGCGATGGATAAGGTGAAGCTTATCAAGGCGACTATTGGCGGCTGAGTCGGCGAAGTCGTATGCAGATCATCGTCGTCGGCATCAGAGTTCGCGATAGATGATTGGGTTTTCTAAAAGGTGTCACCCATGAAGGTGTGATGAGATTCGGAAGAAGAAGCTTCGGCCCAGTACATTGGGCGTTTGGATGTCGCGAGGTAGGCAAGGTTGCCTACGAGTTGAATCTGCCGTCGATCTGGAAGCGGTGCATCCGGTGTTTCACGTATCTATCTTTGAGAGATGTATCGAGGATCCGTCTAGGTACACCGATTGGCGATGTCGGTGGCAGGGGTTATCGTATGAGAGATTCCATGGCGATAGTCGATGCGTCGAGTTAGGCGTCTGCGGACGAAGGGCGTGGCTTCGTCAAAGTCTTGTGGCGGAGCGAGCTCGAGAGGAGATGGCGTGGGAAGCCGAGAGGACATGAGACAGTATCCTCGCTATTCCCCACACCTCGGGTAATTCACTTTCTACTTGTAAATTTCCATTATCATTTATGCCTAAGTGTTGTTTTGTGGCGTGTGTGGCATTTGCTAGCTGTTTAAGCTTCCCGATAAGCGTCTTGAGAAGGAACATTCGGGACGAATGTTTCTAAGGAGGGAGAATGTTATACCCGTATTTCAGTATATGCGTAAGGGAATACGTCTGGTTGGCTTTAAAGTTAGCCTTGGGCGTTTTATTTGTGCCTGACACACTAAAGAATCGTTTCAGGCGAAGCGTTTCCCACGACTTTACGTAGAAAATTCCGACTATGTCATTTAGTATTTTGCGGATTTTTCAGAGGCGAAACATTTTGGACCAGCGGGAGGCGACACTTGTCACCCTCCGATTGGTGGACTTGACACGGCAATAGGGCGATTGGGTTGGCTTCTTTTGTCTTGGAGTTGGTAGGATATTTTGTGTGCAAGTTGGCGAGGACACTTGCCTAAATCCTCGCCTACACTTGCCTTGCACTTGTCTTCATCTTGGCCATTGGTTGGCGAGGCTTGAACTATAAATACCCTCTTGAGATGAAGAGTTCTTCGTCCACAAAAGCTTTCAAGTCTAAAATCCTCTCTTCTCCCTTTGTTAGCAAATCGTCCAACACTCCCCGAGAAGCTTGGCGGGGCTACCCACAGCTGGCCGAAATCTACCCCACCATGGTAGAAAAGTTGTCTTCTAGTGCAGTTATAATGCCCAAAATACCTAGCCCAAATCCCATAGTCCTTAGTAGAAGTTGTGAAGAACTTCTAAGGTTTCTTAGACTCTGGGAGCGTACAACTTAGGAGCTAAACCTTGCTCGAGCGACTTTATCTAGGATATTATTGGGCTTACAGGGTAACTAATCCTAACCCTCTTTTGAATTAGAGAATACTTCTTGTTGTAGTATTAGAATAAGTATTAGATACTTAGAAGAATATCCAGAATAGAATTGAGCTGTTATCACAGTAGAAGGGTTTAAAGAAGAATAATTGAGCGTACTCACATGAATTTGTTTTCTGATGAACTTACATAGCTCGCGGGTAGGGTTGTCTTTGCCCGACTTTCAGTAGAATTATGAACCCCTGTTTAGAATGACCCTCGGAAGCGATCTTTGATAGATATCTGTGACTATTATGGTGACTCTCTGCTTGTGACATATTGACTTGGCGGTGGTTTATTTGAGAAGGTATGTGATTCTTCCTAAAGCATGATATTTTACAATATATAGTGCGGTGAGCGTCGTGTGTTAAGCGAATAATAACTACGGCAATGTCTTTGACTTAAGCTGAATAATACTTATGGCAATGCCTGGCTTAAGCTTTGAATAATACTTCTGGCAATGCCTGGCTTAAGCTTTGAATAACAAGAAGCGAAAACATTTCAAAGAATCTTGAATCATTTTTAATGAAGATAAATACTTGGTTTTAAAACAAAAGCTTAAGAGTTATACTAGCTTTGTGGGAAGTTAGGTATAATGACTTAAGAAAGATAAAAAGGCTGTTTACTTGTTTGTTTATAAAAGCCTTGTATTGATTTACATTAAGTGTAATAAGATTGTTTGATAAGTAGACATGTTATGATGCTACTGTGTTAGTGTCTTGTAATCTTGTGTAAGGGGTCGTTCTTTGCTGTGCTTACGTTGCTAGCAGGTAAGTCCATTATCTTGTTATTGTATCACCTACCCCCATTTGTTATACGAGGGCTTGCCCCTTGATGCGGTCTATCACGGCTATGCGGTCTGTGAGACTATGCGGGCGGCGGTATGCTCGAGGATTGATCATTCAGGCGTTTGCTGATCACGAGATTCCATGCGATGCGGTCTGTTGAGACTATGCGGTCTTTTGAGGCTATGCGAGTGCGGGAGCCTAGGCGGATCTGGGGTTAGCTGCCCGATCGAGAAATATCTCATGCGGGTGCGTGTGGGACTATGCGAGTGCGGAAGTCGAGGCTAGGCACGCGGGAATGATACTATGGGCGATTGGCCTTGCCCGATCATTCGCGGCCTAAATTAGACATTCTGATTTTCCTATTCTTTGTTGTTGTTTGTGATGTGGCTATGTGCGATTGAGCGATTGTATTTGTGAAAAGGTTTTGAATACTGATTTCATTTAAGTACTTTATAGTTTCACATACTTGGTACTGTTGTCTTGACCTCGCTTGAGGCTGCGTTAAATCTGCCGCGGTAAGAGCGGCAGTGCTAGATCCACGTCCTTAGGATCTTTGCGTTGGTGTCGGGAGCTCCGTCTTCTAGGAGGCTCTACTTTTGGGTATGATCTCACTGTATTGTAGATAGTTTTGTCTGATCGAGTATGGCGGGAACCTGTCGCCGTAGTTATTCACTTCCTTAGAAGTGCGTAGTACTATTATGCAGTTGGGATGTAGCGCAAAACTTGAGTTATTTATATTATGCTTGAAAGGCAAGCTTTTCTTGAGATAAAGCGTATGTCTTATTTTATAAGCTGTTTCTGTCTTGTTTTATATTCATTTGGTTACTCGATGTATGACTACTTGGGTGCCGGTAAGGCACGATCGCGGGCCGGGCAGATCGTGACATTAATGCCTCGAGCAAAGTGACAAAGTGGTATCTCGACGAGTAAAGAGAGAAGCGGCATGTATGGCAAGCGTAGATGTGATCATTTCTTTTGTAAAGAGAAGGTCGAAGGAAGTATATTTTAGACCCGGTGAGAAGTGTTTTGTGGTGATGGTTAGAGGTGGTTCCTCGTGGACTTTGATGTAAGTAGTTGCTTGTGATTGTTTACGTGGCGGTGTGGCGGATTGATTCGTAAGTATAGTAGTGAAGACTATCTTGGCGCCGCGTTTGTTTGAGGCTTGAAGGAACATTGGGGCGAATGTTTCTAAGGAGGAGAATGTTATACCGTATTTCAGTATATGCGTGGGGCGTGCGTGAAAAATTTGAAACTTGTACTAAGGCTTGGCGAATTAATTTTGTTCCTGACACGTTTAAGTCGTTTTTGGCGAAGCGTTTTCCACGACTTTCGTAGGGATTTTCGGCTATGTCATTTTTAATTTTTGCGGATTTTTAGAGGCGAAACATTTTGGACCAGCGGGAGGCGACGGCACCCTCCGATTGGTGGACTTGAAAGCGTCCGTTGGGGCGATTTGGGCTAGCACTTTGCGTTTTTGGTGCCTTGGCTAAAGTCGAGGTTGGTAGGATATTTGTGTGTAGTAAATCCTAGCCTACCTTGCCTAACACTTGGTTTAATCTTGGCCATTGGTTGGCCTTCACTTGACCTATAAATACCCTTCTCCCTTTGATGAATTCTTCATCCTTTCCACAAATCTCTAAGTGTTAAAATCCTCCCCTCTCTTGTTGTTGTTCTCGTCCCTCCCCCTTGGCGAGCCCCTCCACTGTGTGGCCTTGTGGCGAGACTTCCCCCTCACAGTGGTGTTGTTCTCGTATAATATACCCCCTTTGTGGTGTAGAAATACTCTCAAAGTATTGTTATAATGCCCAATTACCTTAGCAGTATACCTTGTTGTATTCTAAGGTTATACTATCTGAAAATGCCGGAAATACTATTATACTTAGTCGGTCCTACAAACCGAAACCCTAGGAAAATCTCCATAGTCAGTTGGAGTATTGTGTAGAAGTTGGTTAGAACTTCTAAGGGTGGTTTAGGCGGGTTGGGCGCTCGGAGTTGGAGCTAAGCGTTTGCGGGATCGACTTTAGCTAGGATAATTATGGGCTTATCGAGGTAATTATCTTGTCCTCTGTTGTAATTGGAAATTACATATTATTAGAATATATAGTTGAAGTATACTATATATAGAAGCTGAGCGTAGTTATCGGCAATGTCTTTTGACTTAAGCTGAATAATACTTACGGCAATGTCTTGCGACTTAAGCTGAATTTAAAGAAGAATCTTGTTGTAATTACATGAAATTTGTATTACGATGAACTTGTGTAGTAGTAGTAGTGGAGTAAATTGTACTCGTTAGGGTTAGGCGTATAACCCACTGGTTGGCTTGGTAGCCGGCCTCGATAGAGGAGGAGATTTCTGTTGTTGCGGGGAGAGTCTTTGCCGAATTTTGGTAGAATGTTCTGATGAGATCTAAATGTTAATAAGCGCCTTGTGGCCTTATAGGTTGAAGTACTACGTGTGGCGCGATCTACTTGGCTTAGGAGTAGCGGCGGTTGGAAGTACTTGGGCGTTTTGCTATTAGTCGATAATCGTCGCGGTATGTGAACCTCTTCTATCTCTTCTAGCATGATATGTGTGAACTATGTAATGCGGTAGGCGTACATGTGCTAAATGTATTTAATTGGTTTAAAACATAAAGTGTTATAACGGCTTTATGGGAAGTCGGTTATAAGCGACTTTATGTTGGTAAGAAAATACTTGTGGTTTTAAAGGTAGCGATTTGAACTATAAGCGGCTTGTTATGTGTTAATAGAGAACTTGAAGTAATACTTGGTTTTGAAAACTTAAGAGTTATACTAGCTTTATGGGATGTTAGGTATAACGGCTTAGAATGTTTCTTGATTTGAAATCGAGAATGTGTATCGACAAACCCTGCGGCGTTAATAAAAGGAAAATGTTTTGAATAATTAAGTATTATTAAAACCGGTAGAAACTTCCATCTGCATAGAAGCTAAGATGAGACAAAATGATATTTCCTAGATCATAGGTTCTTTGTAATAAGATTGTTATAAACAAGAATATCCTACTCGCATATAAGGCTTATGTTTCTCCATTTGTTTAAAGAGAATTATATTCTTAAATGAATAAGACTATGAACTCTGAAACCTTTCTAAAATAAGAAACGTGAACATTTGAAATTAGGCAAACTTGGGCGTTTGGAAAATAATGTTGTTACTTGATTTTACAAAGGTAAGAGTTTTAGTTTTCTTAAAGGGCGATCACTCTATTTTTATACTACGGGTATTGTGTGACTTATGTGAAAAAGCAGATCTTTTAAAGATTTAATGTGTGAAGTACTTTGGGGATAGATACGAACTTGTTAGTAGAAAGTACCTTGTGTGAATAACTTGATTGTATTGGTTTGTGATAGCCTTGTAATACTTTCTTGTTGATTTGATAAGTAAACATGTTAGGATGCTCGTGTGTTAGTATCTTGTGATGTTAGTGTAAAGGGTTTTCCGCCCATTGCGCTTAAAGTTGTTTGACTATCGGTAGTTATGTTGGTATTGTACCACTCGCCTTGACTTGTGCGGAGGTTAAAGCGCCCTCCGTCGGGGTAGACTTCGGTGATGCAGGACCGTGATTGAGAATACCTGCATGCGGGTCGAGGATCCGTGCGGAACTACGGAGTTCGGGTTAGTGTCGCGGCCTTTATGGTCATGCGGTCTTTGTGGCCGTGCGGACTGCGAGTCGGGGCGATCTTGGGAGTAGCTACCCTCGATGCGGGGTTATACCTGCATGCGGGCCTATGAGGTTGGCCTATGCGGGCTGCGGAAGTTCGGGGCTAGGCGCGCACATTTGATCTGCGAGCGAGTGACGGCTTTATCATGTGGCCGATGCAGGCGAGATATCATGACCTGATTTATGACCTTGTTGAGTGCGTAGGTGTTAGTAGTCGGCTATGCCTTACGTGCCACCACTGCTTGTTTTATTAGGACACGAGTGGGACACGGTGTTCATGTATTCCTTGGTGCTTGTATATCATAAGCTGGCGGTGAGGAAGGTATTCCACGGGCATGATTGATGTTGTGGGCGTGAGACCCGTTGTTATGTTTAGTGATGACTTTGAGGCGTGAGTCACGACTTGATATATTTGCTTGTTTATTGTGAGCGTAGTTTTGTTATCATACATGTCTCTGCTTTATATAGACTACTATGATTCCATTCTGATATTTTGATTTCACATACTAAATTTTTGTTATCTTGACCTCGCCCGAAGTGCGTTCATCTGCGCGAGTAAAGGTACACGATCGTTGATCCTCGCTCTTAGGAGTCCTGATTCGCGCTTGGAGAAACTCCGTTTCTCGGAGGCTTGTCTTGGTATAGTCCCTGTTGTTGTAGGTGCTTACATTCGGGGTATGGCGAGCCTGTCGTCGTTGTTGTCATATCATTCGTAAGTGCATAATCTTGTTGTGGCGGGGTTTATAAAAAAGTTAAAGCGTTCATGATGAAAAAGTTGTTATTTACATATATGCGAAAGGCAAGTTTTCTCAGTTATTGTTTCATATTTCATAATATGTCTTGTATCGTTTATGTTCATTGATTACTCTGATGTTGTATCACTAGGGTGCCCGGGGTAAGGCACCAGTCACGGGCCCGGAATCGGGTCGTGACAATAAGTGCCTTGAGTTTATAAAATGAAAGTCTATAGATTTTATGAACTTGCCTATGTGTCTTTGGTGATAGCCTTTGAGTGCAAGTATTATGTTTTATTACGTTGCGCGACTCTCGGTTGGAGAATTCGTTGTCTTGTTGTAAAATTACTTGGGCGTCTGAAGCGGTGATGTGGGATTCCACGGGTATGCTTGATTATTTGTATTACTCGTGGAAATGCTTATACGATGTGGGATTAGGCGTGTGACCGGGAGGCGGGTTAGATTCGGTTGTTTGTATTACCCGTAGTCATGCTTATCGATGTGGGATTAAGGCGTGCGACCACGTGGGATATTGTTGTTCCATGGATTGGACCTCCATGAGATTTAGTAGCCTTGGTGGATCAGTAGTTAGCTTTGGTACTTGCCACTTTCGATTGATGGCCGGTGGATCAGTAGATAGCTTTCGTACTTTCCCCGTCGGTGCTATTACGCGATTTGAGTCTGATGAACTCGGTAGATAGCTTCGCACTTGCCGGTCATATCTCGTGGCGACAGTGGATCGGTAGTTAGCTTTACGTACTTGCCGTCGATTGTTGTATGGTGAATCAGTAGTTGGCTTTTCGTACTTGCCGTCGGTTTTATGATGCGGTGGATCACGGTGGTTCGTTTTCCTACTTAGCGTCTGATTTTAGGACACAGGTGGGACTTGGTGTTCATGTATGCCTATTGGTGTTATATTATATCATGGACTGCCGGCAGTGAGGAAGGATTCCACGGGCATGATTGATATTATGGGTGTGAGACCCATGGTTATATTTTAGTAATGACTTTGAGGGCATGCGTCCCTGACTTGATATGACGGCTTAAGTATTGTGTATTGTAGGTTGGCTATCTTACATGTCTCCTGTTTTGTTTAGACTGTTATGATTTCATTCTGATGCTTGCATTTCACATACTTGGTACATTCTTACGTCTTGACCTCCTTGAAGTGCGTTCATCTGCATGAGTTTAGGTCTGCGATTTGGTGATCTGCAGTGTAGGACCACCTTTCGAGTTTTGGATAGCTCCGTTTGTTCGAGGAGTTTATCATTTTGGTATAGTTCTGTCTGAGCTTTTATGCGATTGTAGATGCAGCGGGGCCTTGTCGTCATAGTTGATATAACTCTTAAGTGCGTATTCATATGTGAGATTGGACTCGTATGCATTGTAGTGTCTTTTGATTATGTATATTGTATGGCGACGCATCGGCTTTGCCCCTTGCGTCGTTGGTTTGAAAAAAAAAGAGGTGTTATTTAATTTCCGGTTTACTTAGTTGTTAAGGTAGAAGGGTGCCCGGGTAGGGCACGATCCGAGCTTTGAGGTTGGGCGTGACAAACCACCCGTTATCGCGCTAAATTCTTATTCACAGTGATGAACAAATCTCACTATTCAAGTCATGAAAACCTAGTGGTCTTCTTAAGCTTAACTACCACTTTCATTCCACACAACCATGGAATTATCACGCTAATATACCCGCGTATACTATGTACCTCGACGAGATCAAGCGTAAAATCTTTCACTCGAAGGCCTTGCACCTAAGGTCTCACGGTTATCAATATTCTATGGTTCCTGATTTCCATGCTCCCAAACTTACCGCTTCCTTAACGGTGTCTTAACACAATTTAACACAATTCTATCAAGTATAACACTTAACATATAACCACCGTAACAACACATACTAGTCTACAAAGGGTTAAAGATATACGTAACTATTACTTCACTTTCCCATTCGTCGCTCTAATCGAAATCACGCCTTGCGGCGCATAGCTAAAGAAGGCGATGAACGACCACGATCCGAAAGGTGAGTCTTAATATCGCGCTACATGCAGTGAACAATTCTTAGCCAAAATTATCACGACCGTTCGAGAACGTGTTGGTGCCTTACCGGGCACCCTAGTGATACAACATCGAGAGAAAATCAGCGGAAAATAAAAACTTAAACATGAGCAGAGATAAGATAATAAAGCAGGCCAACCAAGCGGTTACCTTCGATGAAATATATATATACAAATCTTTCAAGCGAGCAGTTTAATCCTTTTTACAAACCACACTTGCGTGATCTTATAGACCTCTAAGAGTTTTATACGACATGACGGGACGGGCCCGCCATACCACAGATGTACAGAACCTACAACTCGAGGGTAACATACCAAAGATAGGCGGTTGAAGGACCAGCTAAAGCGGGAACTTCGCGCGACCTCTGCGGTAGTGCAGGTGTATGAACATCTGCCTAGCTATGGAAGGTGAAGAACCCATGGCTGATCTCGTGATGCATGCTATCCTACAGTGCCACCACAGTGGACAGTCTCTCGCCAAATGGCCTGTTGGCCGCAAGAATAACAATCTCCCAAAATAGTGCGACACTCTCCCTTATGAAGTTTTCCACAGCGGCCACTGAGACAAGAGCGACCTCGTCCGGCGAGCACTCCTGCTCACGAAAATCTGAAACACAGGAGCCACGACCTGCTCACGAATATCACGAAGGTCGAAGGCTGTGGAGGACCACTGCATCTTGGCGGAGTACATAACTAGTCTGCTTGAGACGGTCCGCCTCGAAAGTTATCAAAGGACCTGCTGTTACGGCCCCCTTCTGGCGATCTTGGTCATTCAGTCGACCTCTCCGCTCCTCGCATCCAAGTGCGTAAGCTGCGTGCGGGCAATGTCCGTGCGGTGAAGAGCTACACGAACAAGCCTCTGCTAAGTAGTCGTCGAGCCGGTGGCGTGCGGTGCACTCTGTCCTCCATCTTGGCTACTAACGCGGGGACATCACAAGGCGATGAGTCGAACTCCACATTGTACTCCGAGCCGTCGCGCTCTGCCTCGACACCAAAAATATGTCGGCCGAGCCCTCCTCTTTGTGGAGGTAATAAATATGCAAGAAATGCCTCACGAGAACTTCGTTCCATGCGGTGGAAGTGCATGCTCTCCGGGGCGGCTCAGTGAATCAAACCAATCATTGCGGTATCACGCGGCCGTCACGAACCAGACCGGCTCGGTCTCGAAGCCTTGATCACTCTCATGATCGGCTTGGCGTCGGATGAACTCCTGCGGATCATCCTCGGGCCTCGACGTAGAACTCTGGCGGGCTGACTTAGAAAGTCGTAGCCTCGAACTATCCGATCTCGGGTGAACCACGGGTCTTCTTTGGGCTGCTGCGTCCGGCTATCCTCGTATGCGGCCCACGATCACGGCGATGGCGGGCCATCTATTTGTAACCCATCTCCTCTGCTCCGGTGTGGGGCGGAGGATCAGTCTTGTTGTCTCGTGACGATGCGGCTCTAAACTCTTTGGGGCGGTGGCGTCCAAAACTTCGCCGTCACGAAGCCTGATCTCGGTCTTGGCGGGGGCTGCGCCCTCGTACTCCTCTGTATCTCACTAGCGACTCCTCATTGCCTTGCCCACTGGGCGGGTTGCCTTGCGGAGGCATAATTGGTAAAAATGAGATCGTCGGAGGGTCGACTTACAACACGGCTACAGGCGCGATCTCGAGAATGAGAAGAAGAAACCAATCTAAATGTCTGCAACCTCACGATTATAGATGTGGTGCACAACACGATAATCAAGACTACTAGACACGGTCTGCGGACACTTTTCAGGATTAGCGCTCGATACCACTTTAAAACCAATGATAAAGCCATTCTTTCGTTTCGTAAAGTCGTTATAACTAACTTCCCGTAAAATGTTATAACACTTTATGTTTTAAACCAATTTTAAGACAAAACAATGCCTTTCCTTTTTAAACCAAAAACTCTTTAATTTCCTCAAGTCTCTTTTAGAAATCAAGTTCCTTACTTATTCTCATTTCCGAAATCAGTAAAACATTATTCTTTAAAAACCAAGTACTCATTACTCACGAATGAGGTTTCACACTTCTTAACAACTTTCACATCAATTCAATTAAGTCAAGTCTCTTATCTTTTAAGATTAAGTCTCTTAACTTCTTAAAAGCAATCAACCATTCTTTTTATCTCTCTTAAGTTGTTATACCTAACTTCCTATAAAGCTAGTATAACTCTTAGCTTTCAAACCAAGTATTATTCTTCTAAAAAGTTCTTAATTCTTTTAAAATACTTGAGATTCTTATTATTAGGGCTTAAGTCAAAAGACATTGCTTAGTAAAACTATATTCGATTAACAGCGTCGTCTAGTACTATATATATATTCTTGTAAAATACTTCCGATTCTTATTATTGGGCTTAAGTCAAAGACATTTGCCACACGTCGTCTCTGTACTATATAAAATATCATGCTCGAGTATAGGAAGAATCACATACCTCGCGGCGATTATCGACTATCGACAAATAGCTCAATCTTGTAATCCTGCTAGCCATTTTCACTTCTTCGAGTAGAATACGCTACTCGCAGTACTTCAACCTATAATGGTTACACAAGTCTATCAACGACTAGACTATCTGTAAAATAATTCTACGAAAAATTGGCGTGACTTCCACTGCCAAACTACACAAGTCTCACGTAAATCTGATCTATGTAAATCTGATTCGATTCCGCTTCTTATATACCTTCACGGTATATAACATATAATTCTTATACTTGACGGTATGTACTCTAATTACAAAAAGAAGGTCAGCGTATTTACCTCGATAAGCCAAAATTATCAAGTTTAAATGTCGATCTGAGCAGCGTTTAGCTCGACTCTGGCGCTCGACCGCTCGAACAACCCTTAGAAGTTCTACGCAACTACTTAATATGACTCGCTATGAAGATTTTCCTTAGGGTTTGGTTTGAGACTAAAAGGACAAAGGTAGTATTTAGACTCTACGTATAGAGGTAACTTTTGGAATACTACAAGGTATAAGGCCAAGGTATTTTGGGTATAGTAACAATACTTGGAGAATACTTTCTACCAAGGGGGTGTATTTCACGATAACTTCTCGAGAGGGGGTATACTCTCGGCCAGGGGCCTCTACTAGGGAGAGACTCTCGGCCAAGGGCCTCTCAAAGGGGAGGGTGCTCTGGGGCGAGAGCATCAGAGGAGGGAAGGATTGCAAGACTTAGAACACATTTTGGATGAAGAAGTCTTCAACAAGGAGGGGTATTTATAGGCCAACGATGGCGAAGATGAAGCCAAGTGCAAGGCAAGTGTAAGGCGAGATCAAGCCAAGTGCACCTAACCTACTCTCAAACAAGGCACCAAACAAGCCACAAAACAAGGCACAAAACAAGTCACAAAACAAGCCACAAAACAAGGCACAAAATAAGGCACAAAATCTTGCCAAGAAACGCCAGCTTCGGCCAAGCAAACCGCCACTTAGCGGTGACAAGTATCGCCCTCGTTGGTCCAAAATGTTTCATCTCTCGGAAAAATCCATAAAAATAATAAATGACATAGCGAATTTTCCCTACATGAAGATACGTAAAGCGTTTAGTCAGCGACTCTTTCTGAGGGTTGTGTACAAATTTCGAATCTTGCCTAACTTTAAGGCCCAAACTTTTCTCGTATGCCCACTGCGTACATACTCGAAATCACGGGGTATAACAAAAATGGTCTGCCGCGCGAGTAAAGCAAGTTCCCGAACACCATGACCTCCCGGCCGCGGAACCTATCCTGATGGCCCGCGAGGTAGGGGTGGTCTCATCGACTAACATCCGTGTTCCCGAAACACGAAACCTTGGAGCCACGACTGCTCACGAATACCCCAGGACGTCACGAAGGCGGTGAAGGAGTACTGCATCTTGGCTAAAGTGTATATCTAACTGCTTCTTGAGGCTGTCGCCTCGAAAGTTACTAAAGGACCCTACTGTCTTGTCCCTCTTATATTGATCTCGGTCGTTTAATGCGACCTCTGCGTTCCTCGGTCCACATGCATAAGCTTTGTATCGGGAAATGTCCGTACAGTGAAGAGCTACTCTGTACAACCCTCCGCTAGATAATCATCAAGTCAGTGATATATCGGTGCACTCTATCCTCCATGTTTGCCGTTAGGTGGGGCATACCGAACTAATGAGTCGAACTACATGTTGTACTCGACCCGTTCGCCCGTTACGTCTCAACGTCATAAAACTATCCACTCGAGCTCTCCAAATGCAGCGGAGGCAAGAAGTGGTTAAGCGCCTCAGAGAACTTCGTCGACCAGTGAAGCGCATGCTCCCGGGGCGGTTCCGTAGATCAAACGATTGGCTGCAATATCCATGGCCGTCTGAACCGGTACCACCGGCTCGGCCTCTTAGGCCTTAATCACTCTCGTGATCGCATTGTAGGTCGAATAAACTCACGAGGATCTTCGCCGATTATCGATCCATAAAACTGCGGTGGATTCTGACTCGAAGTCGAAGCCTCAGGCTATCGGTTGCAGGGTGCACCGTACTACTCAGGAACCTCGACTCGTCGTCTCATGCGTACCTAGCCACGATCTGGCTAATGGCGGGCCGTCTCTTTGTAACCCATATCCTTGGCTCCTGGTCGTGGAACTGGAGGCTCAGATATCATGGCCTTAGTAGATACTGTTGTCGCTGCGCTAAACTCTGTTGGGGCTGACGGCGTCGGAGAACTCCCCGTCTAAAGTACTACCTCGGTGTGGCGGGCTGTGCCTGCGACCTGCGTGTTCTACTAGCGGCTCCTCTCTTGCCTTGCCGCCACGGGCACTCGTTGCACTGCGTAGAGGCATGGCGGTACATAAGAATCGTCGGAAGGAGTCGACTTATAACCAACTCTGTCATCGCGCGATCTCGAGTGAGAAGAATGAAACCAATCCTAAATATCTACATGACCTCAGTATAGGTGTGGTGCCTGACAGCCGATAATCAAGACTACTACTAGATACGATGCATAGACACTTTTGAGGACTAAGCGCTCTGATACCACTTTAGTCGGGACGACCTCGGGCATGGCGGTGCCTTACCGGGCACCACTAGTGATAATACATCGAGGAGAAAAATCAGCGGAATAACTCAAAAACATGTAACAATGTAAAATAGGAAACATGCCAGCGATAGGTAAGCCTTTGGCATATATATATATATATATATAAAACACGAACGATTATCCTTACAAGACTCGAAATAGTACTACAGACCTCACAGAATTTTTATAACAACTATGGCGGGGCGGGGCCGCCGTACCCACAGATGTACAGAACCTACAATCTCGGTGAATCGTATGCAAAGATAAGCCTCAGAAAGCGGGCTTCCCAAAATGTAGAAGCTGACCACAGGCGAGGAACAACAGCGGTGTACCTCTGCTGCGGCGTGAGCGGCCCCGAAGGAGAGTCGATCTGGCGGTACAGTATGTGGCGAAAATCGTAATGAAATCATAACAATCTATATAAAGCAGGAGACGTGTATGATAAGCAAACTACAATACCTGATATATAGCGATCGTGTCAAGTCGGGGGCGCGTGCCTCCAGTCGTCACTCGAAACATAACCGTGGGTCTCGCCCAAAATATCAATCATGCGTGGAATTCCTTCCTCATTCTTTGGCGATCCATGATATAATATAACACGATATGTATGTCACGACCCGTTCGGGGCGTGGTAGTGCCTACGGGCACGGTGATGTCATCTGAGTGTCGGCGGAATATAAAATAACGAAGATGTGAAACGGTATAAATTGAGACACGGATATACGAAGAAAGTTGCCTTTCGGCATAAATACATATCTGACAACTCTTTCAACACGAGCAGTTTAATCCTTTTTACAAACCACGCCGCGGCGATACTACGGACCTCTACGAATGATATGACAACAGCGGGGCGGGGCCGTCGTACCACGAATGTAGCACCTGGCAACGAGGGGACTATGCGATAAGCCTCGGAGAACGGAGCTTCAAGCTGACGTGACCCTAGGCGAGGATCGGCGGCGGTGTACCTTTACTGCGGCATGAACGCGGCCAGAAGAAGTCGATCACAACGGTACAGTATGTGAAACATGAAGATCGTAAATGAAATCATAGTAGTCTATAAGCGGGAGGCATGTATGATAGCAAACTACGATTCGCGATAAATAGCGATCATGTCTAGTCGGGGACTCGCGCCTCGAAGTCACCACTCGATATAACAATGGGTCTCGCGCCATGACATCAATCATGCGTGGAATACCTTCGCCAGCTTGGCGATCGATGATAGAAAAGCACGAGGAATACACGAACAACGGGTCCCACGTGCCCCGAATAAAGCGATGCGGGGTAAATGCGAAGGCATGGCCGACTACTAACACCAGCGGTACTAACAAGGTCATAAATTGTATCATGATATCTGTCTGGGCGAGTCACGTGATCAAAGTGATCGCTTCGCCGCATGATATCAAATGTCGCGTCTAGCCACAGAACTCCGCGACTCGCGTAGGCCGATCTCGTAGGCGCGTGAGGTATAACCCCGCATCGGTAGCTACTCCGGCGTAAATCACGGACTCGCGATCCGCGTGGCCGCATAGCCGCGTGACCATAAGGCGCGCGCTAACACAGAACTCTCGTAGCTCGCGCATAGGCCGGGACCGCGTGAGGTATTCTCGAATCATGGTCCCGGACGCTGAGTCTACCGCGCGTCGGAGGCGGCTTAACCCGGAAACCACGGTGAGTGGTATAAATACCAACATGCGGTTTATCGTTTAGGCGGCGTAAGCCTGATCGAGGAAAATCCTTTACCTGAAGCGTCACAAAATACTAACACCGTAGCATCCTAATATGATTACTTATCAAATCAACACGAAGGTATTACAAGGCTATCACAAACCAATACAATCAAGTTATTCATACATAAGGTACTTTCTGCTATATGATTAACGAGATCGGGTTTTATCCCCAAGTACTTTATCTGATAACTCTTTAAAGATATGTTACTTCACAAAAACCACACAATACGTAGTATATGAAAATAGAGTGATTATCTTTTGAAGTAAATCAAAACACTTACCTTTGTAAAATCAAGTAACAACGTTATTTTCCAAGCGTCGAGTTGCCTAATTTCAAATGTTCACGGTTCTTATTTTAGAAAGGTTTCGTATTTCATAGTCTTATTCATTTAAGAATATATTCTCTTTTAAACTATCTGAGCAACATAAGCCTTATATGTGAGTAGGATATTCTTGTTTATAACATTCTTATTACAATGACCGTGATCTAGGAAATATCATTTGTCTAAATCTTAGCTTATGCGGATGGAAGTTTCTCTGGTTTTAATAATACATAATCTGTCAAAACATTTCCTTTTATTACAGCTGCGATGGTTTGTCGATACACGTTCGATTTCGAAATCGATAAAACATTCTTAAGCGGTTATTACCTAACGCATAAAGCTAGTATAACTCTTAAGTTTTCAAAAACCAAGTATTACTTCTTCTTTGAAATGATTCAAAAATCTTTTGAAATACTTCAAGTTCTTTATTAACACATAACAAGCGATTATAGTTCAAATCGATTTACCTTTTAAAAACCACAAGTATTTCTTACCAACGTAAAATTTGTTATAACCAACTTCCCATAAAGCCGTTATAACACTTTATGTTTTAAACAATCAAATACATTTAGCACGTATCGTCTGCCGTACTACATAGTTCACACATATCATGCTAGAAGAGATAGGAAGAGGTTCACATACCTCGCGGCGAGTATCGACTAATAGCAAGCGCTCTAGTACCTCGGTAGTCGGCTACTCCTTAAGCCAGTAGATCGCGCCATCGTAGTACTTGACCTATAAGGCCACAGTGCATTAACATTTAGATCCCTTAGTAGAACATTCTCTGAGAAAATTCGGCGGCCTCCCCATGACGTAAATCTCCTCCTCTATCGGGGCCGGCTACCAAGCCAACCAGGGGGGGGTGTATTGTAAACATATCTCAATAGAAAAATCTTGGAAAAAGATAGTTTACGGGTTAGTCGCAAAGCGAAAACCTAGTTGTCTTTCTAGGTTTTGTTTGGAGATTTGAAGGAGATTTGTTGGTGTTGTTCTAAGGGTCTCAACTAGCTGATTGAAGCATCTTGAAGAGGCTCTAAGTTTCTAAGGAGCGACTTCGGATTTGGAGTTGGATAAGATTCGTTAAGGTATAATCTTGTCCCTTAAAAAGTGTTACAAGATTATTTATATTGTTGTTAGCTTTACTTGTTGCTAGCATGAAGTATATGAGTTGAAGTTTATAAGTATTATGGATTGCTTGTAGCTTAAATCCGGAATGTTATACAAGCCACTTGAAGTTGGATTACTAATTGGTCGTTTATTAGAAATCGTCGCATGTTACTTACTTGAAGATTATAGTAGTTATAATCAATTACGACTTGATATCATGTTATGCTAACAACTTGGATTGAAATGGAAATTGGATAAGAATTGATGTTGTAGTACTTGAGTTAGCGAATTGGCCTAGTAAGTTGTATCAATTTGATATCTTTTGTGAAATGAATTTTACGTCTAGTAGGCGTGTAATCCCTGTGTTGATTGCATTGATTGGGCCTTAAATGTGGCGTGTTTGGTTATTGTATTCGGCCTTGAAAAGGTGGCAAAGTAGTAGAAACAAAGGAGGTCTTTGTCCGATTTTCCGTAGAATTTAGCGACTTGACACTTATAATATTCCGCGTTTGAAGTAAGGCTTTAATAGACGTATTGTGAATATTATAGGTTGACATACTACGGGCGGGACTTTGTACTTGGCAAGTGGTTTGACCCGGCGAGGTATGTAGAACTTTTCCTATCTTTTGAGCATGACTAGTTGTACGTATATAGTACGGTAGACGTACAAGACCTTGATATCCTTTACTAGTTTTATGAATAGCCAAATTGGGTGAGTTAGGAGATTAACTCACTTCTTTGAAAGTATTAAGGATGTCTAATGTTTTATTAAAATTAAGGGACTTGAAGAGTTTTAAAGTATGTGATACTTGTTCCGTTTTAAACGTATAAGTCCCTTGGATAGGAAATTGTATATGGCTAAGGTATAAAGCGAATGTAACGACTTTATGGGGAGTTGGTTATAATTGCTTTATGGAAAGACGAATGACTTGTTTTTAATGAAAAGGCAATTTGATTTTAAGGCATCGATTGCCTAAGGTTTTATAATAAAAAGAGTCACTTGATTTAGAAACCTAACTTTATTTCTAAAGGTATTGTGACCTGTCTTGAAAAGTAATTTTGACTTGATACTACGGTTTATAGTATCTTGGAAGTTTTATATGAAAATGAGTCATTTTAAAAAGGTTAGAAGTACGTAGTACTTTGGGTTAAACTCCCGGATTTATTATAACATATTAGTGCCTTAAGTGAACTAAATGAGAGTGTAGATGAATAAGACTAATAAGAAGTTAGGGGGATTTCTAACTTGCTTATTTATTGTATAATGTAGGTTGAGATAGGGTAAGAGTATAAGTGAGGGTAAACCCCGAGGCCTATACCACCTTCTCGGGATAAGAGTATAAATGAGGGTACACCGAGGCGTTATACCACCTTTGTACGCCTACGGGGTAAGAGTATAAATGAGGGTAAACCCCGAGCGTTATACCACTGCCGGGGGTAAGAGTATAAATGAGGTAAAAACCCCGAGGCGTTATACCACACTTGTTTTTATGGGTTAGCTACCCATGATATGATCGGAGTCTCTGTTGTGATGTTATGCGTATTCCATGATTTACTCGTTGTTAGTAAGGCCTTTGTCTTTGTAATTTTGTTATCATACGTGTCTCGGCTTTGATTTAAACTTATGATGTAATTCTGATACTTTCGATTTACATACTTAGTACATATTGTGTCTGACCCCCTTCCAGGGCTGCGTTAAATCTTTGCGAGGAAAGAGTGGCGGTGGTGGATCCGCGTTCTTAGGGTCACATCGGGCGTCACAAGCCCATTTCTCGGAGGCTTGTCTCTTTTAGTCTGATATTTCCACGATGTTGTAGATTTATGTACATTCGAAGTGCAGCGAGCCTGTCCATACGATTATTATTCACAAGTGCGTATTCACGTATGTGGTTGGTGTAGGCCAGGTTATCTGATTGTACTTTTGATTATGTTTATATTATGGAAGGCGGCCTTATCGGCTAGTCTGTGATGTTTATTGTCTACACATGTGTTTATATTTTGTATGTTCCGCTGCTATTCTCTGATGTATACGAGCAGGGTGCGGGTAGGGCACGATCGCGGCTCAAGTCGGTGCGTGACAAAAGATCAAGCAGTGGCCGCGGACTTAGTCAGCGATATCAATCTCTTTAATTAGCAAGACTTGGTCATCTATACATTGGTCAAATGACCATTTTGCCCTTGGCATAATTCGAATAAACCCATGTGGGGGGGGTGACCGCGTGTCGCCTAAATTCGTCCATAAATTTTCGTAACCCTCATGGCCCCACAAAACGTAAAATTTCTCGGGTGGGCCCCACGTGACCAAATCCGTAAAAATAAATTTCCATAATGTTAATAAGTTTCATACTCTTCAAATAATGCATTTTGAGAATCCAATTCTCATCAACGAACATTTTTCCTTTCCGACGTTCGGAAGGTTTTCCTTCGGAAAAACAATTCTTCCTTTCGTACCAATTTCAAGTCTTGTGTTCCTTACGTACATTCTCTTATTCATGTCCTGGAATTACGGGGTGTAACAATCTCGGCGGTTATCAATATTCTTAGGTTCGCATTTTCCATGCTCCAAGACTACCTTATCAGTCCCCCCCGTAAACGGGTAAAATAACTTTTCATAACCCATAATCGTGTTGTCTTAATCACAACAACCATTACTTACTCCGTACGGATCCCCCCGTACAATCCTCTTAAGCATACCACGTAGCTTAATATACTAACATAGTTCTCTATTAAGTCTCTTAATCGTGACTTCTTAAGGGTTCATTACCATACCGAACGACTCATCGTCTCTTTATTATCTCAAATTAGTACGTATTACCTGGATGAGATTTGATTAAACTGTTCCATAACTTTCCGGTATCTATTTAGTCCTTACCAATTCTTGGTAATCCAAAATCATCCTAGGCAACACGCGTCTGACCCTCATACATGAATCCGTATAGCTGTGTGTCATAATACCAACTATACTACAATTATTACCAGCACGGATCGCGATCCACGTAATCCTTCTGGGTCATGTTGCCTTTCTCGTGGCGATCAACATAACTTCGTTGGGAGAGATGACCCTAACAACACAACTCAATCGCCGCGATCTCGGAGTGAGAAGAATGAAACCAATCCTAATTGTCTTGCGACCTCACGGTTATAGATGTAGTGCGCGACACAGATAACAAGACTCTACTAGACACGGTTTGTAGACACTTTCAGAGGACTAAGCGCTCGATATCACTTTTGTCGGGACCGACCACAGGCATGGCAGTGCCTTACCGGACACGATAGTAGATATCATCGGAGGAACCGTGGAAAATAAACTTATAAACATGGAACAATGTAAAATAAAAGCAGGCTAACCGATAAGGTTGCCTTTCAGCATGTATATAAAAACAAAGTGCGAACAATTATATCCTTTACAAACCCGACACAACGGGACTACATACCTGCAGAGTTTATAACAACTATGGCGGGACGGGGCCCATACCACGAATGTACATGAACCTACAATGATGGAATCGTATCAAAATAAGCCTCGAGAAGCGGAGCTTCCCAACGAGCGGTGATCATGGCGAGGATCAACAATGGCGATACCTCTACTGCGGCGTGAGCGGCCCCCAAAGGAGAGTCGATCTGGCGGTACCAAGTATGTGGCCAGAAATGCGTAATGAAATCATAATAGTCCAAAACAAATCCACAGACGTGTATGAAAAACCAATTAACGATGCGGTGTCATAGTATATATGAGAGCAAATAGGTGTAACTGGCGGTTACGAATAGGCGACGATGATCAAACTAGGGCCATTCGCCCTTAGTATCGTGTGCAAATTCTAATCTGGACTACCCCCTTCAGTCCGTATGAGTCGCGTGGACGCGTGAGGTATTCCTCGCGTCGGGAAGCTAACGCGAAATTTACGGACTACCACCCTACGATCCGCGTAGGTCATGTAGACCCATGAGTATTCCTCGCGTCGGGGTAGCAAACCGCGGTAATTCCTTTACTACCACCCTACGATCGTAGGTGAACAACGTAACATGGCGGAGTTTAAGTGATATAATACAAACCTGATCGGCCGTCAAAACCAACGTAAGCAAATCGAGAAAAACCTCCTTACCATAAAGTCTCAAGACACTAACACGTAGTATCAAGACATGTTTACTTATCAAACCAAGTTACTACCGTTAGAAAATCATTACAAAGCCTTTAAAATCAAGTAAGTAAAACCGGTGAAGGAAAGTGAAAACCTAGTAGCTTTCTAGGTTTTGGATTGGAAGTTTGAAGGAAAGTTGTTGGTGTGGTTCTAAGGGTCTCAAGTAGCGGATTGAAGTGTCTTGAAGAGTCTCTAAGTTGCTAAGGGCGACTTGGATTTGGAATTGGATGAGATTCGTTGAGGTATAATCTTCTCTCAAAATTAGTGTTACAAAATTATATATATGTTGTTGTTAGCTTTACGTGTTGCTAGCATGAAGTTGATATGTTGAAGTTCATAAGTATTATGGATTGCTTGTAGCTTAAATCCGAAATGTTATATTAGCCACTTGAAGTTGGATTACTAATTGGTCGTTTATTAGAAATCGTCGCATGTTGTTTACTTGAGGATTATAGTGGATATAATCAATTGCGACTTGATATCATGTTAGGCTAATAACTTGGATTGAAAAGGAAATTGGATAAGAATTGATGTTGTAGTACTTCAAGTTGGCCGAAAATGGGCTAGTAGTTGTTGTAGTTTGTTATCTATTGTGGGGCGGAATTTTACACGTCTAGTAGGCGTGTAATCCCCTATTGTTGATTGCATTGTTCGGGCCTTAAATGTGGCGTGTTTGGTTATTGTATTCGGCCTTGAAAAAGGTGGCATAGTAGTAGAAACAAAGGAGGTCTTTGTCAGATTTTCCGTAGAATTTGGCGACTTAGCACTTAGAATATTCTACGTTTGAAGTAAGAGGTTAATGGACGTATTGTGACCATGATAGGTTGAAGAACTAAGTATAGCGTATCCTACTTGAAGAATGGAATAGCTCAAGGTTGATGTACTTTGGAGCATTTTGCTACTTGTCGACAATCTTCGCGAGGTATGTGAACCTCTTCCTTCCTTTGGCATGATTCTAAGTATGGAATATACCTGTGGTATCATTTCATGTTTCCTTATACTCTTAGAAGTTAAGAGGTAGTTGTGTGACTTACTCTATATAGAACTTTTCCTATCTTTTGAGCATGACTAGTTGCACGTATGTAGTACGGTGAGCGTCTGACACCTTGATATCCTTTACTAGTTTTATGAATAGCCAAGTCGGGTGAGTTAGGAGATTTACTCACTTCTTTGAAAGAATAAAGGATGTCTTAAGTTTTATTAAGTTAAGGGACTTGAAGATTTTAAAGTATGTGATACTTGTTCTGTTTTAAACGTATAAGTCCCTTGGATAGGAAATGGTATTTTGGCTAAGGCATAAAGTGAATATAACGACTTTATGGGGAGTTGGTTATAATTACTTTATGGAAAGATAAATGACTTGATTTTAGTGAAAAGGCAACTTGATTTTAAGGCATCAATTGCCTAAGGTTTTATAATAAAAGGAGTCACTTGAGTTCTAAAGGTTAAGAGACTAACTGTATTTTTGAAAGTTAAGAGAATGGTTTTCTTCAGTAACATAAACAAGAAATGATTTGAAATAAAGAAGGGTAAATTGTTTTAAAGGTACCAATTGCTTAAGGTTTTTAAGAAAGAAGTCACTTGATTTAGAAGCGATGGTGTATTTCTAAAAGGTATTGTGACTTGTCACGAAGGTAGAGATGACTTGATACTACGGTTGTTAGTATGCAGGAAGTTTTAATTGAAAAGAGCCTTTCTAAAGGAGTAGAGGTGCGTAGTACGTTGGGTTAAATTCTCGGGTTTTATATGACATTATCGACCCAGAGATGGGCCGGGCAGTATACCTTTACGGGCAGACTATATGACATTATCGACCCAGAGATGGGCCGGGCAGTATACCTTTACGGGTAGACTATATGACATTATCGACCCAGAGATGGGCCGGACAGTATACCTTTATGGGCAGACTATAGGACATTATCGACCCAGAGATGGGCCGGTCAGTATACCTTTACGGGCAGACTATATGACATTATCGACCCAGAGATGGGCCGGGCAGTATACCTTTACGGGCATACTATATGACATTATCGACCCAGAGATGGGCCGGGCAGTATACCTTTACGGGCAGACTATATGACATTATCGACCCAGAGATGGTAAGGCGTATACCTTTACGGGCAGACTATATGACATTATCGACCCAGAGATGGGCCGGGCAGTATACCTTTATGGGAAGACTATAGGACATTATCGCGTCCCAGAGATGGGCCGGACAGTATACCTTTAGGGGCAGACTATGTGACTTTATCGCGTCGGGTTGGGCGGCGATATAGGTCCTCGTAAAGGGGACTAGGTTGTGTAAGGTAAGGTAAGTAGGTTATATGGTAGTGAACTTGATGATTTTCGAAGTAAATGCGTAAGGAAGTGACTATAACCTTTATTGAGAAGTGGGAAAATATAATAAGGTACGATTAAGTTCACGAGGGGGGTAATGACATGGTAGGCTCAGGTATTTACTTCTTTTACACTTACCTTTGTCATGCTATTATCTGATTATGTTTTAATTGTTGTACCTTATTTAGTTCCATATTAAATTTTTGTTATGCGACCCCCGAGTGCGTTCATGCCGCGAGTTTAGGTACCAGGTTGGTGATCCTTGCTCGTAAGATCTCGGTTGATTTTGGGAGAAAGCTCCGTTTGCTCGGAGCTTATCTCTTGATGCAGTTTTCCACGAGATTGTAGATTCATGTTTATTGGGGTATGGCGGGGCCTGTCCGCCACGATTGTTATGATAAAACTCTTAAGTGCAGAATTTACATATTGTGGGTCGATTTGTAAGGAAAGAGGCAATGCTTGGTTATATATTATATGTCGGAAGGTAGCCACTGTCGGCTATTTGTTGTTTACTTCTATTGTATTAATTTATAAGTTTCATGTATGTTAATTGATTATCTACGATATGTACTGTAAGGGTGCCCGGGTAGGAGTACGATCGCGGGCGAGGGTGGTCGTGACACATGCCTTCTAAAGGATCCGGGGCGAAAGGAGTTTTAGACCCCGCCGTCTTTGCCGGCAAGGTCTTGACTTGATTAAAATCTCTATTTCCCACCTTTGTTATATTAGGAACATCTTATAAATCCATGAGCGGTGTTTATCAAATTGTTTCTCACCGCTCGATCAAGATTCAAAGTATCGACAACCGGGCGTAGAGAAACTCGTATCCTCGCCGTTTGAAAAGCATTCAAATTTTGAGGTTGGGAAGTCTCCATGCTTCACTTGTTTTTCGACTTCTTACACTTTAAATGGCTATGTCAAATATTTGGCAATGAAAACAAAAATCGGATAATGCTCATATTCCACTTTTTGAACATACGTGATATTACTCGCGACCTTACTGCGAATTAGTGGTGGCTCCTTAACATCGACTTGATAAATACTCGTGCATAGTTCATTTTGGACCTTTCTTTAGTAAACTGATCCGTGTATAGAGGCATTCCAACACGCGATGCTATTTTACTCAATTCGGTTTCACTCCAAACCGATAAGGGGATGTCACGTAGCAACACCGAATGGGGATTTTCATAAAAACTACAAATCTCTTCTTATATAACATGACGACTAAAACTAATAACAAAATCGCGATACAATCTTAAGGTTAAACATGCGACTTTAGTTCCATCCAAATATTCCATAACATTCAATATCCGTATATATATATATATCTCATGCTTGCATAATATATATATGACTACAACAATAAGTAACCTTTAATCACTCAAGAGGACAAAGTTGTTACCTTGATATGACCAAAATAGTCCAGCAATCTCGCCCACTTTAGCCCTCTTTCCGAAATACTTCTTCCTTAAAATCGCCTCTACAGAACCCCTACAAGCTGTGACATATTTCCTTCTTGTTGCCTTTCCAAAATTTCATTTAGGCTTAGGGTTTTCCTCACAATTTCTTTGAGAGAGAAGAAAAGAGAAGAGGAATTTCTATTTGGATGAAATCTTGCAAATGATTTTAATCTTGCAAGACTTGGTCTTATATAGCCTCTATCTTGTTACCTGAGTTGGGAGGACACTTATAAGCCCTCCCATGGGTCCTCTACACAAATATCTTCTAATTTAACCCCTTTCATAAAAATTCCGCCTCGGCCTGTTGGCGACATGGTATTGCAACTTGGAAAGGTTCGGGACTTCACTGCGCGACCTGCCGGCGGCGTGGCAGTGGGCACTGGTGAAACATTTCTCCTTCTCTTCTGCGGCTGATCTTGTAACGTCCATAATTTTCTACTCGATGTCAATCGGCGAGAGGCTTGTTACATTGGAAACTAGACTCGATGAACCGTACTAGGCTTTTGAAACACCTAAAAAATCCTAATATACTAGGAGATATACCTTTCCAAAGTTGACTAAAAATCTGTCTAAAAACATTCTGTCAACTTATCTTTCCAAATTCAAATCTTATTCCCTTTCATACGTTCTCGTCCCATTCTATTGAAATTACGTATGTAACAACAACAATACTAAAGGGGATTACACGCCTAGCTGGGCGTGTAAAATTCTGCCCACAATACACAAAGCGATCCATTAGTCCAAAGTAAAAATAGTCGATGTAAATACGGTCCATTAGTCCGTTAGTTGGTGTTCTTGGCCAGCTTCTACAATCAAAATTATCAATTTTGGCTAGAATGCGAAATTACTTCTTTAATCTTCCAACTTATATTCCAATCTTTATATAAGTTATAATAACTGTTATTAACTATCAACATGTAATATGTAATGTTTTACCATTTTAATGGCTAGCGTACCAATTTCTCGATTTTAGCAACAACAAGGTCGAATCCTTTCCATCTTCCTTCCATGTATCACATACTTATTTATATACAACCAGCGTATATAATATCCAACTTCACAAGGAGGACAAAGTTCATTACCTCAAGAGCCCAAAATAATCCAAGAACTAAAAGTCGATCCGTATGCGTTTAGCTACTATTCCATACGTTCGATCCGCTCCAAGCAACCCAGAAGTTCTAACCAACTCCTCTTGAATCAACTTCAAAAAGTGAAGAACACTTTAGGTTCCAAGCCTTGCAATTTTCGGCCAAGGTGTGGTTTTTAGGCTAGGGGTGTGAAATCTTGTCTAACACTTGGTTAATAACCTTCCTAACACATCAAGGAAGAACACTTAAGAGTTTAAGAATTATTGGACAACCTTTGGTCAAGATATTAGCCCATTGTCGAGAGCAATCAAGGAAGGGAGGGAGTATTTTCAAGTCTTGAAATAATTCTAAGTGTGGAAGATTTCATCCTACTAGTGTGATGATATAAGACAAACCAAGGGCTAGGATTAAAACATGTGTGTGGTTGAGATTAGGGACAAGTGTGTGTGGGTCCCTGAGCCAGCTTGTCAGCAAATATCTACAAATATCTTCCTCAGCATCGTGCAATCTCGCCCAACATGGGCCCACACGGGGTGACACGTGTCGCCCTCCTATTCATCCAAAATATTTTCGTCTCCCAAAAACATCCATAATGGTCAAAATCTCGAAAATAATGTGGGCCCCACTAAACCGTAAATTTCTCCTGTGGGCCCCACGTGACCAATTCTGGAAAATAAAATCTATAATTCTCTTATATTCCAAGAAGTCCAAATACCAAAATTGAGAATCTATATTTTCTTTCGTACTTAGTGTTATATTCTCCTATGTACGTCCTCACATACATACTCTGGAACTACGGGGTGTAACATTCTTCCCCCCTTAGAAACATTCTTCCCGAATGTTCCTTCGAAGTCTCCAAAAACACATGTGCCGGTATAGTCTTCACTACTATACTTACAAAACCAATTATGCCACATATGGCCATAATATAACACCATGCGTAATACTTAAATCCAAGCGAGGAATCACCTCTAGCGTGTATAACATCGATATTAGCTCCACCGTGGTCTAAAGGATACTCTCTTGCACCTTCATTCACGTAAAATAATCACTTCCGTTCTTTTAACACGTATTAACTTCTTTTCTTACTCGTCGTACCCTTCTCGTACACCCAAACTCTTTCTAGTACACGTACCACAAAAAATCTTGGAGTTACTACCTCCAAACTTGGTCATTACTGGTTTCAATTTCCTTTAAGGCCATTCTCGGCTTTCACGACCCGGTTCTGGTCAAACGCGTCTACGAACTCGTACAATGGTTACCTAAACTTGGGCCTTGCACCCTCGTGACCCTATCACCTAGTGGGACCACCTCGGCGACCCATTTCCATTCGGGATGCGGGTTGACCCGCGATTGCTCCTCGACCTGTTACACCCGTGGGTCTAGGACATGTATAAGAGATATGCGTAAGGAACACGGGACTTGAAAATTGAGTGCGAAAGGAAGAATTGTTTTTCAAAGAAAATCTTAGAAGCGTCGGAAAGGAAAAATGTTCGTTGTTGAGAATTGGATTCTCAAAATGTATTATTTGAAGAGTATGGAACTTATTAACATTATGAGAATTTATTTTTATGAATTTGGTCACGTGGGGCCCACAGAAATTTTCGTTTTGCGGGACGCGAGTTCTGAAATTTTTATGGGCGAATGAGAGGCGACACGTGGAACCCCACATTTGGTCTTGGGCGAATTATAGTAAGGGTAAAATGGTCATTGACCATCGAGGAAGATAAGTCTTGAGCTTGAGATTGTTGACTTGTCAGTGGTCGGCAGCGATTATCCGGTGTCTTTCATCACAGCCACTCAGTGTTGATATCTTGACCCTCGTTGTGTTTTATATACCACGCTAGTATCAAGACAAAGGTCTTCCACTTAGAAAAATTAGAGAACACTTGTGCTGGCTTTGAGAGCTCTCGGGTTCACCGTTCCACAGAAAATTTTGTAATTTTGTTCCATTATTCACAGACTTAAACCCGAGGTCCCTAAGGGTATTGTAAGGATATCTCGATATAAATATTTGGAAAAGCAGCGTTTTCCACGTTAGTCGCAAGGCGAAAACTAAGTAGTTTTCCTAGTTTTGGATTGGAAATGGAAGAGAAGTTGTTTGTGAACTTCTAAAGGCTTAAAATAGCGGATTGGAGGGTAAATGAAAGGAGCTAAGAATTGCTAAGGAGCGACTTTGAATCTTGGAATTTTTAAGGGCTTGTAAAGGTATAATTCTTGTCGTTTTAGCAATTAAAGTTTACTTATAATTGTAGTTGTCACGACCCGAACCGGACAGTGGTGGTGCCTACCAGCACCACTAGTGATACAACATCGAGAAATCAGTGGAATATAAAACAATAACATGAAACAACATGAAGTATGAAATAATAATCGAGAAAAATTGCCTTTCGGCGTGTATATATGAAAACTTAAATTGAGCAGTTACATCCCGCGACAACCCGCCTGGCGGTACTACGGACCTCACGAATGATATGACAACAACGGCGGGACAAGGCCGTCATACCCTGAATGTAGCACCTGCAATAACGAGGACTATGCGAATAAGCCTCGGAGAAAGCGGAGCTTCCCAAGCGCTATTTGTGACCCTAGGCGAGGATCAGCGGCGGTGTACCTTTTCTGCGGCATGAGCGCCCGAAGGAGTCGATACAAAAGGTACCAAGTATGTGGCCCGAAAATCGTAAATGAAATCATAGTAGTCTATATAAAGCGGGAGGCATGTATGATAGCAAACTACGATTCCTGATAAATAGCGATCATGTCAAGTCGGGGACTCGCGCCTCAAAGTCATCACTCAAATATAACAATGGGTCTCGCGCCATGACATCAATCATGCGTGGAATACCTTCCGCTTGGCGATCTATGATATAAAGCACGAGGAATACCATGAACACGGGTCCCACGTGTCATCATAAAACCGCGCGGGGTAAGTATGAAGGCATGGCGAGCTACTAAAACCACGTACAACAAGGTCATAAATTGTATCATGATCTGTCTGAACCGTCACATGATCAAAGGCGGCGCTCGCCGCATGATATATAATGTGCGCGTCTGGCCACGGAACTTCTCGTAGCTCGCGTGGGCCACTCGATGGCCCGCGTGAGGTATTCCGCATCGGTAGCTACTCCAGCGGCGTCTGGACTGCGCCGTCCGTATGGCCATGGGCGCGTGACCACAAGGCCGCGGCTAACACGAAACTCCGCGATTCGCGCATGCCACGCGGACCGCGTAAGGTATTCTCGAATCATAGGTCACGGACCGCTGAGTCTACCCGCGTCGGAGGACTTAACCCGGAATCATGAGTGATACAATACTAACATAACAACTTATCGTTTAAACAACATAAGCACAATCGAGGAAACCGCTTTACACAAACATCACGAGATACTAACACCGTAGCATCTGGCATGTTTACTTAACAAATCAACAAGAAAGTATTACAAGGCTATCACAAACCAACACAATCAAGTTATACACACAAGGTACTTTCTACTATATGATTAACAAGATCGGGTTTTTATCCCCAAAGTACTTCGTACATTAACTCTTTAAAGATCGTTACTTTCACAAAGTCACACAATACGTAGTATATGAAAATAGAGTGATTATCTTTTGAAGTAAATCAAAACACTTCTCTTTGCAAAATCAAGTAACAACATTCTTTTCCAAGCGTTCCAAGTTTGCCTAATTTCAATTACTCAAGTTTCTCATTTGAAAGGTTTGTAGTTCATAGTTTTAATCCTTTAAAACAATTTGAAAACATATACCCTATGTGTCGATAGGTTATTCTTGTTCATAACAATCTTGATACAATGACCATGATCTAGGAAATGTAATATCATTTTGTCTCGTCTTAGCTTCCATGCGGATGGTAGTTTCTCTTGGTTTTAATAATACTTTATTAGTCAAAACATTCCCACTTTATTAAGCCCTCTTGTGGTTTGTTCGATACTTATTACGATTTAGAAATCGGTAAAACATTATTCCTTTTGAAAACCAAGTACTCATTACTCACGAATGAGGTTTCACACTTTTAACAAAATTGATTAAGTCAAGTCTCTTATCTTTTAAGATCAAGTCTATTAACTTCTTAAATCAATAAATCATTCTTTTATCTCTCTTAGTAGTTATACCTAACTTCCGTAAAGCTAGTATAACTCTTAGCTTTAAAACCAAGTATTACTCTTACATTAAAATGATTGATATTCTTTTGAAATACTTGAGATTATTAGGGCTTAAGTCAAAAGACATTGCGTAATTATTATTCGGGCTTAAGTCAGGAGACATTGCGTAATTATTATTCGATTAACACCGCGTCGTCTGCGTACTATATATATATTCTTTAAAATATCATGCTCGAGAGGATAGGAAGAATCACATACCTCGCGGCGATTATGACTATTAGCAAAAGCGCTCCGCGGCTATAACGGCTAGCCTTGTCCACCTTTCGGGTAGCACGTACTACTCACGAGAACATTCAACCTATAAAGGTTATACGGTCTCTGTAAATGCAGTCTATGTAAATGCAGTTTAATCTTACTTATATATACAGTGATTTGGTTCAAGTCTTTTCTGTAATATCCTTCTATTACTGTTCAATTCTCTTCTATGAATCTTATATTCATTTATATACAACTACAGTATGTAATTCCCAATTACAATGGAAGGACAGTAGTATTTACCTCGATGAGCCCAAAATTATCCAAGTTTAATGTAGCTCACGAGCAGCGTCTAGCTCTACTCAGTGCTCGATCGCTCCAAACAACCCCTTAGAAGTTCTCATGACTTACTTAACACTTCAACCGACTATGAAGGTTTTCCTTAGGGTTTCGTTTAGTGGCTAAAGGAAAGTATAATGGTATTTCCGGGCTCTACGTATAGAGGTAACTTTGGAAAGTACTACAAGGTATATGGGCTAGAGTATTTGGGCATTATAACAATACATGGAGAGTATTTTTATACTACAAAGGGGGGTATTATACGAAAACAACTAGGCTAGGGGGGGTACCCCACGGCCAAGTCCACTAGGAGGGGGGGGTGCTCTCGGCTAAAGCCTCGAGGGGGCGAGAACACTACAAGAGAGAGGAGGGAGGATTTCTAGACTTAGCACAATTTTTGGATGAAGAAGTTTATCAAAGGGGAGGGGTATTTATAGGTCAAGCAAAGGCCAACCAATGGCCAAGATCATGCCAAGTGCAAGGCAAGTGTAGGGCTAGGATTCACCCAAGTGTACCTTATCCATCTACCCACAAAATATCACAAAATATCCTACCAACCCAAGACCTTCCAATCGGCCACTTTACCGCCCCACACTCCATCAATGAGAGGCTGCCAAGTGTCGCCCTCTCGTTGGTCCAAAATGTTTAAATCTCTCGGAAAAATCCATAAAAATAAAAATGACATAGCGAATTTTCCCTTGAAGTTATGTAAAACGTTTCGTCGAAAAACGACTCAAACCGGGTGTTGTGCACAAAAATAAAATCGGCCAAGCCACTTTTAAAGCCCAAACTTTTCTACGTACGTCCTTACGTACATACACTGGAAATACGGGGTATAACATTCTCCCCTCCTTAGAAACATTCGTCCCGAATGTTCCTTCTAAGTCTCAAATGAGCAGCGCGATATAGTCTTCACTACTATACTTACGAGAACAAACACTGCCACACTGGTCACGCAGAATCACTGCGCCAAAATACTTACATCCAGTCACGAGAAACGCCTCGACATCACAAAACCCCGCTTGAGGTCTAAAATATACTTCTTTCGCGCCCTTACAAAGAAATGATCACATCTATGCTCATGATACATGCTCACTTCTTCCTTACAGCGTCGTACCGCTTCTCATACGCTCGAACTCTTTCTTAGCGTATCTGCATTCTTGATTCGGTTCCAAATCTGCAGGTTACTATCTCTAACTTGGTCATCGTTAGCGGGAACACCTGGATGGATCTACGATACTCTTAGAACATAGCCACGTGGCTCGGACGTCTTGCCTCTACGTCGGACGGTAGCTAACATAGGAAACACGGCCTATTATTCACATGATGCGAAAGGGCCCAAAGTAACTCGGGCTAAGTTTATTGTTTTCCAAAACTCGTCACACCTATCAGGGGTGGTACCTTTAAATTCCGGCCGTCACGAACTTTAAGTGTCGGCGTCGATTATCATACGACTTACGGTGATTACGAGTTGTCGATAACCTCTCTGGATAGGCTTCACCCTATCCCCAGTCTGCTGGAACAAGCCTGAACCAACTATCTGAACCTTGCCAACATCGAACCAATCGACCGACAACTTACACTTCCGCCCCTACAAGGCTTCATAAGGCAACATTCGAACAACGAAATGGTAGCTTAAACACTTCCCACAGGAGACAACAATCCTCGCAACTACCGAAATCAAACAACGGCGAGGCGAATCCGGATCGGAGACTGCTTTGAGTTCCCTAACCCTGCAGTAAAACTTCGAGAAAAGAAAGCGGCGTGCCACAGGCTCGCATGCATCATAAGGTGAAGGTAGGCACCGTGCATCCTTACAACCTTTCTGAAATAATCATCTACTTAACTTACTCACAGAGTACGGTTCCGACCAAAAACCACGATGGGCTGCCCCAGTGGCCCGACTCTTGGTTGAGCGCGTCCACGAACTTCGTCGTTGGTTAACTAAACTTGGGCCTAACACCCTCGTGACCTACCACAAGCGGGACCACCATGGCCCGGCCCGCGCCAAATAGGCGGCGGGTTGACCCGGCGTAGCCTCGGCCCGACCGGCAATGCGCAAATTACTAGCTCACGATCGGAACAATCTCACTAATCATGTTATGAAAACCTAGCGGTCTTCTTAGCTCAACTACCCTCTTACACTCCACGTTACTCGGGGACTTATCCCGAACATAGCTCGCGTGCTGCACAATGCACTCAGATAAGGGTTAAACACGAATGTAAATCTTTCTTTCGAGATGGCCTTACCTCTAAGGTCTCTGCATAACATTCTAAGGCTCGCGCCTTTTCTATCCCCAAATCTTACTCGGCTAACTAACCGTGATTCCTAATCACAACTAACACCTGCTATCGAACATAACATGATATACCCGTCTTATCACGCATCACGATCTCAGAGGGTTAAGGATATACTGTATCTCTTGCTTGCTCCCGTAGTCGTTCTAACCAAACACGCCCGTGAGCGCGCAGATTAGGAAGGTAACGAACTACCCAGCGATCTGAAGGTGAGTCCTCCTCTTGCGTCCCTCACTGCTAGGACACCGCTTCGACACATGGCCACGGCGGCGCGGTCTGATAAGTACCAACAAAAATCGACATTCCGGGATGGCGTGCGCCTGTGTGAGCGGAAGATGCGGGCTCGACCAACTCCTGCGCATACGAGCGTCACGAACCTTGTGGAGGACCACTCTGCCTGGTAGATGTGCATAATCAATCTCTTTGGTGAGGTGATTACGCCTCGAAAGTTACTAAAGGATCCTGCTGTTACGGCCCCTGCTTATGTCTCGGTTAACGTCGATCTCTACATCTCTCGACTGCTGCGCATGGCCCGTACCGAGCCATGCTCGAGCTTAACAGAAGAACTACTCTTGCACAACCCTCTCTTAGATAGTCGTCAAGACTCGCGATACATCGGTATACTCTCTGGTAGCCAAATCCATAGTTAATGCGGTCGTCTCTTTGCGATCCATATTCTCTCGGTCGTGGAACTAAAGGTTCAAATATCATGGCGCGATGGAGCTGCCGCCGTAGTGCTAAAACTCTTTGGGGCTAGTGGCGTCGAGAACTCCCGAATGAAGCACTACCTAGGTAATGATTGGGCTGTGCCCTCGTAACCCTCACGAACTCTGCTCGCGGCTCCTCGGCTGCCTTGCCCTCTGGCGGGTTGCCTTGCGGAGGCATAGCGGTAAGGAAAGAAATCGTTAGAGGTCGACTTACAACCACGGCTCTGAGAGCGATCTCGAGTGAGAAGAATGAAACCAATCCTAAATATCCTATAGCCTCACGATTATTGGTGTGGTGCGCGACAGATAATCAAGACTTCTTGGATCTGATGCGTAGACGCTTTCGAGGATAACGGCTCACGATACCACTTTTGTCACGAACGAACCGGGCGTGGTAGTGCCTACCGGGCACCCTAGTGATACAACATCGAAATCGGCGGAATATAAAACAATAACATGAAACAACATGAAGTATGAAATAATAATCGAGAAAAATTGCCTTTCGGCGTATATATGAAAACTTAAATTGACGATTACATCCAGCGACAACCGCCTGGCGGTACTACGGACCTCTGCGAATGATATGACAACAGCAGCGGGGACGGGGCCGTCGGACCTGAATGGCACTTTCTGATAACGAGGACTATGCGAATAAGCCTCGGAGAAGCGGAGCTTCCCAAGCATGACGTGACCCTAGAGTGAGGATCAGCGGCGGTGTACCTTTTCTGCGGCATGAGCGGCCCCGAAGGAGGTCGATCTGCCAGTACCAAGTATGTGGCGAAAATCACGTAAATGAAATCATAGTAGTCTATATAAAGCAAAGACATGTATGATAACCAAACTACAATTCCTGATAAATAAGCGGTCATGTCAAGTCGAGACTCGCGCCTCAAAGTCATCACTCGAATATAACAATGGGTCTCACGCCATGGCATCAATCATGCGTGGAATACCTTCCGCACTTCTTGGCGATCTATGATATAAAAGCACGAGGAATACGTGAACACGAGTCCGCTGTGTCATCATAAAACCGCGGGGTAAATGCGAAGGCATAGCCAGGCTACTAAAACCCACGATACAACAAGGTCATAAAGCGTATCATGATCTGTCTGAACCGTCGCATGATCAAAGATGGCGCTCGCCGCGATATCTAATGTGCGCGTCTAGCCCTGGAACTTCGTAGCTCGCGTGGGCCACTCGATGGCCGCGTGAGGTATTCCTCGCGTCGGTAGCTTCTCCACTGGCGTCTGGACTACGCCCGTCGCGTAGCCGCATAGACCGCGTGACCACAAAGGCGCGCTAACACGGAACTCCGCGATTCGCATGGCCACCAGACCGCGTAAGGTATTCTCGAATCATAGGTCACCGGACGCTTTGAGTCTACCCGCGTGGAGGCGCTTAACCGGAATCATGGGTGATACAATACTAACATAACGACATCGTTTAAACAACATAAGCGCGATCAAGAAACCGGCTACACAAACATCACAAGATACTAACAGCGTAGCATCTGGCATGTTTGTAACAAATCAACAAGAAAGTATTACAAGGCTATCACAAACCAACACAATCAAGTTATACACACGAGGTACTTTCTTATATGATTAACAAGATCGGGTTTTATCCCCAAAGTACCGTACATTAACTCTTTAAAAGATCGTTACTTTCACAAAGTCACACAATACGTAGTATATGAAAATAGAGTGATTATCTTTTGAAGTAAATCAAAACACTTCTCTTTGCAAAATCAAGTAACAACATTCTTTTCCAAGCGTTCCAAGTTTGCCTAATTTCAATTACTCGAGTTTCTCGTTTTGAAAGGTTTGTAGTTCATAGTTTTAATCCTTTAAAACAATTTGAAAACATATACCTATGTGTCGATAGGTTATTCTTGTTCATAACAATCTTGATACAACATCCATGATCTAGGAAATGTAATATCATTTTGTCTCATCTTAGCTTCATGCGGATGGTAGTTTCTCTTGGTTTTAATAATACTTTATTAGTCAAAACATTCCCCTTTATTAAGCTATTCGTGGTTTGTTCGATACTTATTACGATTTCGAAATCGGTAAAACATTATTCCTTTTGAAAACCAAGTACTCATTACTCACGAATGAGGTTTCACACTTTAACAAAATTCGATTAAGTCAAGTCTCTTATCTTTTAAGATCAAGTCTATTAACTTCTTAAATCAATAAATCATTCTTTTATCTCTCTTAAAGCGTTATACCTAACTTCTGCATAAAGCTAGTATAACTCTTAATCTTTAAAACCAAGTGTTACTCTTACATTAAAATGATTGATATTCTTTTGAAATACTTGAATTATTGGGCTTAAGTCAAAGACATTAGTAATTATTATTGGGCTTAAGTCAGGAACATTGCGTAATTATTATTCGATTAACACCACGTCGTCTAGTACTATATATATATTCTTTAAAATATCATGCTCGAGAGGATAGGAAGAATCACGTACCTCGCGGCGATTATCGACTATTAGCAAAGCGCTCCATGGCTATAACGGCTAGCCTTGTCCACGCTTTCAAGTAGCACGTGCTACTCATGGAATATTCAACCTATAAAGGTTATACGATCTCTGTAAGTACAATCCTATGTAAATCAGTTTAATCTTACTACTTATATTCTTAAGTGATTTGATTCAAGTCTTTTACGTAATATCCTTCATTATAGTTGATTCTCTTACATGAATCTTATATTCATTTATATACAACTACGATATGTAATTCCCAATTACAATGGAAGGGCGATAGTATTTACCTCGATGAGCCCAAAATTATCCAAGTTTAATGTCGCTCGCCGATAGCGTTTAGCTCTACTCAAGTGCTCCAATCCGCTCCAAACAAGCCCTTAGAAGTTCTCGACTTGTACTTAACACTTCAACCGACTATGAAGGTTTTCCTTGGGGTTTAGTTTAGTGGCTAAAGGAAAGTATAATGGTATTTACGGGCTCTACGTATAGAGGTAACTTTGGAAAGTACTACAAGGTATATGGGCTAGAGTATTTGGTCATTATAACAATACTTGGAGAGTATTTTTATACTACAAAGGGGGTATTATCTGAAAACAACTAGGCTAGGGGTACCCCACGGCCAAGGCCACTAGGAGGGGTGCTCTCGGCTAAAGCCTCATGGTGGGGCGAGAACACTACAAGAGAGGAGGAGGATTTCTAGACTTAGCACAATTTTTGGATGAAGAAGCTCGTCAAAGGGAGGGGTATTTATAGGTCAAGCAAAGGCCAGCCAATGGCGAATCATGCCAAGTGCAAGGCAAGTGTAGGGCTAGGATTCACCCAAGTGTACCTTATCCATCTACCCACAAAATATCACAAAATATCCTACCAACCCAAGACCTTCCAATCGGCCACTTTACGCCACTCCATCAATGAGAGGGTGCCAAGTGTCGCCTCTCGTTGGTCCAAAATGTTTAGTCTCTCGGAAAAATCCATAAAAAATAAAAATGACATAGCGAATTTTCCCTTCGCAAGTTGTGTAAAACGTTTCGTTGAAAAACGACTCAAACCGGGTGTTGTGCACAAAAATAAAATCGGCCAAGCCACTTTTAAAGCCCAAACTTTTCTACGTACGTCCTTACGTACATACACTGGAAATACGGGGTATAACAGTAGTTATGGATATTAGCAAGCATGAGATGTTTAGTATGAAGTTTGATAAGTGTATTGGCTATTGGAACCCTAATCCGAAAACTAGCATGTTTAGCCTTAAGATTACAATTCAAGTTGATTATTAGTTTAAGTCGCCGCATGTTGTATAAAGAAGGAAATTGTAGTTGTTGAAGTTGTTTATGGCTATATAACATGTTAGACCTTAGAACTTGGAATTGGAAAAGAATTGGAAAAGACTTAGTGTTGTTGTATAAGTTAGCCGAGAATGGCTTTGATTATGGACTTAGTTGGTATTAATTTGTGGGGCGGAATTTTACACGTATTGTAAGGCGTGTAATCCCCTTTGATTGGTTGGTATGTTGAGCCTTAAATGTGGCATGTTTGGTTTTTGAATTCGGCCTTGAAAAATGTGGCAAAGTATGTAGAAACAAAGGAAGTGCTGCCCGATTTTCCGTAGAATAAGAGACCGTTTACTTAGTATTATTCTACGTTAGAGACTAGAAGTTGATAGTCATGTTGTGACCATTATAGGTTGACACTTCTACGTGCGGCGTATTCGGCTTAACTTGTGGATTTAGCCGAAAAGGTAAGTGAACTATCTCCTCTTCTAGCATGATTCCTTAAGATAAAGAAAGTATGTCCTACTCCTTAAATGATCCATTCCTTGGTTGTACTTGGGTTGCCTAAAATAGAATTTGTTCTATGTACTTCCTTGATTGTACTTTGATGTTTAAATTGTAAGTTGTATAATCCATTTCCTTAGTGAAGTTTGGATTCTTAAAAGTGAAAGTATTTTACTTAAAGTACATAGAGTCTTGAAAAGGAAGTGGTTTCCAAATCATTTGGCTAGTGCCTTAGTTCCAAAACCTAAGGTTGTTATAATGACTTTAGGGGAGTCAAAAGGAGTGAGTTACTTGAGGTTTAAAAGTAGAAGAAACTTGTTTTTCTAAATATTAAGAGACTTGAATTATTTTGAAAGTTAAGAACTTGATTTGTAAGTATGTGATACTTGGTTTTAAAAGTATAAGTCTCTTGGTTATAAAAGGAATGAATATGTCTAAAACCATAAAGGGTTATAACGACTTTATGGGAAGTTGGTTATAACGGCTTTATGGAAGGTTAAGAAAGTTGTCTATTTTGATTAATGGGCATAAGTTGCCTAGATTGTGAAAATTTGAAGTTACTTGATTTCAAGCTTTGAAATGAGTTTTCTAAAAGTGTAGTAACTTCCTTTGAAAAATAGACATACCTTGATACTACGGGTGTTAGTATCTTGGGGTTTTACATAAAAAGAGTCTTTTGAAAGAGATATGCGTCACGTAGTACTTTGGCTTGTTTAATTGAGAATTATTCTATGTGTACCTTGATAAGTACTTTGGCTTGTTTAATTGAGAATTATTCTATAAGTGCCTTGATTTTATAAAATGAAAGTCTATAGATTTTATGAACTTGCCTATGTGTGTTGGTGATAGCCTTTGAGTGCAAGTATTATGTTTTATTACGTTGCCGCGACTCTCGGTTGGAGAATTATGTCTTGTTGTAAGATTACTTGGGCGTCTGAAGCGGTGATGTGGGATTCCACGGGTATGCTTCCATTATTTGTATTACTCGTGGACGTGCTTATCGATGTGGGATTAAGGCATGTGACGAGGCGGGTTAGATTCGGTTGTTTGTATTACCCCGTGGTCGTGCTTATCGATGTGGGATTAGGCGTGCGACCCGTGGGATATTGTTGTTCCATGGATTGGCCTCCATGAGATTTAGTAGCCTTGGTGGATCAGTAGTTAGCTTTACGTACTTGCCCTTTCGATTGATAGCCATTTGAATCGGTAGATAGCTTTCGTACTTTCCCCGTCATTTCTATTACCTGATTTGATGCATTACTCGGTAGATAGCTTTCGCACTTGCCTGGTCATATCTCGTGACGGCAATGGATCAGTAGTTAGATTTACGTACTTTCCCGTCGATTGTTGGTGAATCTGATAGTTGGCTTTCGTCTTGCCGTCGATTTTATGATGCGGTGGATCTGGTGGTTCGTTTTCTTACTTGGCCCGTACAGTTTTTAGGACACTGGTGGGACTTGTTGTTCATGTATGTCTATTGGTGTTATATTATATCATGGTAGGCGGTGAGAAGGATTCCACGGGCATGATTGATATTATGGGCGTGAGACCCGTGGTTATATTTTAGTAATGACTTTGAGGCATCGTCCACGACTTGATATGCGGCTTAAGTATTGTATCTTGTAGGTTGGCTATCATCATGTCTCTGTTTTGTTTAGTTTGTTATGATTTCATTCACAGTGCTTACGGTTTCACATACTTGGTACATTAACTTGTCTTGACCTCGCCCGAGAAATTTGCGTTCATCTTGCGCGTGTTTGAGTGCGATTTGGTGATCTGCAGTGTAGGACCACCTTTCGGTGTTTTGGATAGCTCCGTTTGTTGAGTTTATCATTTTGGTATAGTTCCTTGTCTGAGCTTTTATGCGGTTGTAGATGCAGCGGGGCCTTGTCCGTCATAGTTGATATAACTCTTAGAAGTGCGTATTCATATGTAGGATTGGACTCGTATGCGGTGTAGTGTCTTTTGATTATGTATATTGTATGGCGGCCTTATGGCTTTTACCTTACGTCGTTGGTTTGAAAAAAAATGAGGTGTTATTTAATTTCCATGATTTACTTAGTTGTTAAGGTAGAAGGTGCGGGTAGGGCACGATCCATGGCCGAGGTTGGGCGTGTGATAATATCGAGCGATCGATCCTCGGAATATCTACTGAGGCCGTGTCTAGTAGAGTCTTGATTATCGGTGTATTGCGCCACGCCCGTAAGCAGGAGGCTACGGGACATTTAGGAGTTAGTTTCTATTATTCTCACTCTAGATCGTGCCATAGAGTGTGTTAGTAAGATAATTCCTCTCGGCGTATTTTTGTGTTCAGTATGCCTCGAGGAGAAAGCGATCGCGAGAAGGGCAAAGGAGTAGCGAGGCTACGGTCGGACTCGAGAGAGTTAATAGGGCTTATGCCGGGGTATCTACGAATGTTATTCGCGATCGTGAGTTAACTTCTGCGCGAGTTTTGAGGCCAGCACGAGCCTCGGTTTCTCGATTAGGAGAAGGCTATAGGGTCGTGAGGAAGAAATTATGTTATTGACCAAGATAAGCGGTACTATAGTTTCATCGGTGAGGAGGTTATTCGGCGATGCAAGCGGTGTCACGAGTAGAGGCGGTAGCGGAGATCTGCGTAAGAGGCTAGACGGTTGGTTATCCGGTGAGTTTTGGGCCAGTGCCTCGTGGCGAGATATTGTCCCAGCCTACCCGGTACATACCCCGCGGCCACAGGTGGGATATTTGACCCCAGTATTTAGGAGCAGTCAGCTCGAAGTCGAGGTTCTCAAAAAGCGAGGATTTTCTCGATCGAGGCCACTTTTTCCTCGGTGTTTAGGGTAGTAAGCGTCGTTGAAATGCCGTTATGGCGCAGTGTTTGTTTTTATTGTGGCCGTCGAGCCATATAATGAGTATGTCTTTTTAGAAAGAGCATCGGTGAGGTGGCTCGACTATGAGGCGGTAGTTAGTTCCCTTTCCTCGCGGTATGCGTCCCCGAGCGAGGTGTTGGATGTCGACCGACCATGGTAAGTCGAGTGGGTTATAGTTACGGCGGTCCTTGAACGCGTAGATGGCGTGACTCTTGGGCGGGATCGGGAGCGACATCGCGTGGGGTTCTGGTATATGTCGATTCTTTTGAATCATCGTCGTTGTTAGACTCAGTTTTGCCACTAGCATATATTTTTCCACTGTGTTGCTAGCGGTTGTAAGTGATAGTACCCCAGTAGGAATACTTTGATTAGTAAAGTGAGAAGTTAAGAATGTTGACAAGAATGGTAAGTGTTGAGACTATAGTTGTGTAGAGTTCACGAGGTTGTAATTACCCATAATAAGTGTAAAGACCAATAGGGAAGGATGTCTGATAGAAATACTTTGGCCTATGTGGCGAACCTCTAGTGAATAGGGGATAGGTGTTATACCGTATTTCCAGTATGTATGCGTGAGGCGTCGTATAATAATTTAAGCCTAAAGGTGGGCTAGTTTCGAAATTTGTACCAACACGATTAGAGTCGTTTTACGTGAAAGCGTTTCCACGACTTTCGTAGGAAAATTAGGCTATGTCATTTCTAATTTTTCACGGATTTTTCAGAGGCGAAACATTTGGACCAGCGGGAGGTGACAAGTGTCACCTCGCATTGGAAGGGTGGCGGTAATGCTTGGCGATTGGGTCTTGTGTAGTAGGTAGGATATTTTGTGCAAGTTGTGTGGTAGATGGATAAGGTCCACGTGGTTGAAATCTAGCCTGCACCACAGCTGTCTTAAATCTTGGCCATTGGTTGGCCTTCACTTGACTATAAATACCCACAACCAGTGAACTTCTTTCAAAAATTTCCTAAGTCTTGAAAACCTTTCCCCTCCTCCTGCTTGCTCTCGTCCGATAGCCCCTCTCACTTTGAAGGCCTTGTGAAACCCACTCCACTTTTGTGGTGCCCTAGTAGAGGTACACTAACCTAGTTGTTTCGTATAATACCCATGTTGTGGTATAGAAATACTCTCCTAGTATTGTTATAATGCCCAAAATACTTTAGCCAAATACCTTGTAGTACTTTCCAAGTACCCTTTTTACAAAAGCCGAAAATACCATTATACTTTCCCTCGGTCACTCAAGCGAAACCCTAAGTAAATCTTCACGTTATTTGAAGTTATAAGTAGAAGTTAGTTAGAACTTAAGGGTTGGATTGGGTAGTCGGGCCTTGCGGAGTAGGAGCTAAACCTTGCTCGGGATCGACATATAAACTCGGATAATTTTGGGCTTATCGAGGTAAACACTCTTGACTTACATTGTAATTGGAAATTACATGTTGTAGGAGTATATAGTTAAGTATACTATATATAGAACCGATCATAGTTGTCGACAATGTCTTTTGACTTAAGCTGAATAATACTTACGGCGATGTCTTGCGACTTAAGCACGAATTATACTTACGGCAATGTCTTTTGACTTAAGCTGAATAATACTTACAGCAATGTCTTGCGACTTAAGCTGAATTATACTTACGGCAATGTCTTGCGACTTAAGCCTAAATTTAAGAAGTGGTATTTGTAATTACATAGGGTGTATTCTGATGAACTTGTGTAATAATCTTTGTGAGTAGAATTGTACGTCGGTCGGGCGTGCAAACCCACCACGGATTGGCTTGTGGCGGCCTCGATTGAGAGGAGATTTACTGCATTGCGGAGAAGTCTTTGCCGAATTTTTGTAGAATATTCTCGTCGGGATCTAAAGATATTAATAGCGCCTTGTGGCCTCTATGGGTTGAAATACTACGTGTGGCGCGATCTACTCGGCAAGGTGCGTGAAGCGGTTTGAAGTACTTGGGCGTTTTGCTATTAGTCGATAATCGTCGCGAGGTATGTGAACCTCTTCCTATCTCTTCTAGCATGATATGGGTGAACTATCTAAATGCGGTGAGCGTCGTGTGCTAAATGTATTTGATTGGTTTAAAACATAAAGTGTTATAACGGCTTTATGGGAAGTAAGTTATAACAGCTTTATGTAGGTAAGAAAATACTTGTGATTTTTAAGAGGCAACTGATTTGAACTATAACTGGCTGGCTATGTGATAATAAAGAACTTGAAGTATTTCAAAAGATTTTTGAATCATTTTGAGAGAAGAAGTAATACTTGGTTTTGGAAACTTGAGAGTTATACTAGCTTTATGGGAAGTTAGGTATAACGGCTTAAAAATGTTTCTTGATTTGGAAATCGGAATGTGTATCGACAAACCAACTGCGGCGTTAATAAGAAATGTTTTGGACAGATTTAGTATTATTAAAACCATTAGAAACTTCCATCTGCATAGAAGCTAAGATGAGACAAAATGACATTTCTAGATCAAATTTGCTTAATAAGATTGATTATAAACAAGAATAACCTACTCACTTATAAGACATAGGTTTCTCAAAGCGTTTAAAGGAGAATTATGTTTTAAAGGATTTAAAACTATGAACTGAAACCTTTTCTAAAATGAGAAACTTGAGCATTTGAAATTAGGCAAACTTGAGCGTTTGGAAAATAAGGTTGTTACTTGATTTTACAAAGGAAAGCATTTTGGTTTACTTAACAATGTTAATCACTCTAATTTTATACTACGGGTATCGGGTGACCTTTGTAAAAGAAATGGATCTTAAAAGGAATTTAGGACGTAGTACTTTAAGGTTAAAAATCCGGACTTGACATAAAATGAAAGTACCTCGAGTTGTGTGTAACTTGCTTATGCTTGTTGTTATGAAACTTGACCATGTTCGTGTGATAGCCTTGTTGTGCAAGTAATGTGTTCTACTCGATTACAGGTTCATCAGGGAATGTATGTCATGATTACGGTTCATCAGGAATGTATTTCACGATTCAGGTTAAATCAGAATGTATTCACGATTACGGTTAAATCAGAATGTATTTCACGATTATCGGTTCATCAGGAATGTATTTCACTGATTAGGTTCATCAGAATGTATTTCACTCGACTCTGGTTCATCAGGAATGTATTTCACTCGACTCTGGTTCATCAGAATGTATTTCACTCGACTAGGTTCATGGGATGAGCGGGAGAATATATTCCAGCGTTTCTATATTGGGTCCATAAGATGGGCGAGACACATCACGTATCACATGATTTGTACCTAGGCTGCCGGCGGTGAGGAAGAAGTTCCACGGGCGTGAGGATGACTTTGAGGCGTGAGTCACGACTTGACATGGCACTTTTATGTTGTGAGCGTAGTTTGGTTATCATACATGTCTCTACTTTATATAGACTATTATGATTTCATTCTGATATTTCTGATTTCACATACTTGGTACTGTTATCTTGACCTCCTTGAGCTGCGTTCATCTGCATGAGTAAAAAGGTCATCATTGTCGATCCGACATAGGATCACATTTGGCGTGTTGGGAAGCTCAGTTCCTTGGAGAGCTTATCTTTTGGTATGTTACCACTGATGCATGGATTCTTATACATTGAGGTATGGCGGGCCACTGTCCGTCATAGGCATTGTAAAAATCTTAAGTGCATGCCTTTGTTGTAGGCGGGGTTTGTAAAAGGATAAGCTATTCGGTATTTATGTATATATGATGAAGGCAAGCTGTTTTGGTTGCTTTGTTTATTATCTTTTCTCTTAATTCGTGTTCATGTTTTTATTTAGCTGATTTTCTACGATGTTGTATCACTAGGGTGCGGGGTAAGGCACGATCCAGGCAGGTTGAGTTGGTCGTGACAAAAGTGGTATCGAGCGATTAGTCCTCGGAAAGTGTCTACGAACCGTGTCCAGTAAGTGCGATGCTCGGTGTGTTGTGCACCGTCTATAATGTCGAGAGGCTGCGGGACATTTAGGATTAGTTTCCATTCTTCTCGTTACGAGATCGTGCCTTAAGCATGTGATAAATTGGACCCTACGGCGTATTCCTTTCCTTTACGATTATGCCTCGTAAAGGCAACCGAGCCCGGATGGGCAAGCGATCGAGAGTTGTTAGTGAGATCTGAGGAAGTGCGAGCGCGAGCGATCGATGCTGAGGCAGTGCCAAACAGCGGGTTTCGCGGCGCCAGACCAGCGAGTTGAGAGCGCGGCGGTGGCTGCTGAGACTCTGATACACGAGCCTCTAGTCCGGCACAGGCGAATGAGATAAGTCTGAGAGATGGCGATTCTGCGGCGAGTCGTGGCAGATATGAGGATAAATTTGGATCAGCGGCCAGCCCGGCCGTGGTTCACCCCGGCGACGGTTGAGGCTCACGGGACTTTACGAGTTGTAGCCCTCGGTGTTCTATGGATCGAGAGGCGAGGCGACCTCGGGAGTTTATCAAGCAACTCTGGATCGTAAGTGATCGAGCCTCGAGGCGAGTCGGTGGTATTGGGATCGCATCGGTGCGTGATCTGCGATTGGTAGTTTGGTCGTGGAGCTGTCGGGAAGAGCATCTTTGTTATACCGTAGTTCTAGGGTATGTATGCGAGGGCGTCACGTCGAGAATCTGACGAGAAAGATTGGAAAGGAAGAAAGAAGCGATTTTTCCACGGAAAAGTTTCCGGTTTTTGTGAAGGAAAAAGGTTCGTTAATGGGAATTGGATTCCCGGATTTGGTATTCGGGCTTCTGGAATATTAGAAATTATGGAATTTTATTTTGAAAATGGTCACGTGGGGCCACGGGAGAAATTCTGATTTGTAGGGCCAGCTTTGTTTTGAGATTTTGGCCATTATGGATATTTTGGAAGATGTTTTATTTTGGGCCAATAGGAGGGTGACACGTGTCACCCGCCTAGATGGCTTAGTAGAATGGCATTTGTGCCTGGCACGGTTAGAGTCGTTTTTAGTGAAGCGTTTTCATAACTTGCGAGGAAAATTCGGCTATGTCTTTTCTTATTTTTGCGGATTTTTAGAGGCGGAACATTTTGGACCAGCGAGAGGCGACACTTGGCACCCTGCGTTTGGTGAAGCAAGGTGGGACCGCGGGCGATTTGGGAAGGCAAGTGGGAGATATTTTTGGTAGATATTTTGTGTGCAAGTTGGCTAGGTACACATGGGTGAATCTTGGCCTACACTTGCCTAACACTTGGTGTAATCTTGGCCATTGGTTGGCTTTCATGACTATAAATACCCCACTGAAGACTAATTCATTGAAATTGCCTAAGTCTTGAAAAGCTTCTTCCTTCCCCAGTGTAGTGTCTTGGCGAGAGCCCCTCTCTCCCCATGGCGAGAGTCCCCCTAGTGGGGTAGGCGAGGGTAGCCACCACTCCTTTGTGGTGTGGTAGTGGGTACCCACTGCTAGTTTGTTTTCATATAATACCCACTCTTGGTAGAAATACTCTCAAAGTATTGTTATAATGCCCAATTACCTTGGCAGTATACCTTGTTGTATTCTAAGGTTATACCTATCTGAAAAGCCAGAAATACTATTATACTTCCGTCGGTCCAAACCGAAACCACTAGGAAAATCTCCGTAGTCAGTTGGAGTATTGTGAAGAAGTTGGTTAGAAGCTTCTAAGGGTGGTTTAAAGCGGGTTGGAGCGCTCGGAGTTGGAGCTAAGCGATTGCCAGGATCGACTTTATATTTGGATAATTATGGGCTTAGCGAGGTAAATATCTTGTCCTATTGTAATTGGATATTACATGTTGTAGGAAAATATAGTTAAAGTATACTATATATATATAAGCGAACATAGCTTGTGTGATGTCCTTGGACTTAAGCTGAAGAGCCCTGTTTTTACATGGGGTGTATTCTGATAGACTTGTGTAGTAATCTTGTGGAGTAGAATTGTACCCGTTCGGGTTAGATGTATAACCCCACTGGTTGGCTTGATGGCCGGCCCAGATAGAGGAGGAGATTTCTGTTTATTGCGGGGAAGTCTTTGTCGAATTTTAGGTAGAATGTTCTCGATAAGATCTAGATGTTAATAAGCGCCTTGTGGCCTTATAGGTTGAAGTACTACGTGTGGCGCGTTACTTGGCTTAAGGAGTAGCCAGGCGGCGAGGTACTCGGGCGTTTTGCTATTAGTCGATAATCGTCGCGAGGTATGTGAACCTCTTCCTATCTCTTCTAGCATGATATGTGTGAACTATGTAATGCGGTAGGCGTACGTGTGCTAAATGTATTCGATGGGTTTAAAACATAAAGTGTTATAACGGCTTTATGGGAAGTTGGTTATAACGACTTTATGTAGATAAGAAAACACTTTGTGGTTTTAAAGGTAAATGATTTGTTTATAAGCGGCTTGATGTGTGATTATAAAGAACTTGAAGTATTTCAAAGATTTAAATCGTTTTGAAGAGAAGTAATACTTGGTTTTGAGAACTTAAGAGTTATACTAGCTTTATGGGAAGTTAGGTATAGCGGCTTAAACGTTTTCTTGATGTTGGAAATCGGGATGTGTATCGACAAACCAACTGCGGCGTTAATAAAAGGAAATGTTTTGAATAATTAAGTATTATTAAAACCGATGAAACTTCCATCTGCATAGAAGCTAAGATGAGACAAAATGATATTTCTAGATCATGGTTCTTTGTAATAAGATTGTTATAAACAAGAATATCCTACTCATATAAGGCTTATGTTTCTCAGTTGTTTAAAAGAGAATTATATTCTTAAATGAATAAGACTATGAACTCTGAAACCTTTCTAAAATAAGAAGCGTGAACATTTGAAATTAGGCAAACTTGGGCGTTTGGAAAATAATGTTGTTACTTGATTTTACAAAGGTAAGGATTTTAGTTTTCTTAAAAGGGCGATCACTCTATTTTATACTACGGGTATTGTGTGACTTATGTGAAAAAGCAGATCTTTTTTAGAGATTTTAATGTGTGAAGTACTTTGGGAATAGATACGAACTTGTTAGTAGAAAGTACCTTGTGTGAATAACTTGATTGTATTGGTTTGTGATAGCCTTGTAATACTTTCTTGTTGCTTTGATAAGTAAGCGTGTTAGGATGCTACGTGTGTTAGTATCTTGTGATGTTTGTGTAAGGGGTTTCCCTTGATTGTGCTTATTAACTATCGGTCGTTATGATAGTATTGTGGCGTTCGTCTCTTGAGATGATTAGGGAGTTAAGCGCCCTCCGATGCGGGGTAGACTTCGGTGATGCAGGACCGTGATTCGAGAATACCTGCATGCGGGTCACGAGGGCCTATCGCGGGCTCTGAGAGTTCGAGTTAGTATCGTCCTTTATGGGCATGCGGTCGCGTGGCCGTGCGGACTCGAAAGTCGGGGCGATGCGGGGAGTAGCTACCCTCGATGCGGGGAATACCTCATGCGGGCGATGAGATTGGCCTATGCGGGCTGCGGGAAGTTCGAGACTGAAGCGCGCATTAGATCTTTGCGGGCAAGTGGCGGCTTTGATCATGTAATGATGCAGGCGAATCTTATAATCTGATTTATGACCTTGTTGATGCTGTAGGTGTTAGTAGTCGGCTATGCCTTCGTGCCACTATGCAGTTTTATTAGGACACGGTGGGACACGGTGTTCGTATGTATTCCTTGGTGCTTGTATATCATAAGCTGGCGGTGAGGAAGGTATTCCACGAGCACGATTGATGTTGTGGGCGTGAGACCCGTTGTTAAATTGAGTGATGACTTGAGGTGTGAGTCACGACTTGACATGGCTCTTATTTGTAGTGAAGCGTAGTTTGGTTATCATACGTGTCTCTGCTTGGTATAGACTACTATGATTTCATTTCTGATATTTATTTTTAGTTTCACATACTAAATTTTTGTTATGCGACCTCGCTTGAGTGCGTTCATGCCGCGAGTTGAAGTACATCGATCGTTGATCTAGCTCTCGGGGTCCTGATTCAGCGTTTGGGAAGCTCCGTTTCTCGGAGAGCTTATCGATGGTATAGTCCTGTCGTAGTAAGTGTTTACATTCGGGGTTTGGCGGGGCCTGTCCGCCATTGTGGTCGTATCATTCTTAAGTGCATGAAATCTTTGTTGTGGCGGGGTTGGTAAAAGGATTAAAGCTGTTCATTTGTAAAGTTGATGGTTATATATATGCCGGTGACGAAGTTTCCTGATTATTGTTTTATATTTACATTTATCTCGTATGTTGTTGTTTTATGTTCTGATTACTCGATGTTGTGTCACTAGGGTGCGGGGTAAGGCACGATCACGGGCCCGATTTGGTCGTGACAAAAGTGGTATCGAAGCGATTAATCCTCGGAAAGTGTCTGAACCGTATCCGATGAAGTCTTGATTATCGGGTGTTGTGCACCACGATAATCGAGGAGGCTATAGGATATTTAGGATTGGTTTCTATTCTTCTCACTCTGAGATCGTGCCTTAGAGGTGTTGTAAGTTGGACCCTCGCGAAATTATTTCCACTTGCTCGTTATGCCTCGCGTGAAGCAACCGGGCCGGGAGGGCAAAGCGGCCAGGGAGGCTGCGAGTAGAGTTCGGAGGGTGGCGAGGGCGCAGGCCAAATCATTACCTAGGGTAGTGCTTCGTTCGGGGTTTCTGCGGCGTCACTAGCCCCGGAGTTTAAGCATGGCGGCGGCGATTCTACTGCGGCCATGATATGTGAACCTTGATTCCACGGCCAGAGCGAGAATATAGATTGCGAGACAACGCATTACTAGCTATGGATTTGGCTGCAGTATACCGATGTATCGCGAGTCTTGATGACTACCTAAGAGAAGGTTGTGCGAGTAATCCTTGATTAGGCGAGCATGGCACATGTGTATGGGCTTATCGCGGCGAGAAAGCGTAGAGATCGGCGGGTTAACCAGGGCGAGAAGAGGGCGAGCGTGAGTCCTTGGTAACTTTCAAGGTGAGTATACCTTAAGTGCTATGTTACGATAGCGGTGTGTTAGTTGTGATTAGAAATCATGGTGGGTTAGCAGAGTAAGATTTTGGAGGATAGAGAAAGTGTGAGCCTTAGAGCTTTATCTGTGAGGCCTTAGAGGTAAGGCCATCTCGGTAGAGGCGATATGTTTATGTTTGACCCTTATAGGAGTGCATAGTGCACGTGAGGTGTGTTTGGGATAAGTCACATGTAGTATGAAATGAAGGAGGGTAGTTGAGCTAAGAAGGCCGCTAGGTTTTAAATAGCGTGTTTAGTAAGATTGTTCGCCGGGAGATGGTATTTTGCGCCTTGCCAGTCGGGTTGAGGCTACGTCTTGAGTCAACCGCGGTAGGTTTGGTGGTGGGTCGGTTGTGGTGGTCCCTCTTTGTGTTAGGGTCATGAGGTGTTAGGCCCGTGTTTAGTTAGCTTGACGTGCAAGTTCGTGGATGCGTTCGACGGTGGTCGGGCGATGGAAGCGACCTATCGTGTTCTTCGGTCGAGTCGTTCCTCGGCGGTGTTGATGTTATCTGAAAGGTTGTGAGGTTGCAGGTGCCTACCTTCGCCTTATAATGACAGTGGAGCCAGTGCAGTTGTTTCTCTTTCACGGGAGTTTGTACGGCGGGGCTAGGAACTCAGGTGAGTCTCCGTATCGCGTTCGCCCTCGGGCCAGTGTTTTGATTTCAGGGGTAGCGGTGAGGATCGTTGTCTCCGGTTGGGGGAGTGTTTAAACTACCATTTCAGTGTTCGGATGTCGTCTTGTGGCGCCTTGTAGAAGCGTAAATGCAAGTTGCGGTCGATTGGTTCGATGTTGGCGGGGTTGAATAGTTGGTTGAGAGCATTCCGGTGGTGGATAGTGAAGCTTGTCTAGAAGAAGTTACGGCGGCTCGGAGAATCGTGCGGATAATCGGCGGCGGCCTTAGAGTTCGAGTTGGATCGGTCTTCTTGAAAGTACCACCGGACGGGTGTGGCGAGTTTTGAAGCGGGCCGTATCGAGAATGGTAGAGTTAGTGTACGAGATCCTCGGGATCATGGCGGCGGTACCATTTGTTAGTAAATCGAGCAAGGCTCGCGACAAAGTGACAAAAGTGGTATTGACTAAGGAAGTATATTTTGACCCGGGAAGAGGTATTTGTGGTGATGTAGAGTGTTTCCTCGTGGACTTAGATGTAAGTTTTGCGGTGTTTCGGCGGTATGGCGAGTTGTTCTCGTAAGTATAGTAGTGAAGACTATATTGGCGCCGCGTTTGTTTTGAGACTTAGAAGGAACATTCGAATGAATGTTTCTAAGGAGGAGAATGTTATACCCGTAGTTCTAGGGTATGTATGCGAGGGCGTGCGTGCGAGAATCTGACAGAAAGATGGAAAGGAAGAAAGGCGATTTTTCCACGGAAAAGTTTAGGTTTTGTGAAGGAAAAAGGTTCGTTAATGGGGTGGATTCCCAGTTTGGTATTCGGACTTCTGGAATATTAGAGAATTATGGAATTTTATTTTGAAAATGGTCACGTGGGGCCACGGGAGAAATTCTGATTTTGTGGGGCCAGCTTTGTTTTGAGATTTTGGCCATTATGGATATTTTGGAAGATGTTTTATTTTGGGCCAATAGGAGGGTGACACGTGTCACCCACTTTAGGTGGCTTAGCGAATGGCATTTGTGCTGGACACCGGTTAGAGTCGTTTTTAAATGACGTTTCATAACTTGCGAGGAAAATTCGGCTATGTCTTTTCTTATTTTTGCGGATTTTAGAGGCGAATATTTTGGACCAGCGAGAGGCGACACTTGGCACCTCGTTGGTGAGCAAGGTGGCGGCCGCCGGGCGATTTGGGAAGGCAAGTGGGAGATATTTTTGGTAGATATTTTGTGTGCAAGTTGGCTAGGTACACATGGGTGAATCTTGGCCTACACTTGCCTAACACTTGGTGTAATCTTGGCCATTGGTTGGCTTTCACTTGACTATAAATACCCACTTTGAAGACTAATTCATTCCAAAATTGCCTAAGTCTTGAAAGCTTCTTCCTTCCCCCAGTGTAGTGTCTTGGCGAGAGCCCTCTCTCCCCTTGGCGAGAGTCCCCCACTAGTGGGGGTAGGCGAGGGTAGCCACCCCCTCCTGTGGTGTGGCGTGGGGTACCCCACTGCTAGTTTGTTTTCATATAATACCCACTCTTGGTAGAAATACTCTCAAAGTATTGTTATAATGCCCAAATTACCTTAGCGTATACCTTGTTGTATTCTAAGGTTATACCTATCTGAAAAGCCAAATACTATTATACTTCCGTCAGGTCACAAAGCGAAACCACAGGAAAATCTCCATAGTCAGTTGGAGTATTGTGAAGAAGTTGGTTAGAACTTCTAAGGGTGGTTTAAGCGGGTTGGGCGCTCGGAGTTGGAGCTAAGCGATTGCCGGGATCGACTTTATATTTGGATAATTATGGGCTTAGCGAGGTAAATATCTTGTCCTATTGTAATTGGATATTACATGTTGTAGGAAAATATAGTTAAAATATACTATATATATATAAGCGAACATAGCTTGTGTGATGTCCTTGGAATTAAGCTGAAGAAGTATTTGTTTTACATGGGGCGTATTCTGATGAACTTGTGTAGTAATCTTGTGGAGTAGAATTGTACGTTCGGGTTAGATGTATAACCCACGGTTGGCTTGATGGCGGCCAGATAGAGAGGAGATTTACTGTTTGTTGCGGGGAAGTCTTTGTCGAATTTTTAGGTAGAATGTTCTACGATAAGATCTAGATGTTAATAAAGCGCCTTGTGGCCTTATAGGTTGAAGTACTACGTGTGGCGCGTTACTTGGCTTAAGGAGTAGCCAAGCGGCTTGAGGTACTCGGGCGTTTTGCTATTAGTCGATGTCGTCGCGAGGTATGTGAACCTCTTCCTATCTCTTACAGCATGATATGTGTGAACTATGTAGTACGGTAGCGTACATGTGCTAAATGTATTCGATGGGTTTAAAACATAAAGTGTTATAACGGCTTTATGGGAAGTTGGTTATAACGACTTTATGTAGATAAGAAAACACTTTGTGGTTTTAAAAGGTAAATGATTTGTTTATAAGCGGCTTGATGTGTGATTATAAAGAACTTGAAGTATTTCAAAGATTTACGAAATCGTTTTGAAAGAAGTAATACTTGGTTTTGAGAACTTAAGAGTTATACTAGCTTTATGGGAAGTTAGGTATAGCGGCTTAAACGTTTCTTGATGTTGGAAATCGGGATGTGTATCGACAAACCAACTGCGGCGTTAATAAAAGGAAATGTTTTGAATAATTAAGTATTATTAAAACCGGTAGAAACTTCCATCTGCATAGAAGCTAAGATGAGACAAAATGATATTTCTAGATCATGTTTCTTTGTAATAAGATTGTTATAAACAAGAATATCTACTCGCATATAAGGCTTATGTTTCTCAGTTGTTTAAAGAGAATTATATTCTTAAATGAATAAGACTATGAACTCTGAAACCTTTCTAAAATAAAGCGTGAACATTTGAAATTAGGCAAACTTGGGCGTTTGGAAAATAATGTTGTTACTTGATTTTACAAAGGTAAGAGTTTTGGTTTTCTTAAAAGGACAGTCACTCTATTTTATACTACGGGTATTGTGTGACTTATGTGAAAGAAACAGATCTTTTTTTAAGAGATTTTAATGTGTGAAGTACTTTGGGAATAGATACCCGAACTTGGTAGTAGAAAGTACCTTGTGTGAATAACTTGATTGTATTGGTTTGTGATAGCCTTGTAATACTTTCTTGTTGCTTTGATAAGTAAGCGTGTTAGGATGCTACGTGTGTTAGTATCTTGTGATGTTTGTGTAAGGGGTTTCCGCGATTGTGCTTATTAACTATCGATCGTTATGATAGTATTGTGGCGTCGTCTCTTGAGATGATTAGAGTTAAAGCGCCCTCCGTCGGGGGTAGACTCGGCGATGCAGGACCGTGATTCGAGAATACCTCATGCGGGTCTGAGGGCCTATCGCGGAGCTACGAGAGTTCGAGTTAGTATCGTCCTTTATGGGCATGCGGTCGCGTGGCCATGCGGACTCGAAAGTCGGGGCGATGCGGGAGTAGCTACCCTCGATGCGAGGAATACCTCATGCGGGCGATGAGATTGGCCTATGCGGGGCTGCGGAAGTTCGAGGACTAGACGCATTCATTAGATCTGCGGGCAAGTGGCGGCTTTGATCATGTGGCGATGCAAGCGGATCTTATAATCTGATTTATGACCTTGTTGATGCGTAGGTGTTAGTAGTCGGCTATGCCTTCGTACTTACCATGCAGTTTTATTAGGACACGGTGGGACACGGTGTTCATGTGTATTCCTTGGTGCTTGTATATCATAAAGCTGGCGGTGAGGAAGGTATTCCACGAGCACGATTGATGTTGTGGGCGTGAGACCCGTTGTTAAATTGAGTGATGACTTGAGGTGTGAGTCCACGACTTGACATGGCCTTATTTGTGGTGGCGTAGTTTGGTTATCATACATGTCTCTGCTTGGTATAGACTACTATGATTTCATTTCTGATGTTATTTTTAGTTTCACATACTCGGTTTTGTTATCTTGACCTCGCCTTGAAGTGCGTCTGCGAGTTGAGGTACATCGATCGTTGATCCTAGCTCTCGGAGTCACGATTCAGCGTTTGGGAAGCTCCGTTTCTCGGAGGCTTATCGATGGTATAGTCCCCATCGTAGTAAGTGTTTACATTCGGGGTTTGGCGGGGCCCTGTCCACATTGTGTCGTATCATTCTTAAGTGCATGTAATGTGTTGTGGCGGGGTTGGTAAAAAGGATTAAATTTGTTCATTTGTAAAGAGTTGATAGTTATATATATGCGGAGGCAAGTTTTCTGATTATTGTTTTATATTTACTGTTATCTCATTTGTTGTTTTATGTTCAGATTACTCGATGTTGTGTCACTAGGGTGCAGGGTAAGGCACCGATCAGACCGATTTCGGGTCGTGACACATGCACTTCCAGCGATTTGGGAGGCGAGTTCTCGGCATTTCTTGCACATTTCTTGCCTCGCGAATGAGGAGGCTCGGGTAAACAATTTTTGACATTAAGCGGGGCAGGCGGGCCGGTTAGAAGTACAATGTGAGTTCGACTCATTAGCTCAGTATGTTCCAGTGGTAGGCGATATGGAGGGCCAGTACACGGCTACGTCGCGGGTGGATGATTACTTGGCGAGGCTTAGGTGTAGCTCTTCAGGGCATGGACATTGCCAGCGTCTGGCTCATGCACTAGGATGTGAGACGCGGAATCGACGGAATGGCGAGATCGGCGAGAAGAGGCGAAGCAGGTCCTTTGGTAACTTTCGGACCCGTGACCGCTCTAGTTATGTACCTCCGGTCTGAGTGGTCCCTCGATCTTGGGGGCGTTCGGGGTGACCGGGAGCTGGGAGCTCGCCACGGGCTTAGTTCACGGTATCGTGAGTGCTAGCGGCCGATTCATGTCACGCCGATTGTACGCGCGCAAACATCATCCCGGGAATGTCGTCTTTTCGGTGCTTGTTTCACTGCGGCCGTCGGGAGCCATGTGACGAGCGTGCTAGGAAAATGCCGTGACTTTAGCGCGACTGGGATCGATGGCGCGTTATGGCCCTACTGCGGTTATGCGGCGTGAGCGGACTTATGATTAGAGTGGGCGGTAGCTTAAGGTATATCCCAACCCTCAGAGGCTTGTATGTTTTGATGTTATGTTAATGTGTTAAGTGTTATGTTCGGATAGCTTTGTGCTAAAATGTGATTTAGGAACTGGTTGGGAAAAAGGGTAAGCACAGGGTGAGAAAATGATGAACCTTAGAATATTACAGTTGAGACCTTAGATGTAAAGGCGTCTTGAGTACAAGATTTTGCAGTGATCCTTGTCGAGTGCATTTTATGCCTAGAATGTATTGTGTGATAAGTCACAGGTTGGGTAAATGAAAGTGGTATCTTTCATGATGTGTTTTAGCAAGATTGTTCATTGTCGAGGAGCGAGAGTTGGCGCGACGATGGAGTCGGGTTGGGGCCGTGTTGCGGGCGACCCGCGACTGTTTAGTGGGGTCAGCTGCAGGTGGTCCGCCCGGTGGTAGGTCACGAGTCTTTGGGCCCAAGTTTAGTTGACCATCGTATGAGTTCGTGGGTGTGTTCGACCGAGCGGTCGTGAAGGCGGGAATGGCCTTAAGGAAGATTGAGGCTAGTAGATGACCAAGTTTGGAGGTGGTGACTCCAAAGTTTTGGAAACTAAAGCAATGGTGAAGTATGGTGCGTATACTAGAAGAGTTCAAGTGTTAGGAGAGCACGGCGAGTAAGGAAGAGAAGAGCGTGTGTTATGTTTGTGGCCGTGTGTGGCGGTGGAAACTTGTTAGAAGAACTTCATCTTTATCGCCTTGAGAAGGAACATTCGGGACGAATGTTTCTAAGGAGGAGAATGTTATACCGTATTTCAGTATATGCGTGAGGCGTCACGTATAATAATTTAAGCCTAAAGGTGGGCTAGTTTGAAATTTGTACCTGACCCGATTAAGTCGTTTTTCGTGAAACGTTTCCCACGACTTTCGTAGGAAAATTCGGCTATGTCATTTCTAATTTTCAGTTTTTAGAGACAAAACATTTTGGACCAACGGGAGGGTGACAAGTGTCACCCTCGCATTGGAAGGTGAAGCGGTAATGCTTGGCGATTGGGTCTTGTGTAGTAGGTAGGATATTTTGTGCAAGTTGTGTGGTAGATGAATAAGGTCTACATGGTTGAAATCTAGCCCTACTTGCACCAGCTGTCTTCGTCTTGGCCGTTGGTTGGCCTTCACTTGACTATAAATACCCCACAACTTGTGAACTTCTTCATCCAAAAATTTCCTAAGTCTTGAAAACCTTTCCCCCTCCTCTTGCTCTCGTCAATAGCCCCTCTCCCTTTGAGAAGGCCTTGGCGAAACCCCTCCCACTTTTGTGGTGCCACTAGCGAAGTACCCACTAGCCTAGTTGTTTTCGTATAATACCCCTTGTTGTGGTATAGAAATACTCTCCTAGTATTGTTATAATGCCCAAAATACTTTAGCCAAATACCTTGTAGTACTTTCCAAAGTACCCTTTTTACAAAAGCCCAGAAAATACCATTATACTTTCCCTCAGTCACTAAAACGAAACCCTAAGTAAATCTTCACCCGTTGTTGAAGTTATAAGTAGAAGTTGGTTAGAACTTCTAAGGGTTGGTTGGAGCGGGTCGGAGCGCACGGAGTAGGAGCTAAACCTTGCTCAGGATCGACATATAAACTCGGATAATTTTGGGCTTATCGAGGTAAACACTCTTGACCTTCTGTTGTAATTGGAAATTACATGTTGTAGGAGTATATAGTTAAGTATACTATATATAGAACTGATCATAGTTGTGCCAATGTCTTTTGACTTAAGCCTGAATAATACTTACAGCAATGTCTTGCGACTTAAGCCTGAATTATACTTACGGCAATGTCTTTTGACTTAAGCCTGAATAATACTTACGGCAATGTCTTGCGACTTAAGCCTGAATTATACTTACGGCAATGTCTTGCGACTTAAGCCTGAATTTTAAGAAGTGAACTGAACTGTAATTACATAGGGTGTATTCTGATGAGACTTGTAGTATTCTTTGTGAGTAGAATTGTACGTCCGGTCGGGCGTGCAAACCCCACTGGTTGGCTTGGTAGCGGCCTCGATTGAGAGGAGATTTCTGCATTGCGGGGAAGGTCTTGCGAATTTTTACGTAGAATATTCGTCGGGATCTAAAAATATTAATAGGCGCCTTGTGGCCTCTATAGGTTGAAATACTACGTGTGGCGCGATCTACTCGGCAAGGTGCGGTAAGCGGTTTGAGGTACTTGGGCGTTTTGCTATTAGTCGATAATCGTCGCGAGGTATGTGAACCTCTTCCTATCTCTTCTAGCATGATATGGGTGAACTATCTGATGCGGTGAGCGTCATGTGCTAAATGTATTTGATTGGTTTAAAACATAAAGTATTATAACGGCTTTATGGGAAGTTAGTTATAACAGCTTTATGTAGGTAAGAAAATACTTGTGATTTTTAAGAGGCAACTGATTTGAACTATAACTGGCTGGCTATGTGATAATAAAGAACTTGAAGTATTTCAAAGATTTTGAATCATTTTGAGAGAAGAAGTAATACTTGGTTTTTGGAAACTTGAGAGTTATACTAGCTTTATGGAAAGTTAGGTATAACGGCTTAAAAATGTTTTACTGATTTCGGAAATCAGAATGTGTATCGACAAACCACTGCAGCGTTAATAAGGAAATGTTTTGGGCCAGATTAGTATTATTAAAACGGTAGAAACTTCCATCTGCATAGAAGCTAAGATGAGACAAAATGATATTTCCTAGATCATGGCTGCTGTAATAAGATTGATTATAAACAAGAATAACCTACTCACTTATAAGACATAGGTTTCTCAAAACGTTTAAAGGAGAATTATGTTTTAAAGGATTTAAAACTATGAACTACGAAACCTTTTCTAAAATGAGAAACTTGAGCATTTGAAATTAGGCAAACTTGAACATTTGGAAAATAAGGTTGTTACTTGATTTTACAAAGGAAAGCATTTTGGTTTACTTAACAATGTTAATCACTCTAATTTTATACTACGGGTATCGGGTGACCTTTGTTATAGAATTGGTTATTAAAAGGAATTTAACGGAAGTAGTTCTTTAAGGTTAAAAATCCGGACTTCGACATAAAATGAAAGTACCTCGAGTTGTGTGTAACTTGCTTATGCTTGTTGTTATGAAACTTGACCATGTTACGTGTGATAGCCTTGTTGTGCAAGTAATGTGTTCTACTCGATTACCGGTTCATCCGGGAATGTATGTCACTTGATTACCAGTTCATCAGGAATGTATTTCACACGATTAGGTTAAATCAGAATGTATTTCACACGATTAGGTTCATCAGAATGTATTTCACACGATTACGGTTCATCAGAATGTATTTCACTGATTAGGTTCATCAGGAATGTATTTCACTCGACTCTAGGTTCATCAGGAATGTATTTCACTCGACTAGGTTCATCAGAATGTATTCACTCGACTCTTAGGTTCATAGGATGAGCAGGAATGTATTCCACACGTTTCTATATTGGGTCCATAAGATGGGCGAGACACATCACGTATCACATGATTTGTACCTAGGCTGGCAGCGGTGAGGAAGAAGTTCCACGGGCATGAGGATGACTTTGAGGCGTGAGTCACGACTTGACATATTTGCTTTTATGTTGTGAAGCGTAGTTTGGTTATCATACATGTCTCCTACTTTATATAGACTATTATGATTTCATTTCTGATATTTCTGATTTCACATACTTGGTACTGTTATCTTGACCTCCTTGAAGTGCGTTCATCTGCATGAGTAAAAGGTACATCATTGTCGATCCGCTTATAGGATCACATTTCGTGTTGGGAAGCTCCGTTCCTTGGAGGCTTATCTTTCGGTATGTTACCTGAGTGCAGTAGATTCTTATACATTCGAGGTATGGCGGGGCCACTGTCCGTCATAGCTGTTGTAAAAATCTTAAGTGCATGCCTTTGTTGTGGCGGGGGTTTGTAAAAAGGATAACTGTTCGGGTATTTATGTATATATGATGAAGGCAACTGTTTTGGTTGGCCTGTTTATTATCTTTTCTCTTAATTCATGTTCATGTTTTTATTTCCGCTGATTTTCTCTGATGTTGTATCACTAGGGTGCCCGGGGTAAGGCACCAGTCACGGGCCCGGGTTCGGGTCGTGACAATAGGGTGAGAAGTACCTTGAGATAAGAGAGAGATTTATTTCAGACTAAGAATGAGAAGTTAAGTGTGACGATGAGTCGGGTTATGAACTCATTTCGGGTCAACCGATAGTATGAAATGGGGTGATGTCAGTTAGAAATGGTCCCGTTATGTGAAAGGGTCACGAGGATGCCAGGCCTAAGTTGGGTTAATCGTTGTACGAATTTGTGGACGCGTTCCACCAGAATCAGGTCGTAAGGACCGAGAAGAGCCTTAACGGGAATGTAAGTAACAATATGGCCAAGTTTGGTTAGTAACTCCAAGGATTGGGGAACAGAAACAATATTTGAGATGTTGTACGTTTGCTAAATAAGTTTAGGAGTACGAGAAAGTATGACAAGTAAGGAAATAAAGGAACCTCTAAGGATCCCGTGTTTGAGAAGACTGTAACCTTCGAGTTTTGTGAGAAGGGACCACGGACGGAAGGTCCATTGATATGTTTACGTATGTTATGTGGTGTCCATGTGTGGCATCGTTGGTCTTGTGCAGTATTGATTGATAGGAATGGTAAAGAGATTTTTGCCGGAGTTTGTATAGCTTGACAACCGACTAAGAACATTCGGGGACGAATGTTTCTAAGGGGGGAAGAATGTTACACCCCGTAAGTCCAGGACATGTATAAGAGAATGTACGTAAGGAACACAGGACTTGAAAATTGGTACGAAAGGAAGAATTATTTTTCCGACAGAAAATCTTCCGAACGTCGGAAAGGAAAAATGTTCGTTGTTGAGAATTGGATTCTCAAAATGCATTATTTGAAGAGTATGGAACTTATTAACATTATGAGAATTTATTTTTACGAATTTGGTCACGTGGGGCCCACCCGAGGAATTTTACGTTTTGCGGGGCCCACGAGGGTTACAGAATTTTTATGGAAGAATGATAGGGCGACACGTGGAACCCCCACATTTGGTCTTGGACGAATTATAGTAAGGGTAAAATGGTCATTGACCATCAAGGAAGATAAGTCTTCAAAGCTTGAGATTGTTGACTTGTCAACTTGTCCACTTGGCCAATTATCCAAGTGTCTTTCATCCTAGCCACTCAAGTGTTGATATTTGACCCTCCATTGTGTTTTATATACCACACTAGTAGCAAGACAAGGTCTTCCACACTTAGAAAAATTAGAGAACACTTGTGCTAGCTTTGAGAGCTCTCGGGTTCACCATTCCCACACAAGAAAATTTTGTAATTTTGTTCCATTATTCACAAGACTTAAACCCAAGGTCCCTAAGGGTATTGTAAGGATATCTCAATAGAAATATTTCGGAAAAACGACGTTTTCACGTTAGTCGCAAGGCGAAAACCTAAGTAGTTTTCATAGTTTTGGATTGGAAATGGAAGAGAAGTTGGTTGTGAACTTATAAAGGCTTCAAATAGCGGATTGGAGCATAAAGGAAAGGAGCTAAGAATTGCTAAGGAGCGACTTTGAATCTTGGAATTTTTAAGGGCTTGTAAAGGTATAATTCTTGTCGTTTTAGCAATTAAAGTTTACTTATAATTGTAGTTATGGATATTAGCAAGCATGATATGTTTAGTATGAAGTTTGATAAGTGTATTGGCTATTGGAACCCTAATCCGAAAACTAGCATGTTTAGCCTTAAGATTACAATTCAAGTTGATTATTAGTTTAAGTCGCCGCATGTTGTATAAAGAAGGAAATTGTAGTTGTTGAAGTTGTTTATGGCTATATAACATGTTAGACCTTATAACTTGGAATTGGAAAAGAATTGGAAAAGACTTAGTGTTGTTGTATAAGTTAGTCGAGAATGGCTTTGATTATGGACTTAGTTGGTATTAATTTGTGGGGCGGAATTTTACACGTTTGTAAGGCGTGTAATCCCCTTTGATTGGTTGGTATGTTGAGCCTTAAATGTGGCATGTTTGGTTATTGAATTCGGCCTTGAAAAAGGTGGCAAAGTATGTAGAAACAAAGGAAGTGCTGCCCGATTTTCCGTAGAATAAGAGACCGTTTACTTAGTATTATTCTACGTTAGAGACTAGAAGTTGATAGTCATGTTGTGACCATTATAGGTTGACACTTCTACGTGCGGCGTATTCAGCTTAGCTTGTGGATTTAGCCGAAAAGGTATGTGAACTATCTCCTCTTCTAGCATGATTCCTTAAGATAAAGAAAGTATGTCCTGCTCCTTAAATGATCCATTCCTTGGTTGTACTTGGGTTGCCTAAAATAGAATTTGTTCTATGTACTTCCTTGATTGTACTTTGATGTTTAAATTGTAAGTTGTATAATCCATTTCCTTAGTGAAGTTTGGATTCTTAAAAGTGAAAGTATTTTACTTAAAGTACATAGAGTCTTGAAAAGGAAGTGGTTTCCAAATCTTTTGGCTAGTGCCTTAGTTCCAAAACCTAAGGTTGTTATAATGACTTTAGGGGAGTCAAAAAGAGTGAGTTACTTGAGGTTTAAAAGTAGAAGAAACTTGTTTTTCTAAATATTAAGAGACTTGAAGTATTTTGAAAGTTAAGAACTTGATTTGTAAGTATGTGATACTTGGTTTTAAAAGTATAAGTCTCTTGGTTATAAAAGGAATGAATATGTCTAAAACCATAAAGGGTTATAACGGCTTTATGTGAAGTTGGTTATAACGGCTTTATGGAAGGTTAAGAAAGTTGTCTATTTTGATTAATGGGCATAAGTTGCCTAGATTGTGAAAATTTGAAGTTACTTGATTTCAAGCTTTGAAATGAGTTTTCTAAAAGTGTAGTAACTTCCTTTGAAAAATAGACATACCTTGATACTACGGGTGTTAGTATCTTGGGGTTTTACATAAAAAAGAGTCTTTTGAAAAGAATGTACGTACGTAGTACTTTGGCTTGTTTAATTGAGAATTATTCTATGTGTGCCTTGATAAGTACTTTGGCTTGTTTAATTGAGAATTATTCTATAAGTGTTATACCCCGTATTTCCAGAGTATGTACGTAAGGACGTACGTAGAAAAATTTGAAACTTGTACTAAGGCTTGGCCGTATTCATTTTGTTCCTGACACGTTTAGAGTCGTTTTTAAAGCGTTTTCCACGACTTTCGTAGGGAATTTCGGCTATGTCATTTTTAATTTTTGCGGATTTTTAGAGGCGAAACATTTTGGACCAACGGGAGGCGACATGGCACCCTCCAATTGGTGGACTTGAAGCGTCCGTTGGGGCGATTTGGGCTAGCCTTTGCACGTTTTTGGTGCCTTGGCTAAAGTCGAGGTTGGTAGGATATTTGTGTGTAGTAAATCCTAGCCCTACACTTACCTAACACTTGGTTTAATCTTGGCCATTGGTTGGCCTTCACTTGACCTATAAATACCCCTCTCCCTTTGATGAATTCTTCATCCTTTCCACAAATCTCTAAGTGTTAAAATCCTCCCCTCTCTTGTTGTTGTTCTCGTCCCTCCCCCCTTGGCCGAGAGCCCCTCCCCCTTGTGTGGCCTTGTGGCCGAGACTTCACCCCCCTCCTAGTGGTGTTGTTCTCGTATAATATACCCCCCTTTGTGGGGTAGAAATACTCTCGCAAGGATTGTTATAATGCCCAATTACCTTAGTAGTATACCTTGTTGTATTCTAAGGTTATACCTATCTGAAAATGCCCGAGAAATACTATTATACTTCCGTCGGTCCACAAAACCGAAACCTAGGAAAATCTCCATAGTCAGTTGGAGTATTGTGTAGAAGTTGGTTAGAAGCTTCTAAGGGTGGTTTAGAGCGGGTTGGGCGCTCGGAGTTGGAGCTAAACGTTTGCCCACGCTCGACATTAGCTAGGATAATTATGGGCTTATCGAGGTAATAATCTACTCCCTCTGTAGTAATTGGAAATTAAATATTATTACAATATATAGTTGAATTATACTATATATAGAACTGAACGTAGTTCTCGGCAATGTCTATTGACTTAAGCTGAATAATACTTACAGCGATGTCTTGCGACTTAAGCTGAATTTAAAGAAGAATCTTGGTGTAATTACATAGGGTTGTATTCTGATGGACTTGTGTAGTAGTGTAGTGGGTAGAATTGTACGTTAGGGTTAGGCGTATAACCCACTGGTTGGCTTGGTAGCCGGCCTCGATAGAGGAGGAGATTTCTGTTGTTGCGGGGAGAGTCTTTGCCGAATTTTCGGTAGAATGTTCTCTGATGAGATCTAAATGTTAATAAAGCGCCTTGTGGCCTTATAGGTTGAAGTACTACGTGTGGCGCGATCTACTTGGCTTAGGAGTAGCCGACGGTTGGAAGTACTTGGGGCGTTTTGCTATTAGTCGATAATCGTCGCGGTATGTGAACCTCTTCCTATCTCTTCTAGCATGATATGTGTGAACTATGTAGTGCGGTGAGCGTCATGTGCTAAATGTATTTAATTGGTTTAAAACATAAAGTGTTATAACGGCTTTATGGGAAGTCGGTTATAAGCGACTTTATGTTGGTAAGAAAATACTTGTGGTTTTAAAAGGTAAGCGATTTGAACTATAAGCGGCTTGTTATGTGTTAATAGAGAACTTGAAGTAATACTTGGTTTTGAAAACTTAAGAGTTATACTAGCTTTATGGGAAGTTAGGTATAACGGCTTAAGAATGTTTCTTGATTTGGAAATCGAGAATGTGTATCGACAAACCAACTGCGGCGTTAATAAAAGGAAAATGTTTTGAATAATTAAGTATTATTAAAACCGGTAGAAACTTCCATCTGCATAGAAGCTAAGATGAGACAAAATGATATTTCCTAGATCATGATTCTTTGTAATAAGATTGTTATAAACAAGAATATCTACTCGCATATAAGGCTTATGTTTCTCCATTGTTTAAAAGAGAATTATATTCTTAAATGAATAAGACTATGAACTGAAACCTTTCTAAAATAAGAAGCGTGAACATTTGAAATTAGGCAAACTTGGGCGTTTGGAAAATAATGTTGTTACTTGATTTTACAAAGGTAAGAGTTTTAGTTTTCTTAAAAGGACAGATCGCTCTATTTTATACTACGGGTATTGTGTGACTTATGTGAAAGAAAGCAGATCTTTTAAAGATTTAATGTGTGAAGTACTTTGGGGATAGATACGAACTTGTTAGTAGAAAGTACCTTGTGTGAATAACTTGATTGTATTGGTTTGTGATAGCCTTGTAATACTTTCTTGTTGATTTGATAAGTAAACATGTTAGGATGCTACGTGTGTTAGTATCTTGTGATGTTAGTGTAAAGGGGTTTTCCGCCATTTGCGCTTAAAGTTGTTTGACTATCGGTAGATTATGTTGGTATTGTACCACTCGCCTTGACTTGTGCGGAGGTTAAGCGCCTCCGATGCGGGGTAGACTCGAGCGATGCAGGACCGTGATTCGAGAATACCTCATGCGGGTCCGGGGATCCATGCGGAACTACGGAGTTCCGTGTTAGTGTCGCGGCCTTTATGGTCATGCGGTCTTTGTGGCCATGCGGTGCGAGTCGGGGCGATCGGGAGTAGCTACCCTCGATGCGGGGTTATACCTCATGCGGGCCTATGAGGTTGGCCTATGCGGAGCTGCGGAGAGTTCGGGGCTAGACGCGCACATTTGATCTGCGAGCGAGTGACCGGCTTTTATCATGTAGATGCAGGCGGATATCATGACACGATTTATGACCTTGTTAGTGCGTAGGTGTTAGTAGTCGGCTATGCCTTCGTACTTACCACTGTCTTGTTTTATTAGGACACGAGTTGGACACGGTGTTCATGTATTCCTTGGTGCTTGTATATCATAAAGCTGCCGGTGAGGAAAGGTATTCCACGGGCATGATTGATGTTGTGGGCGTGAGACCCGTTGTTATGTTTGAGTGATGACTTTGAGCGTGAGTCACGACTTGATATGATGCTTGTTTATTGTGAAGCGTAGTTTTGTTATCATACATGTCTCTGCTTTATATAGACTACTATGATTCCATTTCTGATATTTTGATTTCACATACTAATTTGTTATCTTGACCTCGCCGAAGGCTGCGTTCATGCCGCGAGTAAAGGTACACCGATCGTTGATCCTCGCTCTTAGGGTCCTGATTCGGTAGCGGAGAGCTCCGTTTCTCGGAGGCTTGTCTTGGTATAGTCCTGTTGTTGTAGGTGCTTACGTTCGGGGTATGGCGAGCCATCCGTCGTTGTTGTCATATCATTCGTAGAAGTGCATGAAATCTTTGTTGTGGCGGGGTTTATAAAAAGGATTAAACTGTTCATGATGAAAAAGTTGTTATTTACATATATGCCGAAAGGCAAGTTTTTCTCAGATTATTGTTTCATATTTCATAATATGTCTTGTATCGTTTTATGTTCCGCTGATTACTCTGATGTTGTATCACTAGGGTGCCCGGGGTAAGGCACCTGTCACGGGCCCGGAATCGGGTCGTGACAATAAGTGCCTTGAGTTTATAAAATGAAAGTCTATAGATTTTATGAACTTGCCTATGTGTGCTGGTGATAGCCTTTGAGTGCAAGTATTATGTTTTATTACGTTGTCGCGACTCTCGGTTGGAGGGTCGGCTGTCTTGTTGTAAAATTACTTGGACGTACCGACAGTGATGTGGGATTCCACGGGTATGCTTCAATTATTTGTATTACTCCTTGGAAATGCTTATACGATGTGGGATTCCGGGGCATGTGACCAGGAGGCGGGTTAGATTCCCGGATTTGTTTGTATTACCCCATGGTCATGCTTATACGATGTGGGATTCCGGGGCATGCGACCACGTGGGATATTGTTGTTCCATGGATTGGACCTCCATGAGATTTAGTTACGCAGGCTGGATCTGGTAGTTAGCTTTGGTACTTGCCCTTTCGATTGATAGCGCCGGTTGGATCGGTAGATAGCTTTTCGTACTTTCCCCGTCAGTGCTATTACCTGATTTGGTCTGATGAACTCCGGTAGATAGCTTTCGCACTTGCCCGGTCATATCTCGTGGCACCAATTTGAATCACAGTAGTTAGCTTCGTACTTGCCCCGTCGATTGTTGGCCTTGGTGGATCAGTAGTTGGCTTTCATACTTGCCCCGTCAGTTTTATGATCTGGTGGATCTGGTGGTTCGTTTTCCTACTTAGCGTCTGATTTTAGGACCACGAGTGGGACTTGGTGTTCATGTATTATTATCTGGTGTTATATTATATCATGGACTGCCGGCAGTGAGGAAGGATTCCACGGGCATGATTGATATTATGGGCGTGAGACCCATGGTTATATTTTAGTAATGACTTTGAGGGCATGCGTCCCTGACTTGATATGACGGCTTAAGTATTGTGTATTGTAGGTTGGCTATCTTACATGTCTCTGTTTGTTTAGGAATTATGATTTCATTCTGATGCTAACATTTCACATACTTGGTACATTCTTACGTCTTGACCTCGCCCGGGCTGCGTTCATCTGCGAGTTTAGGTCTGCCTTGATTTGGTGATCTGCAGTGTAGGACCACCTTTCGAGTTTTGGATAGCTCCATTTGTTCAGGAGTTTATCATTTTGGTATAGTTCCTTCAATACATGCTTTTATGCGATTGTAGATGCGGCGGGGCCTTGTCCCGTCATAGTTCAGTATAACTCTTAGAGGTCTGTATTCATATGTGGGATTGGACTCATGTACAGTGTAGTGTCTTTTGATTATGTATATTGTATGGCAGCCTTGTCGGCTTTGCCCTTGCACGTACGTTGGTTTGAAAAAAAAAAGAGGTGTTATTTAATTTCCGCAGTTTACTTAGTTGTTAAGGTAGAAGGGTGCCCAGGTAGGGCACCAGTCACGGGCCTGGGGTTCGGGGCGTGACAAACCCTACCCATTATCGCACTAAATTCTTATTCCTGGTCCGGAACAAATCTCACTATTCAAGTCATGAAAACCTAGTGGTCTTCTTAGCTTAACTACCCACTTTCATTCCACACAACCCATGGAATTATCACACTAATATACCCCACGTATACTATGTACCTCGACCAAGATCAACTGTAAAATCTTTCACTCAAGACGGCCTTGCACCTAAGGTCTCCACGGTTATCAATATTCTATGGTTCACAATTTCCATGCTCCCAAACTTACCCTTCCTTCTAACCAGGTGTCTTAACACAATTTAACACAATTCTATCCGAGTATAACACTTAACATATAACCACCATAACAACACATACTAGTCTCTAAAGGGTTAAAGATATACCTGTAACTATTACTTCACTTTCCCATCGTCGCTCTAATCGAAATCCTGCCTTGCAGGGCGCATAGCTAAAGAAGGCGATGAACCAACCACTGATCCCGAAGGCTGAGTCTTAATATCCGCGCTACATCTGGTCAGACAATTCTTCGCAAAATTGTCACGACCCGTTCCGGGGCCCGTGACTGGTGCCTTACCCCGGGCACCCTAGTGATACAACATCAGAGAAAATCAGCGGAAAATAAAAACTTAAACATGAACAAGAGATAAGATAATAAAACAGGCCAACCAAACGGTTACCTTCCAATGAAATATATATATACAAATCTTTCAAACCGAACAGTTTAATCCTTTTTACAAACCACACTGCCATGATACTATAGACCTCTAAGAGTTTTATACGACATGGCCGGGACAGGTTTCGCCATACCACAGATGTACAAGAACCTGACTCGGGGTAACATACCAAAGATAGGCGGTTCAAAGGACCGCTAAAGCTGAACTTCCACGCGACCTCTGCGTGGTGCAGGTGTATGAACATCTGCCTAGCTATGGAAGGTGAAGAACCATGGCCCGATCTCGTAGTCGTGCTATCCTACCAGTGCCACCCACAGTCGGACGATCTCTCGCCAAATGGCCTGTTGGCGCAAGAATAACAATCTCCCAAAATAGTACGACACTCTCCCTTATGAAGTTTTCCACAGCGGCCTGCTGAGACAAGGGCGACCTCATCCGGCGACTCTACTCGCGAAAATCTGAAACACAGGAGCCACGACACTCCTGAATATCTGAAGGTCCCGAAAGCTGTGGAGGACCACTCTGTACTGGCGGAGGTACATAACTAGTCTGCTGCTGAGGCGGTCCGCCTCGAAAGTTATCAAAGGACCTGCTTATTACGGCCCCCTTCTGTGATCTTGGTCATTCCGCCGACCTCTCTCGCTCCTCACATCCAAGTGCATAAGCTGCGTGCGGGCAATGTCCATGCCGGTGAAGAGCTACACCGAACAAGCCTCTGCTAAGTAGTCGCCGAGCCGGTGGCGTGCAGTGCACTCTGTCCTCCATACTGGCTACTAACGCGGGGACATACCGAGCCAATGAGTCGAACTCCACATTGTACTCCCGAACCGTACGCCCGCTCTGCCTCAACACCAAAAATATGTCGGCCCGAGCCCTCCTCGCCTGTGGAGGTAATAAATATGCAAGAAATGCCTCTGAGAACTCGTTCCATACGGCTGGAAGTGCATGCTCTCCCGGGGCGGCTCATGAATCAAACCAATCATTGCGATATCACGCAGCCGATGCGAACCCAAGACCACTGACTCGGTCTCCGAAGCCTTGATCACTCTCATGATCCGCTGTAACTGTCGGATGAACTCCTGCGGATCATCCTCAGGCCTCGACCCGTAGAACTCTGGCGGGCTACAACTTAGAAAGTCCCGTAGCCTCAAACTATCCGATCTCGGGTGAACCACGGGTGCTACTGGAACTGCTGCGTCCAGCCTATCCTCATGTCTGGCCACGATCCTGGCCAGTAACTGGGCCATCTCTTTGTAACCCATCTCCTCTGCTCCAGGCTGTGGGACTGGAGGCTCAGGTACTGTTGTCTCAGCAGCCACTGCTGCGGCTCTAAACTCTGCTGGGGCCGGTGGCGTCACAAAACTCGCCGTCTGAAGCACAATCTCAGGTACTGACCGGGCCTGCGCCCTCGTACTCCTCTGTATCTCACTAGCAGCTCCCTCGGCTGCCTTGCCCACCTGGGCCCGGGTTGCCTTGCGCGGAGGCATAACTGGTAAAAATGAGATACGTCAGAGGGGTCCAACTTACAACACAGCTCTAAGGCACGATCTCAGAATGAGAAGAAGGGAAACCAATCCTAAATGTCCTGCAACCTCCTGATTATAGATGTGGTGCACAACACACCGATAATCAAGACTCTACTAGACACGGTCTGCAGACACTTTCCGAGGATTAACTGCTCTGATACCACTTTAAAACCAATGATAAAGCCATTCTTTCGTTTTCATAAAGTCGTTATAACTAACTTCCCATAAAGCTGTTATAACACTTTATGTTTTAAACCAATTTTAAGACAAAACAATGCCTTTCCTTTTTAAACCAAAAACTCTTTAATTTCCTCAAGTCTCTTTTAGAAATCAAGTTCCTTACTTATTCTCATTTAGAAATCAAAAAACATTATTCTTTAAAAACCAAGTACTCATTACTCACGAATGAGGTTTCACACTTCTTAACAACTTTCACATCAATTCAATTAAGTCAAGTCTCTTATCTTTTAAGATTAAGTCTCTTAACTTCTTAAAAGCAATCAACCATTCTTTTCTCTCTTAAGTCGTTATACCTAACTTCCTATAAAGCTAGTATAACTCTTAAGCTTTCAAACCAAGTATTATTCTTCTAAAAAGGATTCTTAATTCTTTTAAAATACTTCAAGATTCTTATTATTCAGGCTTAAGTCAAAAGACATTGCCGTAAAACTATATTTAGTTAACACACGTCGTCTCACTATATATATATTCTTGTAAAATACTTCCGATTCTTATTATTGGGCTTAAGTCAAAAGACATTGCCACACGTACGTCTACCGTACTATATAAAATATCATGCTCAAGAGTATAGGAAGAATCACATACCTCGCGACGATTATCGACTATCAGCAAATAGCTCCAAAGTACTGTAATCCTGCTAGCCATTTTCACTTCTTCGAGTAGAATACGCTACTCGCAGTACTTCAACCTATAATGGTTACACAAGTCTATCAACGACTAGACTATCTGTAAAATAATTCTACGAAAAATTGGGCAGCACTTCCCTACCCGCCAAACTACACAAGTCTCATAAATACGGTCCTATGTAAATGCTGATTCGGTTCCCTTCTTATATACCTTCCTGGTATATAACTTATACTTAATTCTTATACTTCAACAGTATGTACTCTAATTACAAAAGAAGGTCAAGCGTATTTACCTCGATAAGCCAAAATTATCCAAGTTTAAATGTCGATCCTGAGCAACGTTTAGCTCGACTCAAGGCGCTCGACCGCTCAAACAACCCTTAGAAGTTCTACGCAACTTCTACTTAATACTTCAACTCGCTATGAAGATTTTCCTTAGGGTTTCGGTTTGAGACTAAAAGGACAAAGAGTAGTATTTAGGGCTCTACGTATAGAGGTAACTTTTGGAATACTACAAGGTATAAGGTCAAGGTATTTTGGGTATAGTAACAATACTTGGAGAATACTTTCTACCAAGGGGGGGGGTGTATTTCACGATAACTTCTCAAGAGGGGTATACTCTCGGCCAGGGCCTCTACTAGGGAGGGAGACTGCCGGCGAGGGCCTCTCAAAGGGGGAGGGGTGCTCTAGGACGAGAGCATCAAGAGGAGGGGGGAAGGATTGCAAGACTTAGAACACATTTTGGATGAAGAAGTCTTCAACAAGGGAGGGGTATTTATAGGCCAACCAATGGCCAAGATGAAGCCAAGTGCAAGGCAAGTGTAAGGCCAAGATCAAGCCAAGTGCACCCTAACCCTACTCCACAAAACAAGGCACCAAACAAGCCACAAAACAAGGCACAAAACAAGTCACAAAACAAGCCACAAAACAAGGCACAAAATAAGGCACAAAATCTTGCCAAGAACGCCCCACTTTCGGCCAAGCAAACCGCCCACTTGAGGGTGACAAGTATCGCCCTCTCGTTGGTCCAAAATGTTTCATCTCTCGGAAAAATCCGCAAAAATAATAAATGACATAGCCGGAATTTTCCCTACGCAAGTTCTGTAAAACGTTTCGTCAAGAAACGACTCTTTACGGGGGTTGTGTACAAATTTCGAATCTTGCCTAACTTTAAGGCCCAAACTTTTCTACGTATGCCCACACGTACATACTCAGGAAATACGGGGTATAACAAAAATGGTCCTGCCGCCCGCAGGTAAAGCAAGTTCCCCGAACACCATGACACTCCCCAGCACGGAACCTATCACAATGGCCACACCGAGGTAGGGGTGGTCTCATCTGACTAACATCCATGTTCCCCCCAAAACCTGAAACCTTGGAGCCCTGACCTGCTCCTGAATACCCCAGACGTCCTGAAGACCGTGAAGGAGTACTCTGTACTGGCTAAAGTGTATATCTAGCCTGCTGCTGAGGCTGTCCGCCTCGAAAGTTACTAAAGGACCCTACTGTCTTGTCCCTCTTATATTGATCTCGGTCATTTCGTCGACCTCTACGTTCCTCAGTCCCCTGTGCATAAGCTTTGTATCACGGGAAATGTCCGTACGGTGAAGAGCTACTCCTGTACAACCCTCCGCTAGATAATCATCAAGTCCCGTGATATATCGGTGCACTCTATCCTCCATGTCTGCCATTAGAGTGGGGGCATACCGAACTAATGAGTCGAACTCTATGTTGTACTCCCGACCCGTTCGCCCATTCTGTCTCAACATCATAAAACTATCCACTCGAGCTCTCCTCATCTGTGGAGGCAAGAAGTGGTTAAGAAACGCCTCCGAGAACTCGTCCCAACCAGCTGGAAACGCATGCTCCCGGGGCGATTCCGTGAATCAAAGCGATTGATCGCAATATCCATGGCCGTCTGAACCCAGTACCACCGACTCGGCCTCTTAGGCCTTAATCACTCTCATGATCCGCTGTAGCTGTCGAATAAACTCCTGAGGATCTTCCTCAGTTATCGATCCATAAAACTCTGGTGGATTACAACTCAAGAAGTCCCGAAGCCTCAAACTATCGGTTACGGTGCACGCGATACTCAGGAACCTCGACTCGTCGTCTGCCATGCCTCGCCACAATCCTAGCTAGTAACTGGGCCATCTCCTTGTAACCCATATCCTTGGCTCCTGGTCGTGGAACTGGAGGCTCAGATATCATGGCCTAAGTAGATACTGTTGTCGCTGCGCTAAACTCTGCTGAGGCTGGCGACGTGGAGAACTCCGTCTAAGTACTACCTCGGTAATGGCGGGCTGTGCCTCGCGACCCTACGTGTTCTACTAGCAACTCCTCTCTTGCCTTGCCGCCACGGGCACTCGTTGCCTTGCGTAGAGGCATGACTGGTACATAAGAATACGTCAGAAGGAGTCCAACTTATAACACAACTCTATCGCACGATCTCAGAGTGAGAAGAATGGAAACCAATCCTAAATATCTCGCAGCCTCCCGAGTATAGGTGTGGTGCACAACACGCCGATAATCAAGACTCTACTAGATACGGTCTGTAGACACTTTTCGAGGATTAATCGCTCACGATACCACTTTAGTCGGACGACCTCGGGCATATGGTGCCTTACCCCGGGCACCCTAGTGATAATACATCAGAGAAAAATCAGCGGAATAACTCAAAAACATGTAACAATGTAAAATAGGAAACATGCCAACCGATAGGTCGCCTTTCAGCATATATATATATATATATAAAACACGAACAGTTATCCTTACAAGCCCAACTCAAAATAGTACTACAGACCTCTAAGAATTTTTATAACAACTATGACGGGACAGGGCCCCGCCATACCCCTGAATGTACAAGAACCTACAATCTCGGTGAATCATACCAAAAGATAAGCCTCCGAAGAAACGGAGCTTCCCAAAATGTAGAAGCGTGACCCTAGGCGAGGAACAACAACCGGTGTACCTCTACTGCGGCGTGAGCGGCAGCCCAAGGAGGTCGATCTGGCAGTACAGTATGTGGCGAAAATCAGTAATGAAATCATAACGATCATATAAAGCAGAGACATATATGATAACCAAACTACAATACACAATATATAAGCGATCATGTCAAGTCGTGGACGCGTGCCCTCAAAGTCATCACTCAAACATAACCATGGGTCTCACGCCAAAATATCAATCATGCGTGGAATTCCTTCCGCCATTCTTTGGCGATCCCATGATATAATATAACACTAATATGTATGTCACGACCCGTTCGGGGCAGTGGTAGTGCCTTACCGCACCAAAGAGTCATACATCGTAGTAATGTCGGAATATAAAATAACCAATATGAAACAGTATAAATTGAGACACGAATATACGAAGAAAGTTGCCTTTCGGCATAAATACATATACAACAACTCTTTCAACACGAGCGGTTTAATCCTTTTTACAAACCACGCTTGGCAATACTACGGACCTCTACGAATGATATGACAACAACGGGGACGGGGCCGTCGTACCCACAGATGTAAGCACTCTGACAACAAGGACTATACGAGATAAGCCTCGGAGGAACGGAGCTTCCCAACGCTGACGTGACCCTGGCGAGGATCAACGGCGTGTACCTTTACTGCGGCATGAACGCGGCCCGAAGAAGTCATAACAGTACCAAGTATGTGAAACATGAAGATCAGTAAATGAAATCATAGTAGTCTATAAGCGGGAGACATGTATGATAACCAAACTACGATTCGCGATAAATAAGCGATGTCTAGTCGGGACTCACGCCCTCGAAGTCACCACTCGATATAACAATGGGTCTCACGCCACAACATCAATCATGCGTGGAATACCTTCACCGCCAGCGATCGATGATAGAAAAGCACCAAGGAATACACCGCGAACAATGGGTCCGCGTGCCCAAATAAAGCGATGCAGGGTAAATGCGAAGGCATACTAACACCAGCAGTACTAACAAGGTCATAAATTGTATCATGATATCTGTATAGACCGTCACATGATCATAGCTGGTCGCTCGGCCGCAATATCAAATGTGAGCGTCTAGCCACGGAACTCCCGCACTCCGCGTAGGCGCCTCATAGGCGTGTCACACCCCGTCATCGGGCGTGGTGGTGCCTTACCGGGCACCTAGTGATACATACATCGAGAGAAAATCAGCGAACATAAAACATGAGTCATTTAACAAAAGATATAATAAATAAGCAGCCAACCAAAGCAGATTGCCTTGGTATATACATAAAACACGAGCAGTTTAATCCTTTTACAACCACACTTGCAGTACTCTGAGACCTAAGATATCTGATGACTATGGCGGACGGGGCCCTCCATACCCCAGAATGTACAAGAACCTACAACTCGAGAACACTACAAAGATAAGCCTCGGAGAAAGCGGAGCTTAATCTGTTGGCGTGATCCTATGAGCGAGGATCTACGGCCGATGTACCTCACTGCGGCATGACGCGGCCCCGAAGGAGGTCGATAACGGTACCAAGTATGTGAAACTGCAATCAGAAATGAAATCATACTAGTCTATATAAAGCAGAGACATGTATGATAACCAAACTACGATTCACAACATAAAGCGATCATCACTCCGATATAACTATGGGTCTCACGCCCACAACATCAATCGAGTTCGCATTATGGCGCGTGCCGGAATCTGCATCGGTGTAGACATGTCCATGATGCAACAATAATACCAATGTCCCGTGGCCACATGCCCGAATTGCACGCCGGTGTAGGCATGTCCATGTGACCTCAACAACAAGACAAGAATCCAAATGGAAGCATACGTGCGCTACGCATCGTGTCGGTATGTCGAGGAAACAATAAGACAACTTTCCAAATGGGCGCATGCGATGCGCTACGCGTCGTGTCGATATGTCCAAGAAACAATAAGACAACTTTCCAAATGGGCGCATACCGTGCGCTACGCATCGTGTCGGTATGTCCAAAAGGAAATCACTGGCGATAATCGAAATGGAAACATACCCGTGCGCTACGCATCGTGTCGGATATATCAGCGATTAACCACAAGACCTTAACCAAAATGGAAGCATACTCGTGCGCTCGCATCGTGTCGATATGTCCAAAGCGATTAACAACAATAATACTATCAGCGAGGCGTGCGTGGAATTTCTCGTCGCTGACGCGTCAAGTAAGTTCTCAACTCAACCGACCTATCGAGAGCGGTAACACGAAACACAACGGCATGCAATAAAGGCTATCATCAAGCATAGGCAAGTTTCCACAACAACAAGCATAGGCAAGTTTCACAACAACAAGCATAGGCAAGTTTCACACAACTCAAAGTACTTTCATTTTATGCCAAAGTCGGGTTTTAACCCCAAAGTACTACATACGTTAAGTTCTTTTAAAGAGATCCATTACCTTTATAAAAGTCACGATACGTAGTATTAGAATGACAAACCCATTCCTTTTCAAAATCAAGTAGCAACATTCTTTTCCTAAGTTCGGTTTGCCTAGTTTGATTACTCAAGCTTTCCATTTTCAAATGGTTTCATAGTTCATAAACTTAATCACGATTCCTTTTTAGAACAATTGAGTAATATATGTCTCACGTGAGAGTAGGTTATTCTTGTTTACAACATTCTTATTACAATGACCATGATCTAGAAAATGTAATATCATTTTGTCGTCTTAGTTTCTATGCGGATGGAGGTTTCTTGGTTTTAATACGATCATCATTATTCAATACATTTTCCTTTATTAACGCCGCGGTGGTGCGTCGATACGTTACGATTTCGAAATCAGTAAAACATTATCCATTAAATAAAACCAAGTACTCATTACTCACGAATGAGGTTTCACACAAACATTCACATTAAAACAAATAAGTTAAGTCTCTTATCTTATAAGATCAAGTCTCTTAACTTCTTACATCGGTAAACCATTTTCACTTACATAAGGTCGTTATAACTAACTTCCCATAAAGCTATTATAACACCCTATGTTTTAAACCAACCAAACCACTTAGCACGTATGCGTCTACCGTACTACATAGTTCACAACAATCATGCTAGAAAAGATAGGAAGAGGTTCACATACCTCGCGACGATTTATCGACAATAAGCAAAATGCTCCAAGTACTACAACGCGCACTAGCCCTTTCCACTCGAGTAGAATACGCTACTCTTAGTACTTTCACTATAAAGGTCACAAACGTCTATTAACCCCAAAACACAAGTTTCTATCTTTCTATAGAAAATTCAAGACACCTCCACATGACAGCGTAAATCTCTCTCTATCGAGGCTACCAAGCCAACTTGTGGGGGTTTGCCTAACCTGGCGTGTACAATTCTACTCATGTCAACACAAGTCTCGCAATACGATCCATGTAAATACTGATTCGATTCGATTCTTTATTCTTGGGCTTAAGTCAAAAGACATTGCGAATACTAAGTATAGTTCCATATATAGTATCTTCAACTATATATCCTAACAAACATGTAATTTCCAATTACAATAGAGGACAAGATAATTACCTCGATAAGCCCAAAATTATCCGAGTTTAATGTAGCTCACGAGCAAGGTTTAGCTCGCTCAGTGCGCTCGAACCACTCAACAACCTTAGAAGTTCTAACCAACTTCTACTCATACTTGACCAACGATGAAGATTTCCTTGGGTTTCGGTTTGAGACTAAAAAGGACAAAAGGTAGTATTTAGGACTCTACGTAAAGAGGTATCTTTGGAATACTACAAGGTACAAGGCTAAGGTATTTTGGGCATTATAACAATACTAGGGAGTATTTCTATACCACAAAGGGTATTATCTGAAAACAACTAGGCTAGGGGTACCCGGCTAGACCTCATGAGGAGGGTGTTCTCGGCCAGGGCCTCTTTCTAAGGGGAGAAGGGAGTTGGACGAGAGCAACAACAAGGAGAGGAGGGATTTCAAGACTTAGACAAAGTGAGGAGTGAATGAATAAGTCTTCACAAGGAGGTATTTATAGCAAAGCCAAAGGCCAACCAATGGCCAAGATCAAGCCAAGTGCTACACAAGTGTAAGGCCAAGATCAAGCCAAGTGCACCTAACCTACTCCACAAATCCCTCACAAATATCTACACAAATATCTACCACAACTTGCCCGTCCATTCGGCCTGGCCGCTTCAAATCCGCGGCGAGAGGGTGCCAAGTGTGGCCCTCTCGTTGTTCAAAAACGTTCGGTCTCTCGGAAAAATTCGCAAAAAATACTAAATGACATAGCGAATTTTCCTTCGTAAGCTTAGTAAAGCGTTTAGTCGAAAACGACTCTGTCGGGTGTTGTGCCTGATAAATATTTCGGCCAGGTGCCACGTGGGGTGACACGTGTCGCCCCGGTCGCCGAATATTTCGTCTTAGAAAATATCCAAAATACGAAATCTCAAAAACAAAGCGGGCCCTAAAGCAGTAAATTTCTCCGTGGGCCCACGTGACCATTTAGAAAATAAAATCTCAAAATTCTAATATAATCTATGAAGTCCAAATACCAAATCGGGAATCCAATTCCCATTAACTAACCTTTTTCTTCACAATAAAAGGAAACTTTTCCGTCGAAAACTCACATCTTTCTTTCTTTTCAAAATTTTCTGCCGTACTCTCGTACGTACGTCCTCACATACATACCCTGCAACTACGGGGTATAACAGCCCGCATGAGGTATAACCCCGCATCGAGGGTAGCTACTCCCCGGCATCGTCCTGGACTCGCAGTCCGCGTAGCGTGCATCGCGTGACCATAAAGGCGCGCTAACACGGAACTCTCGTAGCTCGCATAGGCCCGGGACCCGCGTGGTATTCTCGAATCATGGTCCCGCATCGCTGAGTCTACCCGCATCGGAGGACGCAACCCGGAAACACGGTGAGTGGTATAAATACCAACATAACGGTTTATCGTTTAGGCAGCGTAAGCCTGTCGAGGAAAATCCCTTTACACAAACATCACAAAATACTAACACAAGTAGCATCCAAATATGATTACTTATAAAATCAACACGAAGGTATTACAAGGCTATCACAAACAAAAACAATCAAGTTATTCATACATAAGGTACTTTATACTATATGATAAACGAGAACGGGTTTTTATCCCCAAAGTACTTTATACAATAACTCTTTAAAGATATGTTACTTCACAAAACCACACAATACCGTAGTATATGAAAATAGAGTGATTATCTTTTGAAGTAAATCAAAACACTTACCTTTGTAAAATCAAGTAACAACATTATTTTCCAAGCGTCAAGTTTGCCTAATTTCAAATGTTCACGGTTCTTATTTTAGAAAGGTTTAGTATTTCTTAGTCTTATTCATTTAAGAATATAATTCTCTTTTAAACTATCTGAGCAACATAAGCCTTATATGTGAGTAGGATATTCTTGTTTATAACATTCTTATTACAGACCGTGATCTAGGAAATATCATTTTGTCTCATCTTAGCTTATGCGGATGGAAGTTTCTCTGGTTTTAATAATACATAATCTGTCAAAACATTTCCTTTTATTACGCTGCAGTGGTTTGTCGATACACATTCTGATTTCAAATCGATAAAACATTCTTAAGCGTTATTACCTAACTTCCCATAAAGCTAGTATAACTCTTAAGTTTTCAAAAACCAAGTATTACTTAACCTTTGAAATGATTCAAAAATCTTTTGAAATACTTCAAGTTCTTTATTAACACATAACAAGCGGTTATAGTTCAAATCGATTACCTTTTAAAAACCACAAGTATTTCTTACCAACATAAAGTCATTATAACCAACTTCCCATAAAGCCGTTATAACACTTTATGTTTTAAACCAATCAAATACATTTTAGCACGTATGCGTCTACCGTACTACATAGTTCACACATATCATGCTAGAAGAGATAGGAAGAGGTTCACATACCTCGCGGCAGTATCGACTAATAGCAAAGCGCTCAAGTACCTCCAACCGTCGGCTACTCCAAGCCAAGTAGATCGCGCCATGCGTAGTACTTCAACCTATAAGGCCACAAGGACATTAACATTTAGATCCGCCGTAGAATATTCTCTGAGAAAATTCGACACCTCCCCATGACAGCGTAAATCTCCTCTATCGGGGCGGCTACCAAGCCAACCATGGGGTTATACGTCTAAACCGGACGTGCACAATTCTACCTCACGAGAAAAGCTACACAAGTCTCTTGTCTGATCCTATGTAAAAAGCAGTTCGATTACTCTTCTATCGAAAAGGTTTCGTATTATTAAGGCTTAAGTCAAAAGACATTGACGATAACTAAGTTCATTACTAAATATATAGTATACCACACTATATAATCTATAAACATTTAATTTCCAATTACAATAGGAAGCAAGATAATTACCTCGATAAGCCCGTAATTATCAGAGTTTAAATGTCGATCTGAGCAAGGTTTAGCTCTACTCAGTGCGCTCAGGCCAGTCCAAACAACCCTTAGAATACTTTGGAAAGTATTTCTACACCACAAAGGGGTATTATCAAAGCAACTAGGCTGGGGGGTACACTCGGCTAGCACCCTAGAGGGTGCTCTCGGCCTGAGGAGGCCTCGGCCGAACTCAACACAAGAGGAGGGAGAGGAGAGCTTTCAAGACTTAGGCAAATTTATGGATGAATGAAGTCTTCAAGCCTAAGGGGTATTTATAGCAAAACCAAGGCCAACCGATGGCCAAGATCAAGCCATGTGCAAGGCAAGTGTAAGGCCTAGATCAAGCCAAGTGCACCCTAACCTACTCCACCAAACATGGCACAAAACAAGCCACAAAACAAGGCCCAAAATAAGGGACCAATCGGCGAGGCCAACCCTTGACCGCCTCTAAACGATCAATGAGGGTGACAAGTGTCACCTCCGTTAACCAAAATGTTTCGTCTCTCGGAAAAATCCAAAAATATAAATGACATAGCGGAATTTTCCCTACGGCTAATGGAAGCGTTCGTTTAATCGGCGACTCTAATCGGGTGTTGTGCACAAAGTGAAAATCGGCCAAGCCTACTTAAGCTTCAAAATTTCCTCGTGCGTCCTGCGTACATACTGCGGAAATACGACGGTATAACATTCTCCTCGCTAGAAACATTCGTCGAATGTTCCTTCTAAGTCTCAAAACAAGCCTTGGCGGTATAGTCCTCACCGCTATACCTACGAAAATAATCACGCACGCGTAGCTCTGAAACACGTGCAAAATACCTCCGTCCGAGTCCACGAGGAAACACCTAACATTACCACAAAACACCCTCTCCGGGTCTAAAATATACTTCGCCGCACCTTCTCCTTATAAAGGAATGATCACATCTATGCGCCATACATGCTTGCTTCTCCTTTACTCGTTGTGATACCACTTTTGTCACTTTGCGCGAGGTTCTAGTGTCACTCCGTGACCAACAATTGGTATCGGGCCGCATGCGATCCACGAGGTGTCGTACACTCGAACTCTTACCTGATTTCTGAAGCGCCCGGTTCCAAAACTGAGTCACTATCTCTCTAACGTGGTCATCATTAGCGGGAACACTACGGATGGATCTTGATACTTCCGAACATAACAATCTGAGAGGCGGACGTCTTCTTCCTAAGTCGGACGGCAAATGCTAACATATAGGCAATCGGCCTATTCTTCATGAACTCAAAAGGCCCAAGTAACTCGGGCTAAGTTCCCTCTGTTTCCCAAAACTCGTCATACCCAACCGGTGGTACCTTCAAGACCGACCGTCAACCGAACTCTAGCGTCGTCGCCGATTATCATACGATTTCTACGGTGCGAACCTCTTCTAGACAAGCTTTACCACATCCGATCTGTGGAACAAGCTGAACCGACTATCGAATCTTGCCAACATCGAACCAATCGGCGTGACTTACACTTCCGCCTCTGAGGCTTCGTAAGGCGACATCAGAACACCTGAAATGGTAGCTTAAGCACTCCTCCACGAGACGACAATCCCACAACTACCCACGGAATCAGCGCGGCGGCGGCGAATGCGGTCGAGACTCACCTGAGTTCCTAACCTGCTGGTAAAACTTTCCGAGAAACAAAAACAGTGTACCGGGCTCCATTGCCTGTCATAAGGTGAAGGTAGGCACCGTGCGAGCCTTACAACCTTTACGATTAATCAACAACTGCCAGTAAGCGGTCTTTGCTGAAGACAAGGCGGTGACCTCGCCGGCGACTCTTGGTCGAATCGTCCACGAACTCGTCTGTTGGTTAACTAAACTTGGGCCTAACACCTTCCGTGACCTACCACGGCGGGACCACCACAATGACCCGTCACCAAACATGCGGCGGGTTGACCCAGCGTGGCCTCGGCCGGCGACGCCGCGAAAACACTAGCTCCCGAAGGAACATTCTCACTAATCACGTTACGAAAACCTAGCGGTCTTCTTAGCTCAACTACCTCTTTCATTCCACTACTAGGGACTTATCACACAATAAATCTCCGTGCACTAAGAACTCCGATAAGGATCAAACATAACACTACACCTTTTCTCGAGGTGGCCTTACCTCTAAGGTCTCTACGTATAACACTCTAAGGCTCGCACTTTCTCTATCCCCAATCTTTCGGTTACTAACCATGATTTCTAATCACAATTAACACATGCTATCGAACATAGCCCTTAAGGTATACTCGCTTATCACACATCTTGATCTCAGAGGTTAAGGATATATCTATATCTCTTTCTTGCTCCTTAGTCGTTCTAATCAAACACGCCCGTAGAGCGCATAGATAAGGAAGATGACGAACTACCCACCGATCACGAAGGCTAAGTCCTCCTGCAAGGACATTCTCACGATATCGGACCACGGCGGTCGGCCGTAAAGCGAGCACCAACAAAAGCGACATTCCCGGAATGGCGTGCGCCATTGTGGGCCGGAAGCCACGGAGTCGACCGATTCCTGCATACCGAGCGTCCACGAAATCGTGGAAGTCCACTCTGCGGCGGAGGTGCATATCTAATCTGCGGTGGCGACTTGCCTCGAGAGTTACTAAAGGACCTTCCGCTCACGGCCTCTCCTGCGTCGCCGTTAACGCGTCGATCTCTACGCTTCTCGACTGCTGCGCATAAGCGTACGAGCCATGCTCGAGCTAGCGAAGAATTATTCTTGCACAACCCTCTCTTAGATAGTCGTCAAGACTCGCGGTACATCGGTATACTCTGGTAGCCAAATCCATAGCTAATGCGTGGTCGCCTCTTTGCAATCTATATTCACTATTCTCGGTCGTGGGCCGAAGATTCAAATGTCATGGCGCGATGGAGCTGCGCGCCGTGCTAAACTCTGTGGGGCTAGTGGCGTCGCAAAATTCCCGAATGAAGCACCACCCGGTGATGATTGGGCTGTGCCGCGTAACCCTCGTACTCTACTCGCGGCTCCTCGTTGCTGGTCCTCGGGGCTCGAGTTGCCTGTGCGGAGGCATAGCGGTAAGGAAAGAAATACGTTAGAGGTCGACTTATCACACAACTCTAAGGCACGATCTCGGAATGAGAAGAATGGAAACCAACCCTAAATATCCTATAGCCTCACGATTATTGATGTGGTGCACAACACACCGATAATCGAATCTCTTGGATCTGATGCGTAGACACTTTCAGGATTAAGCGCTCACGATACCACTTTTGTCACGACCGTTCGGGGCGTGGTAGTGCCTTACGGGCACCCGATAGTCATCATCGATGTCAATGGAATATAAAATAACCAAGATATGAAAGCAGTATAAATTGAGACACGTATATACGAAGAAAGTTGCCTTTCGGCATAAATACATATCTGACAACTCTTTCAACACGAGCAGTTTAATCCTTTTACAAACCTGCACACAGCGATTACTACGGACCTCTACGAATGATATGACAACAACGGGACGGGGCCGTCATACCACAGAATGTAGCTTTCTGACAACAGGGGACTATGCGAATAAGCCTCGGAGAAAGCGGAGCTTCCCAAACGCTGACTGTGACCCTAAGGCGAGGATCAGCGGCGGTGTACCTTTACTGCGGCATGAGCGGCACCGAAGAAGTCGATGCAACGGTACCAAGTATGTGAAACATGAAGATCACGTAAATGAAATCATAGTAGTCTATAAGCGGGAGACATGTATGATAACCAAACTACGATTCACGATAAATAAGCGGTCATGTCTAGTCGGGGACTCGCGCCTCGAAGTCGCACTCGATATAACAATGGGTCTCACGCCCGCGACATCAATCATGCGTGGAATACCGCCGGCTGGCGATCGATGATAGAAAAGCACGAGGAATACCACGAACAACGGATCCACGTGCCCAAATAAAGCGATGCAGGGTAAGTATGAAGGCATAGCCAGGCTACTAACACCCAGCAGTACTAACAAGGTCATAAAGCGTATCATGATATCTGTCTGGCCGTCACATGATCAAAGCCGGTGCTCGCGCATGATATCAAATGTGCGCGTCTAGCCACTGGAACTCCAGCGACTCGCATAGGCGATCTCGTAGGCGCGTGAGGTATAACCCGCATCGGTGCTACTCCGGCGTAAATCACGGACTCGCGATCGCATGGCGCGTAGACCGCGTGACCATAAAGGCGCCGCTAACACCGGAACTCTCGTAGCTCGCGCATAGGCCGGGACCCGCGTGAGGTATTCTCGAATCATGGTCCCGGACCGCTGAGTCTACCCGCGTCGGAGGGCTTAACCGGAAACACGGTGAGTGGTATAAATACCAACATAACGGTTTATCGTTTAGGCGGCGTAAGCACAATCGAGGAAAATCCGCTTTACACAAACATCACAAAATACTAACACCGTAGCATCCTAATATGATTACTTATCAAATCAACACGAAGGTATTACAAGGCTATCACAAACCAATACAATCAAGTTATTCATACAAGGTACTTTCTACTATATGATTAACGAGATCGGGTTTTATCCCCAAAGTACTTTATACAATAACTCTTTAAAGATATGTTACTTCACAAAAACCACACAATACTCGTAGTATATGAAAATAGAGTGATTATCTTTTGAAGTAAATCAAAACACTTACCTTTGTAAAATCAAGTAACAACATTATTTTCCAAGCGTCCAAGTTTGCCTAATTTCAAATGTTCACGGTTCTTATTTTAGAAAGGTTTCGTATTTCATAGTCTTATTCATTTAAGAATATAATTCTCTTTTAAACTATCTGAGCAACATAAGCCTTATATGTGAGTAGGATATTCTTGTTTATAACATTCTTATTCAATGACCGTGATCTAGGAAATATCATTTTGTCTCATCTTAGCTTACATGCGGATGGAAGTTTCTCTTGGTTTTAATAATACATAATCTGTCAAAACATTTCTTTTTATTATTTGCGGTGGTTTGTCGATACGATTCGATTTCGAAATCGGTAAAACATTCTTAAGCGTTATTACCTAACTTCCCGTAAAGCTAGTATAACTCTTAAGTTTTCAAAACCAAGTATTACTTAACTTCTTTGAAATGATTCAAAAATCTTTTGAAATACTTCAAGTTCTTTATTAACACATAACAAGCCAGTTATAGTTCAAATCAGTTACCTTTTAAAAACCACAAGTATTTCTTACCAACATAAAGTGTTATAACCAACTTCCCAAAGCGTTATAACACTTTATGTTTTAAACCAATCAAATACATTTAGCACGTATGCGTCTCCGTACTACATAGTTCACATATCATGCTAGAAGAGATAGGAAGAGGTTCACATACCTCGCGGCAGTATCGACTAATAGCAAAAGCGCTCAGTACCTCAAGTCGGCTACTCCTTAAGCCAAGTAGATCGCGCCATCGTAGTACTTCAACCTATAAGGCCACGCAGTGCATTAACATTTAGATCCGCCGTAGAACATTCTACGAGAAAATTCGGACACTCCCCATAGCGTAAATCTCCTCTCTATCGGTAGCTGCCGAAGCCAACGAGGGGTTATACGTCTAAGCGGACGTGCACAATTCTACCTCACGGAAAAGCTACACAAGTCTCATGTCTGATCTATGTAAAAAGCGATTCGGTACTCTTCTTTCGAAAAGGTTTCTTATTATTAGGGCTTAAGTCAAAAGACATTGCGATAACTACGTTCGATTACTAAATATATAGTATACCTCACTATATAATCTATGACATGTAATTTCCAATTACAATAGGAAGCAAGATAATTACCTCGATAAGCCCGTAATTATCAGAGTTTAAATGTCGATCTGAGCAAGGTTTAGCTCTACTCAGTGCGCTCAGGCAGGTCCAAACAACCCTTAGAAGTTCTAACCAACTTCTACTTACTACTCGACTAACTATGGAGATTTTCCTTAGGGTTTCGGTTTTGTATTGGGAAGTATAATAGTATTTACGGGTTTTTCGTATAGGTATAACCTTAGAATACAACAAGGTATCTGACTAAGGTAGTTTGGGCATTATAACAATACTTTGGAAAGTATTTCTACACCACTGAGGGGTATTATCACGAAAGCAACTAGGCTAGGGGGTACACTCTCGGCTAGCACCACAGAGGGTGCTCTCGACACGAGGGAGGCCTCGGCGAACTCAACCTGAGGAGGGAGAAGGAGAGCTTTGAGACTTAGGCAAATTTATGGATGAATGAAGTCTTCAAGCCTAAGGGTATTTATAGCAAAACCCAAGGCCAACCGATGGCCAGATCAAGCCATGTGCAAGGCAAGTGTAAGGCCTAGATCAAGCCAAGTGCACCTAACCTACTCGCAAACATGGCGCAAAACAAGCCCTGAAACAAGGCCCAAAATAAGGGACCGATCGGCGAGCCAACCAACCTTTGGCCGCCCCTCTAAGCGTCAATGAGGGTGACAAGTGCCACCCTCCGTTGGCCCAAAAATGTTTCGTCTCTCGGAAAAATCCACAAAAAATATAAATGACATAGCGGAATTTTCCTACGAAAGGCGTGGAAAGCGTTTAAATCGGCGACTCTGTCGGGTGTTGTGCACAAAGTGAAAATCGGCCAAGCCTACTTAAGCTTCAAAATTTCCTACGTACGTCCCTGCGTACATACTCTGGAAATACGGGGTATAACAATGTATACATGAACACCAGGTCCCACCTGTGTCATAAAAACCGTACGGGCAAAGTAGGAAAGCGACCACGGATCCGGCTGCGTCATAAAAGCGGCCAGGGGCAAATGCGAAGGCATAGCTACGAGATCCGGCTGTGTCATCAACTTAGGGGCAGAAATGCAACCGACTACCGGATCCGACTGCGCCACGAAATATGGCCAAGGCAATGCGAAAGCCATCTACGAACTCTTGTACCAGTATGTGTTATACCGTATTTCAGTATGCGTGAGGGCGTGCGTGAAAAGTTTGAGCCTTAAAGTTAGGCAGGGCGAAAATTTTGTGCACAACACACGAAAGAATCGTTTTTAAAAGCGTCTTCCAAAACTTGCGAAGGAAAATTCGGCTATGTCATTTATAATTTTTGCAGATTTTTAGAGATGAAATATTTTGGACCAACGATAGGCGACACTTGTCACCCTCTAATTGGCGGACTTGTGGGCGTCAATGGGGCATTGGAGCCATGGAGTTGGTAGGATATTTTGTGTAGTTGTTGAGCAAGTGGGACCCACAAACACTTGTCCAAATCTTGACCTTACACTTGCCCACCACTTGTCTTGATCTTGGCCGTTGGTTGGCCTATAAATACCCACTTTGTTGAAGACTTCTTCATCCCTAAACCCGTTTCTAAGTCTTGCAAATCCTCCCCATCTTGAAGAGCTCTCGTCCAAAAGCCTCCACTCCCCTTTGAGTGGCCCTTGGCGAGACACACACCCACTACCTTGAGTGGTCTCGTAAATACTACCCGCCCTTGGTAGAAAATACTCTCAAGTATAGTTACTATTCCAAAATACCTTGGCCCAAATACCTTGTAGTATTCCGAGTTACACACTATTAAAAGCCCAAAAATACTATTATACTTCCCTTGATCAAAGCGAAACCCTAAGGAAAATCTTCACGATTGGTTGAAGTATTAAGAAGAAGTTGCGTAGAACTTCTAAGGGTTGTTTGGAGGCGGGTTGGAGCACTCGGAGTAGGAGCTAAGCGTTGCTCGGGATCGGCGTTAAACTTGGATAATTTTGGGCTTATCGAGGTAAATACTTTTGTCTTTATATTGTAATTGGAAATTACATCTTTGTTGTAACATAGAAATGAATATAAGATTCATAGAAGAAAATTGAGCGTAATAGAAGGATATTACAGAAAAATTTGGAACTGAAATCGCATCGATGAAGTTGATAGACTTATATAACCTTTATAGGTTGAATGTTCTGCGAGTAGCATGTACTACTTGAAAGGTGGACAAGGCTAGCCGGGTTATAGCCGTGGAGTGTTTTGCTAATAGTCGATAATCGTCGCGAGGTATGTGATTCTTCCTATCCTCTTGAGCATGATATTTTAAAAGAATATATATATAGTCGGTGAGGCGTCGTGTGTTAAGCGAGCGTGGTTGTCTGGCAATGTCTTTTGACTTAAGCTTTGAATAATAAGAATCTTGAGTATTTCAAAAGAATTAAGGATCCTTTTTGAAAGAAGAGTAATACTTGGTTTTAAAAGCTTAAGAGTTATACTAGCTTTATGGGAAGATAGGTATAACGACTTAAGAGTGATAAAAAGAATGGTTTATTGATTTTAGAAGTTAAGAGACTTGATCTTAAAAGATAAGAGACTTGACTTAAATAAATTAAATATGAATTTTAGGTGAAACCTCGTTCGTGAGTAATGAGTACTTGGTTTTAAAAGGAATAATGTTTCTTGATTTGAAATCGAGAATAAGTATCGAACAAACCACAAGCGCTAATAAAGAAATGTATTGACTAATAAAGTATTATTAAAACCGGTGAAACCTCCATCTGCAGAAGCTAAGATGAGACAAAATGATGTTACATTTCTAGATCATGCATTGCTTTAATAAGATTGTTATAAACAAGAATAACTACTCACATATAAGGCATATGTTTCTCAAATTGTTTTAAAGGAGAATTATATCATTAAGTGATTAAAACTATGAACTACGAAACCTTTCGAAAATGAGAAGCTTGAGCAATTGAAATTAGGCGAACTTGAACGTTTGGAAAATAATGTTGTTATGTGATTTTACAAAGGAAGTGTTTTGGTTTACTTAAAAAGATAGTCACTCTATTTTTATACTACGGGTATTGTGTGACTTTTGTGAAAAAGCGGATCTTTTAAAGAGTTAATGTATGAAGTACTTTGAGGATAAATTCGAACTTGTTAACATAAAGTAGAAAGTACCTTGTGTGAAGAACTTGATTGTATTGGTTTGTGATAGTCTTGTAATACTTTCTTGTTGATTTGATAAGTAAACATGTTAGGATCTTATGTGTGTTAGTATCTTGTGATGTTGTGAAGGGGTTATTCTTGTTGTGCTTACGTTGTTAAACTTTAAGCCCGTTGTCTTGTTATTATATCACATACCCCTTGACTTGTTATCTGAGGGCTTGCCACCGCCAGTGGTCTATCGGCTATGCGGTCTATGTGACTATCTTGAGCGGCGGTATGCTCGAGTTGATCATTCGGGTGTTTTATCCGTCACGGGGATGCCTATGCGATGCAATGTGACTATGCGGTCTATTGAGACTATGCGGTGCGGGAGTCGAGGAGAATGCAGGGTTAGCTACCGTCACGGTCTATCGACTATGCGGGTCTATGTGTGACTTATGCGGGCTGCGGGAATGTCACGACCCGAACCCGGGCCCGTGACTGGTGCCTTACCCGGACACCCAAGTAGTCATACATCAGAGTAATCAGCGGAACATAAAAACAATACACGAAACAAAATGTGAGATGAGACACATTTACACGAGAGAAAATCGCCTTTCGGCGTAAATATAAATAATTACAAAGTTGAGCAGTTTAATCGCACAGCCACACTTGTGGCGATTACTCTGGACCTCTAGATTTATACAACCACTATGGCGGGGCGGGGCCATACCACGAATGTAGCACTACTACGACGAGGACTATACGTGATAAGCCTCAGGAGAAGCGAAGCTTCTCAAGCGAACTATGACCACGAGAGCTAGGATCGGCCGGTGTACCTCGACTGCGGCATAAGCGCGGCCCGAAGAAGTCGATTGCGGTACCAAGTATGTGGCGAAAATCGTAAATGAAATCATAGTAGTCTATATAAAGCGGGGTACATGTATGATAACCAAACTACATTTCCTGATAAATAGCGGTTATGTCAAGTCGGGGACTCGCGCTCAAGTCATCACTCAAATATAACAATGGGTCTCACGCCCACAACATCAATCATGCGTGGAATACCTTCCTCACTGAAGCGATCATGATATAGCGGCACGGAATACATGAACACGGGTCCGCTGTGTCATCATAAACCGTCTGCGGGGTAAGTGCGAAGGCATGGCCGACTACTAAAACCACGGTACAAACAAGGTCATAAAGCGTATCATGAGATCTGTCTGAGGCCGTCGCATGATCAAGGCGGCCACTCGCGCGATATCGATATGCGGCGTCTAGCCTTGGAACTTCCATGACTCCGCATAGTCACTCGATGGCGCGTGAGGTATTCCCGCATCGGTAGCTACTCCGGCGTCCGCTGGACTCGCGATCCGCGTGGCCACGTAGAGCGCATGACCATAAATGCGCCACGCTAACACGGAGCTCCGCGACTCCGCATAGGCCGGGACCGCGTAGGTATTCTCGAATCATAGGTCACCTGGACCGCTGAGTCTACCCGCGTCGGAGGCGTCTTAACCTCGGGATGATGTCAAAGTGGTGGTACAATACCAACATAACGGTGATAGTTAAACAACTTAAAGCGCGATCGAGGAAAACCCGCTTTACACAAACATCACAAGATAATAACACACGTAGCATCCTGGCGTGTTTACTTATCAAATCAACAAGAAAGTATTACAAGGCTATCACGAACCAACACAATCAAGTTATTCACACGAGGTACTTTCTGCTATATTGTAACGACGTTCGGGGCGTTCTTGTGCTATCGGGCACCCTAGTGATCTGATCATCGAGAGAAAAACCAGCGGAAAATAAAACTTTAAACAAGAAACAAGATATATGAACATAAAAGCAGGCCAACCCAGGTTACGCTTGATAACATAAATAAAAACAACTCTTTCAAGCGAGCAGTTTAATCCTTTTACAACCACACTTGGCAGTACTACGGACCTCTAAGATTTACAACAACTATGGCGGGACGGGGCCCGCCGTACCACAGATGTACAAGAACCTGACTCGGGAACACATGCAAAAGATAAGCCTCGGAGAAAGCGGAGCTTCCCAGCAATGGCGAGATCACAGGCGAGGATCCACGGCCGATGTACCTCTACTGCGACATGAGCGGCCCAGAAGGAGGTCTGGCAATTGTACAGTATGTGAAGCGTAAAATCGTAAATGAAATCATACTAGTCTATATAAAGCGGGAGACATGTATGATGACCAAACTACGATTCACGACATAAGCGATCATATCGATCGAGGGCTCGCGCTCGAAGCCATCGCTCAAATATAACTATGGGTCTCACGCCCACAGCATCAATCATGTTCGCATCATGGCGCGTGCCGGAGTGCATCGGTGTAGGCGTGTCCATGATGCAACAATAATACCAATGCCCGTGGCCACGTGCCGGAATTCTACCTCGGTGTGAACCGTCCGTGTGACTTCAACAATAATATCTTGGGTGATCAACCTGCGCGCGTAGCCCACGTGCCCCGGAATTCTACCTCGGTGTAGACATGTCCATGTAACCTGATAACAATATATCGGGTAATCAACCCGACCGCGTGGCAGCGTGCCGGAATCTTGCGTCGGTGTAGACATGTCCATGTGACGTCAGCAATGAGCGATAATCAAAATGGAAACATGCAGTGGAATTCTCCATCATTTGCCCGGACGCGTCGAGTAAGTTCTCGACAAGTCGTAGGCCTGCATCGAGAGCGGTAACCGAAATACCACACTTGCAACAAAGGCTATCATCACGGCATAGGCAAGTTTCACGACAACAAGCATGGCGAGTTTCACAACAACAAGCATAGGCAAGTTTCACAACAACAAGCGTAGGCAAGTTTCACCTGACTCAAGTACTTTCATTTTATGCCAAGGTCGGGTTTTAACCCCAAGTACTACGTTAAGTTCTTTTAAAGAGATCCATTACTTATAAAGTCACGATACGTAGTATTAGAATGACCAACCCACATTCCTTTTCAAAATCAAGTAACAACATTCTTTTCCTAAGTTCGGTTTGCCTAGTTTCAATTACTCAAGCTTCATTTTCAAATGGTTTCATAGTTCCCAAACTTAATCACTTGATTCCTTTTTAGAACAATTGAGTAACATATGTCATATATGTGAGTAGTTTATTCTTGTTTATAACGATTTTATTCTGACCATGATCTAGAAAATGTAATATCATTTTGTCTCATCTTAGCTTATGCGGATGGAGGTTTCTCTTGGTTTTAATACAATGCGTCATTATTCAATACATTTTCCTTTATTAGCAGCGGTGGTGCAGCCGATACATTACGATTTAGAAATCGATAAAACATTATTCCTTTAAAACCAAGTACTCATTACTCACGAATGAGGTTTCACACAACATCCACATTAAAACAAATAAGTTAAGTCTCTTATCTTACAGATCAAGTCTCTTAACTTCTAACGTGATAAACCATTTTCACTACGTAAGGTCGTTATAACTAACTTCCCGTAAAGCTATTATAACACCACATGTTTTAAACCAACCAAATCACTTAGCACGTATCGTCTGCCGTACTACATAGTTCCTACGTATCATGCTAGAAGAGATAGGAAGAGGTTCGCATACCTCGCGACAGTATCGACAAATAAGCAAAATGCTCCAAGTACTTCTGACTTTGCTAGCCCTTTCCACTCCTCAAGTAGAATACGCTACTCATAGTACTTTCACCTAAAAAGGTCACAACGTCTATTAACTTCAAAACACAAGGTTCCATTTCTCTCTGAGAAAATTCGGCACCACCACGCATGACAGCGTAAATCTCTCTCTATCGGTAGGCTGCCAAGCGACCGGGGTTTACATCTAAGGGCGTGTACCATTCTACTACACAACAATGCTACACAAGTCTCTTGTAATACGGTCTATGTAATTACTGATTCGATTCTCTTCTTTAAATTGGGCTTAAGTCAAGCGACATTGCGCGCGATAATGTTGATTACATATATAGTATACCTCATTTATATATTCCAACAAACATGTAATTTCCAATTACAATAGAGGACAAGATAATTACCTCGATAAGCCCAAAATTATCAAGTTATAATGTCGATCTGAGCAAGGTTTAGCTCACTCGTGCGCTCGATCGGCTCCAAGCGACCCTTAGAAGTTCTAACCAACTTACTCAAATACTTGACCAGTATGAAGATTTCCTTAGGGTTTCGGTTTGAGACTAAAAGGACAAAGGTAGTATTTAGGACTCTACGTATAGAGGTATCTTTGGAATACTACAAGGTGCAAGGCTAAGGTATTTTGGGCATTATAACAATACTAGGAGAAGTATTTCAATACCCTGAGGAGAGGTATTATCACGAAACAACTAGGCTGGGGTGCCCGGCTAGCACAAAGGGGGAACCGCTATCGCCAAAGGCCACAAGGAGGAGGGAGGAGAGGCTTGGGGCGAGAGCTACTAGAGGGAGGAGGGATTTCAAGACTTAGACAAAGTGAGGAGTGAATGAATAAGTCTTCCTGAGGAGGGTATTTATAGCAAAACCAAAGGCCAACCAATGGCCAAGATCAAGCCATGTGCAAGGCAAGTGCAAGGCGAAGATCAAGCCAAGTGCACCTAGCCCTACTCCTTAAAACCCTCGCAAATATCTACAAATATCTAGCCTGACTTGCCTCCCAAATCGGCCAAGTGCTTGACTGTTTCCATTGTGAGGGTGACACGTGTCACCCTCCGTTGGTCCAAAATGTTTCGTCTCTCGGAAAAATCCATAAAAAATAAGAAAAGACATAGCGAATTTTCCCTACATGAAGTTATGTAAAGCGTTTACGTCGAAAACGACTCAATGGTGTTGTGCACAAAGGTAAAATCGGCCAAAGGGTGCCACATGGGGTGACACGTGTCGCCCCGGTCGCCGAATATTTCGTCTTAGAAAATATCCAAAATCTGAATCTCAAAAACAAAGCGGGCCCACAAAGCCAGTAAATTTCTCGTGGGCCCGTGACCATTCAGAAAATAAAATCTCAAAATTCTAATATAATCTATGAAGTCAAATACCAAATCAGAATCCAATTCCCGTTAACGAACCTTTTCTTCACAAATAGCAGGAAACTTTTAGTCGAAAACTCAGCGTCTTTCTTTCTTTTCAAAATTTTTCTGTAGTACTCGCAAATGCGTCGTCCTCGCATACATACCACTGCAACTACGGGGTATAACATTCTCCTCGCCCGAAACATTCGTCCGAATGTTCCTTCTCAAACGGATATCGATGAAGTTCCTCTAACAAGTTGTCAGCGCCACGGCAGCGCGAAATAACACGTTATCTTCGCCCCTTACTCGTCGTGCCGCTACCGAACACTTGAACTCTCGATGCGCGCAAACTTGGTCATTACTTGGTTCCCAAAAATCTGCGGAGTCACTGCCTCGAACTTGGTCATCTTACTAACCTCAAACTTCCCAGGCCATTCGGCCTTTACGAACGACTTACGGTCGAGCGCGTCCACGAACTCATCGATGATCATACAAACTTGGGCCTAGCATCCTCGTGACCCTACCACTGGCGGGACCACCCAGAGCCCGGCACTTAATCCGGACTCACGGGTTGACGCGTATCACGTCCTCAACCCGACCAGCGATCGCGTCAAGCCCTCGTTCCCGACACGGAACAATCGCGCTAAATCACGTCATGAAAGCTACCACTTCCTTCTCACACTACCTATGGACTTATCACACAAATAAAACCCACGTATACCACGCGCTCGATAAGGTCAAACATAAAGCGAATCTTTTACTCAAGACGACCTTACCTCTAAGGTCTCAATCGTGTGATCTAGGGTTCACACTTACCCACCCCATACTTACCGCCTACAATAACCGGTGTCTAAATCACATTTAGCACAAAGCTATCGAACATAACACTAAAACACATCGGTATACAAAACTACAGAGGTTAAGGATATACCTTAACGACCCGTTAGGGGCGTTCTTGATGCCTTATCGGGCACCCTAGTGATCTGACATCGAGAGAAAACGGCGGAAAATAAAACATGAGTCATAAACAAGAGATATAATAATAAGCGAGCCAACCAAAGCGGTTGCCTTGGTATATCGTAAAACACGAGCAGTTTAATCCTTTACAACCACACTTGCGATTACTACGGACCTCAAGATTTACTGGCGACTATGGCGGGACGGGGCCGCCATACCACGAATGTACAAGAACCTGACTCGAGAACCATACCAAAAGATAAGCCTCAGAAGAAGCGGAGCTTGTCTGTTGGCTGTGATCCTAAGGCGGGGATCACGGCCGATGTACCTACACTGCGGCGTGAGCGCGGCCCGAAGAAGTCGATACAACGGTGCAGTATGTGGCTGCAAAAATGCGTAATGAAATCATACTAGTACATATAAAGCGGGAGGCATGTATGATAACGAACTCTGATTCACAACATAAAGCGGTCATACCCGATCGAGGACTCGCCTCAGTCGTTACTCAAATATAACTATGGGTCTCACGCCCAACATCAATCGTGTTCGCGTCGTGGCGCGTGCCGGAGTCTGCATCGGTGTAGACATGTCCGTGATGCAACAATAATACCAATGCCCGGCGCGTGCCAGGAATTCTACCTCGGTGTGACACGTCCGTGTGGCATCAGCGATAATATCTTGGGTGATCAACCTGCGCGTAACCACGTGCCCCGAATTCTACCGGTGTAGACATGTCCATGTAACCACAATAACAATATATCGGGTAATCAACCCGACCGCGTGGCGCATGCCCGGAATTCTGCATCGGTGTAGACATGTCCATGTGACATCAACAACAAGGCGATAATCAAAATGGAAACATACGTGGAATTCTCCGTGCCCGGCCGCGTCGAGTAAGTTCTCGACAAAGTCGGCCCTCTATCGAGAAGCGGTAAAGCGAAATACCACACTTGCACAACAAAGGCTATCATCACAAGCATGGCAAGTTTCACGACAACAAGCATAGGCAAGTTTCACAACAACAAGCATAGGCAAGTTTCACCTGACTCAAGTACTTTCATTTTTGCCAAAGTCGGGTTTTTAACCCCAGTACTACATACCTTAAGTTCTTTTAAAGAGATCCATTTCTTTTATAAAAGTCACCCGATCGGTAGTATTAGAATGACCAACCACTTCCTTTTCAAAATCAAGTATGACATTCTTTTCCTAAGTTCGGTTGCCTAGTTTGATTACTCGAAAACCGTTTTCAAATGGTTTCATAGTTCCCAAACTTAATCACTTGATTCCTTTTTAGAACAATTGAGTAACATATGTCATATATGTGAGTAGTTTATTCTTGTTTATAACGATCTTATTACAATGACCGTGATCTAGAAAATGTAATATCATTTTGTCTTATCTTAAGCTTACATGCGGATGGAGGTTTCTCTGGTTTTAATACTGACACATCATTATTCAATACATTTTCCTTTTATTAGCTTATTTGCGGTGATGCGTGATGCGTTCGATTCGAAATCGGTAAAACATTATCCACTTTAAAAACCAGTACTCATTACTCACGAATGAGGTTTCACAAACATCCACATTAAAACAAATAAGTTAAGTCTCTTATCTTATAAGATCAAGTCTCTTAACTTCTAACATCGATAAACCATTTTCACTTACATAAGGTCGTTATAACTAACTTCCGTAAAGCTATTATAACACCCATGTTTTAAACCAACCAAATCACTTAGCACGTATGCGTCTACCGTACTACATAGTTCCATGACAATCATGCTAGAAAAGATAGGAAGAGGTTAGCATACCTCGCGGCGATTTATCGACGATAAGCAAAATGCTCCAAGTACTACAACGCTGGCCCTTTCCATCCTCGAGTAGAATCGCTACTCTTAGTACTTTCACTATAAAGGTCCTGGCGTCTATTAACCCCAAAACATAAGTTTCTATCTTTCTATAGAAAATTCGGCGCCACTCCACATGGCAGCAAATCTCCTCTCTCTATCAGTGGCTACCAAGCCAACCGGGGGTTTACGTCTAACGGACGTGTACAATTCTACAAGTCTCTTCTGATACATCCTATGTAAATCTGATTCGATTCGATTCTTTATTCTTGAGCTTAAGTCAAAGACATTGCGAATACTAAGTATAGCTCATTATATAGTATACTCCAACTATATATTCTAACAAACATGTAATTTCCAATTACAATAGAGGACAAGATAATTACCTCGATAAGCCCAAAATTATCCAAGTTATAATGTCGGTCTGAGCAGGTTTAGCTCCATTCAGCGCTCGAACCACTCCAAACAACCCTTAGAAGTTCTAACCAACCTGCTCAAATCTTGACCAAGCTATGAAGATTTCCTTAGGGTTTCGGTTTGAGACTAAAGGACAAAAGGTAGTATTTCAGGACTCTACGTGAGGTATCTTTGGAATACTACAAGGTACAAGCTAAGGTATTTTGGGCATTATAACAATACTAGGGAGTATTTCTATACCTGACAAAGGGTATTATCGAAAACAACTAGGCTAGGGGTACCCGGCTAGCACCACTGAGGGGACCCTTCTCGGCCAAGGCCACAGGAGGAGGGAGGGGAGGGCTTAGGGCGAGGCTACAAGAGGGAGGAGGATTTCAAGACTTAGACAAAGTGAGAGTGAATGAATAAGTCTTCCTGAGGAGGGTATTTATAGCAAAACCAAAGGCCAACCAATGGCGAGATCAAGCCATGTGCAAGGCAAGTGTAAGGCCAAGATCAAGCCAAGTGCACCCTAGCCCTACTCCTTAAAACCCTCGCAAATATCTACACAAATATCTGCATGACTTGCCCTCCAAATCGGCCAGTCTTGCCCAGCTTGTTCCATTGTGAGGGTGACATGTCACCCTCCGTTGGTCCAAAATGTTTCGCCTCTCGGAAAAATCCATAAAAATAAGAAAAAGACATAGCGGAATTTTCCTACTTGAGTTATGTAAAGCGTTTAGTCGAAAAACGACTCAGCCGGTGTTGTGCCCGAATGTAAAATCGGCCAAGGGTGCCACGTGGGGTGACGCGTGTCGCCCCGATTCGCCGAATATTTCGTCTTCGAAAATATCCAAATTACCAAATCTCAAAAACAAAGCGGGCCCACTTGTAGTAAATTTCTCCGTGGGCGCGTGACCATTTCGAAAATAAAATCTCAAAATTCTAATATAATCTATGAAGTCCAAATACCAAATCAGAATCAATTCCCGTTAACGAACCTTTTTCTTCACAAATAACAGGAAACTTTTAGTGAAAACTCAGCATCTTTCTTTCTTTTCAAAATTTCTGTAGTACTCGTGCGTGCGTCCTCACATACATACCACTGCAACTACGGTATAACAATACTGTCTCTTCCGCTTCCTAATCACGGTCCGCCTGCCCGCAGCTAGTGAAGGTGATGAACGGCCAGATCACGAAGGTGAGTCGTGGCATCCGTGCTACCGCCGGTGAGACAGTTCCTGCAAAATGGCCTTGCTGGCCGCAAAATAACAAGCTCCTTGGCACCACGACACTCCCGAAATCGGTCTACCGCATCGGCCACAGGAGTAGGGGTGACGCATCGGCAACACCCTTCGCCGCGGAAACTGAACCGCGGAGCCACGACACGCTCACGAAGGCGGAGGACCACTGCATGCGGCGGGGTACAAAACTAGTCTCAACTGTGGCGGTCCGCCTCGAAAGTCGCAAAAGACCACGATGTCACGGCCTCTTACGCTGATCCGGTCATTAAAGTGCGACCTCTCGTGCCTCGTCTGGTGCGTGAGCTGCGTGCGGGCAATGTCGTGCGGTGAAGAGCTACAGAACAAGCCTCTGTCAAGTAATCATCTAATCGGTGGCGTGGCGGTGCACTCTATCCTCCATAGTTGCCACTAAAGCGGGGACATACCGAGCAGCGAGTCAAACTCGCGTTGTACTCCGAGCCGTGCGCGCTCTGTCTAAGCATCAAAAATCTGCCGGCGGTGCCCTCGCCATCTGCGGAGGCAAGAAGTGCGTGAGAAAGCCCGAAAACTCATCCCATCTGCTGGAGTGCATGCTCTCCCGGGAAAGCTCCGTGAATCAAACCAATCGGCTTGCGGTATCAGCGGCCGATCTGAACCAAAGGTCCTGAACTTCGGTCTCTGAAGCCTTGATCACGCGTGATCATTGTAGCTGCCGGATGAACTCCTGCGGATCATCCTCGAGCCTCGACCCGTAAAACTCTGGCGAACTCTGACTCGGAAAGTCCGTAGCCTCAAACTATCTGCTCGGGGTGAACGGCTGGTGCTCTGGGCTGCTGCTGCGTCGGCCTATCGCCGTATCGTACGACCACGGCGGCCAAGCGGGCCGTCTCCGTAACCCGTCTCCTCGCCCCGGTGTGGGGCCCGGAGGCTCGGTCTTGCGGTCTCGGCGGCCATTCTTTGCGGCTCTAACCTCTCTTTGGTGGCGGCGTCCACAAACCGCCGTCACGAAGCCTGACCTCAGTCTTGTGCGGGCTGCGCCCTCGTACTCTCTGTATCTCACTGCGGTTCCCTCGGTGTCTTGCCGCCCGGGGCTCTGGTTGCCTTAGCGGAGGCATAGCGGTAAAAGCGAGATCGTCGGAGGGTCGACTTACAACCGGCTAAGGCCGCGATCTCGGAATGAAGAATGAAACCAATCCTAAATGTCCTATAGCCTCACGATTATAGATGTGGTGCACAACACGCGATAATCAAGACTCTACTAGACACGGTGCGTAGACACTTTCAGAGGATTAAGCGCTCGATACCACTTTTGTAACGACCGTTCGGGGCGTTCGGTGCCTTATCCGGGCACCCTAGTGATACAATCATCGAGAGAAAAACCCGGAAAATAAAACTTTAAACAAGAAACAAGATATATGAACATAAAGCAGGCCAACCCAATGGTTACGCTTCGATAACATAAATAAAAACAACTCTTTCAAAGCGAGCAGTTTAATCCTTTTACAACCACGACCCTGTACTACGGACCTGCAGATTTACAACTATGGTGGGACGGGGCCGCCATACCACAGATATGCAGAACACAACTCGGGGAACACATACCAAAAGATAAGCCTCGGAGAAGCGGAGCTTCCCAGCTGAGGCGAGATCCTAAGGCGAGGATCACGGCCGATGTACCTCTACTGCGGCATGAGCGGCCACGAAGGAGGTCGGTCTGGCAGTACCAAGTATGTGGCGTAAAATCACGTAAATGAAATCATACTAGTCTATATAAGCAGGAGACATGTATGATGACCAAACTCTGATTCACGACATAAAAGCGATCATATCGATCGGGGCTCGCCCTCAAGCCATCGCTCAAATATAACTATGGGTCTCGCGCCCGCAGCATCAATCGTATTCGCATCGTGGCGCGTGCCGGAGTGCATCGGTGTAGACATGTCCATGATGCAACAATAATACCAATGCCCCAGCCACGTACCGGAATTCTACCTCGGTGTAGACACGTCCATGTGACGTCAACAATAATATCTTTGGGTGATCAACCACGCGCGCGTAACGCGTGCCGGAATTCTACCTCTGTTTAGAAATGTCCATGTAAAGACAATAACAATATATGGGGTAATCAACCCGACCGCGTGGCCGTACCGGAATCTTTGCGTCGGTGTAGACATGTCCATGTGACATCAACAACAAGGCGATAATCAAAATGGAAACATGCGATGGAATTCTCCGTCAGCTGCGTACGTCGAGTAAGTTCTCGACAAGTCGTGACCTGCCGAGGCAGCGGTAACGAAATACCACGCTTGCACAACCGAGGCTATCGTCACTGGCATAGGCAGAGTTTCACGACCAA